>JARFJB010001344.1:0-427500 GCA_036346205.1 Vesta saturnalis
ATGCATATATACATAATGTATGTATATATGTGTGCTGGTAATCTATGATTGAGGCTGAAGAAGCTTGGTAAAGCTCAAGCAGCCCGTATGAAATACGTGGCCTTTTCCTTCTTCCTTACTAATTCGCCCACCTAGTCTAATCTGAAGCAACAAGTTTTAACAAGTACGTATGTAGGAAGCCTTTACTAATCCTTCTGTTTTATCCAACAACACCACACTTTTTAACTTAAAAGAAGACCATTACGAGAAGATCATTTTTTATATAAACTATATTGTTTATTAATATTCGCGACTAAATTTAATCGCTCTCTTGTTTAGTAATAATTTAAGGCTTACTTTCACACTAATAGTTCATTTAATGACCCTCATAAGCTTAATTACTATTTAATAACTATTTATTTCGTTGCTTGCTAACCTTTCGACGGTCACTTGTTGAGTCAGCCATATTTGGTATTTGTTTAATTAAAACTTTGACATTTACCAAAATGGTGCTTACAGCTTGGAGTAATGTTTATTAATAGTGAAAATTTTCCTGTAACTTTTGTTAAATTACGTGATCATTTCGGCGTGCATAATCGACCGACGAAGCCTGCTATTGAAAATTTACTCAAGAAATTTGAGCGGACGTTTTCATTGAAAGATGAAAGAAACCCTATCTGTCATCGGCCCAAAAGATCGGCAGAAAACATCGCATCTGTGAGTGTCAGTGTGGCAGAACGACCATTCACCTCCATCCGACATCGTCGTCAGGAATTTTCATCACAGCACTCTTCAACGAATTTTGAGAAAAGATTTACACCTTGACGCTTATAAGATCCAGCCGACTCAACGACTTCAGTGTAATGACCGTAGTTGCGCCGAAGCTTTACCAACTGGATCTTTGAACAACTGCAAGCTGACGATGAACTCCACAATAAAATCATCTTTAGTGACCAGGCTCATTTCCAACTCAACGGCTGTTTTAACAAGCAGAACTCTCGGATCGGGAGAGATTAAAATCCACATACCTTTCAAGAACTTCCGTTACATCCAAAAATCAAATCAAAAAATGACAGTTTGGCGTGTCATGTGGGCTGGAGGAATCATCGGGCCGTACATTTTTGAAAATAATGGAGTCACGTGACTGTAGACTGCAACCGTTACCGGGTCATGTTGATAGACTTTTTCATGCAAGATTTGGATGAACTGGACTTAATTGAAATGTGGTTTCAGCAGGATGCGCTACCTGTCTCATACCGCACGTGAAACAATGACGTTGTTGCGAAGAAGTTTCCAGGTCGTGCCATCTCTCGTTTTGGAGATCGATTGAATACTTTAAAAATTTAAGAGCATCAATATAATACGTTGTCAACCACTAAACTCGCCATATTTTTTATTAAGTAGTCTAACCTTTAATAACTCTCTTTTTCCCCTCATGTTATTTGCCATAAGAATGTTTTATAGATTCTGAGAAAACGAAATACAAGCCTCAAACAAACTCACCGTGAGATTGAAGTCTGACCTTTTAGGGCCATTTTCACTCTTCACTCATACTTTTCCATCCAGTGGTTCCAGAGTAATCTTCAAGTCTTTGAGAGTCTCTGATGAAAATTATTATTTTGTATTCTTTTTCAATAATTTCGAACTGTCATTCGGAATTTTGTGACGTTTTGGTTGTCATTATTGATATTTAGTTATTATTATTGAATTTTAGTTGTCATTATTGAGTTGTAAGCCACTAATTCGTATCATTTTTTTGCAGTTGTAGGCTAAAATCATGCCACTAAAAAATCTTTCGTGAGGAAGCAGCGTTCAGAGGCTCTGAACCAGGCCAAGAGACTCAAACGAGAATCTGCTGGCTTGAATCTACGTAACGACACGAGTGAAAATCTCAATTTAGTTGAAAGTGTGAATTGGACAGTGTGAATGTGAATCTGGATACCGTGAATGTAAATTTGGAGAGTGTGAATGTAAATTTGGATAGTGCGAAAGTTCCTCAAGTTGAAACCCTCGGTGACGAAACTCCTGTTGGTCGTAGACTTGTGGCAATTGGCTCGCTTGAGAAAATGATGATCTAGGAGCCAAACATGCCAAGAAATGGCAAGGGGTTACCCTCAAGATTATCCACGAATCAAGACGAAATCCCAGTGTAAGTTTCATGTGCCAAGTGTGTGATAGAGTGCTGATTGTTCCAACGGATGATGAAAAGTGCAGTTTACCAGTGAAGGAAGCCAGTGTCTGGGCTGCAAATGCCACCGGAATGGGGTATACTGCCATGCATCATGCTATGACCATTCTTGATGTCCCGTTCATGACCATGGCTATCTTTCTAAGAAAAGAGGAAAAGTTTGACGATTCTTTGGCAGATGCAGAGTCGCAAATACTTCAGCAAAAACGGAGAAGAACAACTTGGATTAATCGATCCAGTCGGTGTAGTGTGGATGGAAGTTGAGGGTGATTGACAATGGGCCAAGCGTTCTTATCGAAACCAAGGGACTTCTCTGTCTGGATCTGGGGTGATAATTGGCTGCTTCTCCAAAAAAGTGCTTTTTGTAGGACTTAGATAAGTTTTGTGTAATTTGTGCCAGACGTGGAGATGTGGTTCCGAAAGATGATCACCGTTGTTTCAAAAACTTCAAAGGATCTGCTAGTGCAATGGAGCCCGACATTCTGAAGGAAGGATTCTCCAAAAGTATGGAAATGCACCAACTACGATACAAGCGGTTCATTGGTGACGGTGATTCTAGTGTGTACTTCAATATTTGTAATGTGTACAACAACGATGGCCAAGACTACAAAATTGTTCAGAAAGTGGAGTGCAAGAATCATGTGCTAAGAAGAATGAACACCAAATTACGTGACACTCTCACTCAAACCGGGTTTCCAGTTAGTGATCGAAAAGTTCTCGACCAATACTTGAATCTCATTGGAAAATCGTGCGCCTATGCCATCCAGAGCAACTTTGAACTCCAGTGCGACGAGAAAGACAAAGCGATCTCCTTGAAACAAGACCTGGACAACATTCTGAATCATGTCACTGGAAATCACACCAACTGTAAAAGGCACTTTTGTAAGGATGGAGTTCTAGTGAGACCATCCTTTGGCCAGACGTGTAGTTTGTGGGATAATGGCACTGTTCCTTTACCAACTAAACCAATGAGATTGTCATCAAACTGTGCTTTGTTCAAGCGAGTGCAAGTGATTTTAGACGATGCATCAAAACACTCAACGTCATTGGTGTTCAACAAGACGACAAATGCAAGTGAATCTTTCAACTCTCTTATGAACACGGAAAGAGACCAAATGTTGAACAAAGAGGAGCCATGGTTCGAAAATCCAGAGGCCCTTCTAAACCACGACCTTGGCGACCATTGGTACGTTTCAACCTTCAAACTGGCATTCAAAAAAGTCCAACAAAAGTGTGGAAGAAATCTTATCAATCTGCGGCCAAAGAGAAGGTAAAACCATCTAAGCTGAAGAAGCAGAAATTGAGCAAAAGAATGTTTCAACTTGCTTTGGCGAAGCCTGAGTTTTTTATCCGAAGGAGACCACTAAGTGAGGAAAATTACGGTGACAATGCAAATAGAGTCGATGGTAGTAAGGAGTTGTTACGTGAAAAATGCGACGCGTAAAGTCAGTAGCTGACGAAGAGCAATGGAATGTGCACTTGGAAACTCGAGGTCAATTCGATAATTTGGTGTATATGGAGCCCAGAAGCATGATGATTACTTCACGTATGGCTCATGAGATTGCCGCAATGAGAGATTCAACGTCCAATGTGGGACAGATAGACAACATCATAGTGCCAAATAACTTTTTAAATCTTGGGACGGCTTGGGGCAAATCAAGTGAATCAAAGGCTTTCCGTCTGTACCAGACATTGAACGGCGTCAAAGTGGAACAGTCTGGATTGTATGTAAGTTCGGAATGTGGATTATTGGGTGCTTTGGTTGGTGACGATGGAATAGTTGAAGTGAAATATACATATATAGAAAGACATGGAGATCCTGAGATTATAGTTCATAGAAAGAAAGATAAGTTCTTGGAATAAGTTACCGTCGGCGGTAGAAAGTGTATTCGTCTGACAAGAAGCCACAAATATTACACTCAAGTTGTGATGCAACTTGATGTGACTGAACGTGACTGGTGTGATTTCGTGGTTTGGGCACAAGGACCATTGAACCAACTCCAAATGCCAATAAATCCAAGTATAAGGTTCTGGCGAGAGAGGGTCTTCAGAAAGGACACCGAAGACAAGTAGAAGGTGACGAAGACCAAGTTACTTCGATTTGTGTACCAAGATCTTTTGCCAGAGATTGTGGACTCAAGATATGACAGAAACAGGGGATATCGTTTGAATGCCATAAGAGCTGCAGAAGCTAAGAAGGTAAAGAGCATGCAGGTTGACGGTGCAATTTCTGGCACATCAAATTCGACAGTTGATGACACGATTGAAAAATTGATACGTGGAGTGGATGAAAGTGAAGTCAGTGACGAAAGTCACAGTGAAGTGTAGGTGAAGTTCGCGTGGTGGGTGGGCGGTACTAGTTGGCAGTACGCTAGTTGTTACTTTTACTCAAAGTTACACACATTTACATCACCAGCAAAATGTGTATTACTTGAGATGATTGCCTTGTTTCCTTCTACAACACTCCGCCTCTAAAAATAGTTTAGCACGTAAAATACAGAGTTATTATAGGCGCCCCTTATAGGAAGATTAAGAAATGGTTCCTAAAACATCGTAATTATTCAACGTTATATTACTTTTTGTAATTACTCCCACGAGTGGTATTACGTATTTCCGCAAAATTTTTAAATATTAATCGTTATTAGACCTTCATTTACCTGTAAACAAATTCCGTTGTACAAAGAAAAATTTTTTTGTGAAAGAAACCCCATACAATAAATTATTCTACATTCAAATGCGAATGAACTATAGTCGTTTTAAATCGTAAAATCCACAGATTGCACTTAGCATTACTAGAATTTGTATTTATTTTTTTTTTCTATTTACAACAAATCTTTAAATAGTAATATATTTTTATTCTTGGTTGGAATACCACTGTTAAAATATTACAAGACACATTAAAATTGTCAGTTATGTTTCATAAACTACACTGAAAAATTTTTTTTCTTGTGCTCAAATTCTTATTCACGTGATTAGAATTCTGCGTTACATAGACAATATTGTACAAAATATTCTATAGTCGCAAAATATTTTACAAATATAATTTTGAAAGCAGTTTTAAGCTAATAAGAGATGTTTGAATACGTGACAACTAGTTATACTAAAAATGACTCTTTAATAATTGAACAAGTCATTACAAAAGCAATAGATTCCAGTAAAGTACCTGATAAATAAGATGACAACCTACATTTACATTCAATAGATATTTCAAAGATGTTGAGTAACCAAACATTTCTATAGCGTAGAACTTCAGCAAATAACACAACGAAAAGCAAGGAAAAGAACTATGTTACATTTAAATGAATATAACAATAACATTTACACTTAACATTTACTGGCTTTAGTTAAATTTAAAATTACCCCTTTTCACAAGGACCTTTGGTTTCCCGAAATCTTCAAAATGTGTAGTCAACGTCAGAATAAGTTAAAGAATTTAATTTATCAGGTATCCTACTATTGTCTATTGTTATCGAGTGTTTTTATAATATTTTTCGTAAAGTGATTAACATTTATCAATTACTGATATATTTATGTCGCAATTTCGTAGTTAATGGAAACAATATTATCGTGTTTATGTTGTTGGAAAGCATCAAAAGACATGCTTTAGAAGGTGGAACAAATAATATGGTATGTAGCACCAAATACAGCGGATAGATAACATGAACTCAGCTGCTAGCATGCAACAGCTTTGTTACAGAGGATCTAGATCTGTGCATAGAATATGTACTTATTTTCACTAAACTAGTGATCCTAGTTATTTGTATTACAAGGCCAGAAAATGGGTGTTTGCGTATTATGAGTACTCGCAAACCATTTTATGACAGAGTGATATATAAGATTTTTTGTGCCGACGTCAACAATTGTGATTAAAATCAATAAACAAAATTGTTGTACTTTTTCAAATTTCATACCTGTCGAAATTAAGTTGGCAATACTGTCAACTGACAGTAACCAATATAACCTAAAAAATACAGTTGCGAAGTTATTCATTACTCGAATTTTGTAGGTACCGTACCAATTTGTTGACTAATAATAATAATAATAATAATTTATAGATGTAATTTGTAGTTTATAAGGAACTAATACTGACACAATAACGGATGCATACACACGTACACGGTAACGCGATTAGGCTTTGTGTTATGTCAAATGTCGATTATGTCGAATATTCTATCAGTTCTGTCACTACAACGAATACCAACTGTAATTTAGCATTATTTTTGCCGGCCGGAAAACTCATAGTTTCCAGATGAATTTGCGGTCTGCATATGCCCCATTACAGAACGAAGGCACAAAAAGGTTTGAAAAGCATTGATTCAAATATACTAAATGAACAATAATATTTTACAAGACAATTATGTTACAATGATTGTTTAATAATGAATTAAACGTTTCTAACTTTCATCCAAATCTTTCAATTACGAATTAACTTAATTTCATCTTAACGTTTAAGGAGTTTATTAATACATTAATATTCATTTTACATTTATGTATGTTAAAGGAATCTTCATTGATTCTGTATTATAACTGTTTTGTAACTGTGGTTTCGTATTAGTTGAGTTGAACTGCGGAAATAGGCCGAGCAACTCAACTAATATGAAACCACAGTTACAAAACACTTATAATACAGAACTAGTAACTCGATACGGGCAAAAACTGTGGAAATAAGCCGATCAACTCAACTAATTTATGTAATTCATTCAACATTAGTATTTTTCTAAAAATATACACATTCTTACTCATTATACTACTTTTAAAGAACTTGGGACCTTTTCTTAACTTTAATATTTTCAAATCATACAAATGTAGTTTCTGTTGCACAGTGATTCACATATTTGGAATTAATTTAAGCTAATTGCGTACCTGCATATTTTATAACATTGAACTGTAAATTGATATATATATATATATATATATATATATATATATATATATATATATATATATATATATATATATATATATATATATATACCAGGTAAAGCTTATAACTTGACAAGTAATTAACGGTTTTATTAAATTTCATGTATTTATATTAGAAATTTATTTATATCACTTGACATAAATATCCAAGATGGCCGACTTCGGTTTTGCCAGAAATGAATCCAAGATTTGATTTTTAATGTCAGTTTGATAGAAAAAATTATTTTTTTGAGAAAAAAATTTGTTCACTTACATGTCTGAGACAACTTAGACTATCAAGAAAATATTTTTTTCTTAAAATTGTTTTTATTTTATTATAGATAAATTTAAGTGATACACTTTTTTTTGTCAATTAATTAAAAGAAAAATCACTTATTTCAAATGGAACATGTATTGGGTCATTCCTGTTTTAATTTTGTTCCTTTGATAACGATTTAATTATTTAAACGATGTATAAACAAAATTTGCCACATGAAAGGTCATGTAATTTTAAGAAAAAAACGATTCAATTATTTAAAGAAATAAATGACTTCAAAAATTTTGAGGAAATTGTAAGAAGGGGATTGCAGTTGCTAGAGAGAGTACAAATGCACATCAGAAATCAACCAAACATTCTCCTTCGAGTGAAAAACTCTTTAATTCGCCGTTGCCAAGCATGTATTGAAGAGGGAGGAGGGCGTTTTGAGCATTTGTTATAATTATGTATTCATATTCATAAAAAAATCTTTCGAACACATTTATTTCTTTAAATAATTGAAATCGAACATATGTTCCCATACTATTTTTTTCTTAAAATTACATGACCAATATGGCCAAGTTTGTCGGTGAGCTAATAAATCACCCTGTATATATATATATATATATATATATATATATATATATATAAAACTAAACAATGAATACTAAAATATATGTTGTTGATTAAATGTTCGAATTTTCGCCCGTCTTCTCGAGCACACAACCGAGCTCGATCTATTGTACACCTTAATACTTCCCTCAACTGAATTCTGGGAATTCTTCGTATCGCTGTTAGTACTCTTTCTCTTAAATCTTCCAACGTTATAGAACGTCGTGAGTACATTGTATTTTTAATATAATTCCACAAATAAAAATCAATCGCTGTCACGTCCGGATACCTAGTTGGCCATCTGATAGGACTGCGTGTACCTATCCACTTTTATCCAAATCTGTTTACTAAATAATTTGTTACAGTAGCCGCATTGTGCGACCCAACTCCGCCTTGTTAAAAAAAGATATTTGTAGCATAATCAGGTAATAAATTATTGATGTCCTGTTCAATTTCATTTTTTAAGAAGTGTAAATATAGTGCACCTATAAGAACCTACAAAAGTGACCTTATTATTTCGGTTACAAAATTCCCCCTCCCCCCCCTAAGCATTGAAGCCAAACCGTTCTTGAAATGCACTTTCACAAAGTAAATGCGGATTTCCTCTTGCTCAACATCTTACATTACTTCTTCCATTCACCAGAGAAAAGAAGTTTGGATTCAAAATTATTTATTTGCGCCTTTTGAGTCAGAAATTAATTGCAGTAATGCAATCTGCATTGGTTGCCATTTTCATTTCCATACTTATAAGAACGATATTTATGTTTGTGCCAAATTCGTCTGGCACTTTTGTCTACATTTGTTTGATTCAAATTTCTCGGGGAGAAATTCTACGTGTGCCAGTACATTAGTTTCTGCTTCTTCGCTCACAATAAATACATTTTCAGGTTCACCAGGTTAATTACGAAACTTTAACTTAATTTTTCTAAAGTATGTTCTCGTTGTTGTCTTTCTGGAAACCTCTCAGCGTGCAGGGCACCAACAGCAATGGAATTTTTTCTACACTCGCCATAAATTAACAACATTTCTAGGTATCGCTTTATTTGGGAAAAATGGTGTAATAATTCATATACTTACTTATTCGCAAGCTTTCAGACGGATACTCTATTCTTCGTCAGGCGTAATATGAACATGACAAATATTGACCAATTAACATCAAAATGACAAATAATAATTTAACGAGAGAATTCAAATTAAATCAATGATGTAGACTGTATAAATTTCAGTTCTTGAAAATAGACACCCAGGTATCGGACGTAAATATCCATTGTCCCCGTTCAAGTTACTTGGCTATTTCAGAATGTCACTAGCTTCTCAAATCTTCCTAGTATACCAATCTATCGTTACCCGGAATTTTTCTATTTTCAAATTTTATATTGTGCATTGTTTAAGGGATGTTGAGCAATTGCTGATTTAGTAGGATGAAGTAAATGTGTACTTTTGTTGTGGTTAAGCTGGTGTTAATACTTCTTGCAGTTTCACCAATGTAGACTGTACCACAAGAGTATGGTACTTCGCGAACACCACATCTTTGTAATGGTATTTTAAAACTGCTTTTGTAAGCTACTTTTATATTATGCTTTTGTAATATTTTACCAATTTTATTCGTTGTGTTTACAAGGAAAGGTAAAATGGAAAACTTATTTGCAGCTGTCTCGGTTGAAATCACTTTTTAATTTGTTGCTTGTTAAAGCCATTATTTATGAAGAGCTTTTCAAGATGGTTTAATTCTTGTTGTAGTTTATCTGGATGACAAATCTTTGTGGCACTATTGTATAAAGTTCGTATCGTACTAATAAGCTTTTGTGTAGAATGATGGTGTGATGAAGCATTAATATATTGATCTGTGTGAGTTGGCTTACGATATACGGAATGTGTTCGGCTTCCATCTGGTTTTCTTTAGATTAGAACATCAAGGAATTTCTATTCTAAATTTAATGTTTGAATGTTGAATGTTGATGGTTTAAGAACACCATTAATTCTTCTTTCCCCAAAAGTCAAAGGCAAAAATATCTAAGGCAATGTTTTGGTTTCTTAGGTGCATTATTTCGAGCATGTTTTTCGAAATGTTCCATAAAAAATTGGAGATCCCACAGATACTCCATCTAACTGTTGATAATACTCGCCATTAAATAAGAAGAACGATGTAGAGACAATGTATAAATAATTTGATCCCGTTGTGGTTGAAATAACGTTCTAATAGTTGTAAGGTATCATTTATTGGTACTTTTGTGAACAAGGAATTCACTACAAAACTAATTAAGAAGTCATCTGAGGTTAATGTTAATTTCTTAATTATTTCAGCTGGTAAGTTCGATACTTTTAACACTTCCGTAGTTAATAATTTTAACTTGTTAGGTATTAGGATTGTATGCTAGTCTAGTGTAAAGCAAAATCATTTAGTAAACAATGAGCTGCTGGTAAAGTTGTCATGTCTTTGTTGTTACGCAATTCTTTTAAGGCTTGATAATCAGTGTAAGTTAAATTCTTTTTTGGTGGTTGTGCTCTACGTAGTAAAATTCCATTACATACATGTGATTCTTACGAAGTACCATACAGTAGAACTTAATAAAATCTCTAGATGCTAGTACAAACTGTTCACTTTGAATTTAATAAAGTACACAAGGTAGTTGCGCTTGATAGAAATCTCAGAATTATTCATACCTAGACTACTTGACCTGTCTAAAATATTTTACAATAAATTAGATATCTCATTTTGGCCTACTTAATTTGCCTCAACTATTTTGTGCTCTGTTAAATTAATTTTTTTTTTTCAACTCTCTTCAATTATTTCAAAGGTAATGCATGCGTTTTATACATCGTTTAAAACGTTATCAAATTAATATGTTCAAGACAAAGCTTTTGTAATGCAACGTTCAGCGCTCAATGTTGAGGCAAAATATTTATCAGGTGTATTCACAAATCCAGTACGAGAAGTCTTCAGGTACAAGTGAAGAATTGCTTTCAGCATAAAGCACAGAAGAATCGGAGATAAGCAAGAACGAAGAAAAAACCTAAAGAAATCCACGTTTAGTTACGAGACAAATAATAATTGTAGAAACTTTATATACCTATTTCAATAATAACCTGAAAGGTGTAATAAATTTTAAAGGCACGAGGAAGCACGTAGCTTTTAAGGAAACTTTTATATCCGTAAAACGAAAGACTACACTATTAATTTCAGTATATGTTTGAGAAGTAAAACCAGCACCAAGCTGAATGTAACTTTGCCATTTAAATTTTTAAAAATTACAGCACATTTCTCAAACGCGTAGTTCCCTAAAACAAGCACTTGACAAAATGGTTTCTTTCAGAAAACGCAAAAGACGATCACACCTCTTCTGACTTTTCCTTTCTTTATCAATAAAATTCCTCCCCTTTATCAAACCTTTTAAATGCGGCGCAACTTGAGTATATTTGGTGCGGATTTGTCAGGCGTAATTTAACTCGTAACTAAAGTAAGGTGTGTTGCCTAACAACTGGTATGCAAAATTCTCAATTTTGAGAAAAATACGAACGCTAATTAAACACGTTTCTATTTGCTTTTATCAATTTCACATTAAAGTTTTTCAGAACTTTACACTCGTAACTTCTTTAAATATTATTAAATTTGTTCATTGTTAGTCTTCGCCCGTTAGGAGGTGTTCTGGTTTGCCATCTTTAGAACAGTTTAATAATATTTGATTTATTAAAGATGTAAATATTTTTTACTAAATTAAAATTAGAACTTGATGTCTAGTTTGCTTTATACTGGTATATTAATAGCAGGCTATATTTTCGTTTTCGTATTTCATAAACTTATTTCGACATCTCAATTAATTCTTCAACCTTTGCCATTTTCTGAGGACGATAACTGTAATTATCGAAACGTTTAAATTTATATAAGAGATAAATGAAAAATGCTCGATTCAATACAGATAAGTATTTAATTATGTGTGATAATCGTGAAAGTGTACATTTTAACATTTGAATGAATCATATTCAAATTGTTGACTTTTCCGTAACAAACAAATGATGTATGTGAAAACTGTATTTTATTCCCAATATGAATTGTTAGCATGAGGTTGTTTAATTAGTGACTCTCGTTACATATTTATGTATTTTTTCTTTTTAATTTTTCCGCAAAATATTTGACATGTCGATTGCTAAATATACAAAGAAGAATTTTTTTTCAATAAATTGTATACATCCGAACTTATTGAATATGATGAACTGAATGAAAAACATTTGTTTCCTTTGATTAAACATTTCAAATATACGAGATAAACTTTTTTCTACGTTACAATACCTACACCCTTTGTGTTAACACAACAGATGTGGCCCGTTCGTGTTGGTCGTGGCAGAAAATATTGAAAATGGTTTGAGAACGCGACATTGTTGGAATCCTCGGAAATTGCCACATATAACGGAAATTTCAGCGGTCAAATTTATGTAGAACTATCTATTTTCCGGCTTTACAGTCTTTACTGAACCACACATTTTAATGGCCGTATTTTCTCACAATGCTAATTTCTGTCTTTTAAGACCGAATCCTTAAGCATAAGGAATTTGATATCTGAATTAGCATTTTATGCATTGATACAATTACAAATTAGTACAGGATAATTTTACTTTATATTACATCCGCTTCTAAACTTACAGCCGGGTTTTTAGAGTTCTTAAATAACGAATTGCAATAATTTTACAATTATTATACACTAATCATATGAAACGGCAAAATGTAGTTGGGTGAATTGCTGAGATTAATTGATTTGCTTTAACGGTCTAGTTGTTCTAACTGACAGAAAGATATTTCGCCACTTGAATCACATTCTTAAATCAATAACTCTTATTTATGTTATTCTAATGTTCATATTGCGTGTCTTGGGTTTTTGCATGAAAACAATTTCCACTAAAAAACTTATTAAATCGTACCAATTTGTTTCTTTGAGCATGGAATTAGTATGTGGTTAAAATTGGGGTTTATTACAATTTGTTGTTATATTAACGATTTGGATACCGATCAAGATGAAATATAATTAAAGGGATGTCTAAGGTACCTACCTTAGCCGTCCCTTTAATTATAGTTTAATTATTCGGTAATATCGGTTATTACTGATTGTTTCATTTATGTCTCTCTGAATTTTCTTGTTATACAGAGTGGTCAAGCAGGCAGAAACGATTTTATACATTTTGACTGGTTTTTCATATTTCGTAAGGTGACACTACGGGCTAATTTGGATTATAACTTCCGGTTTCAATAACTTTGTCAGAGATTTGGCCAGAGCAGTTTGAATTGTTTTTATCAACAAGTTCTAGTAAATTTTAATTTTTTTAAGAACATTCTTTAATAAAGTTCCTGGGGATTAGTGCTGAAGGAGATCATATACTGAATGCATATCAACTTTTATTTGTCGTCGACTAGCTTTAGAATGCCTTAGCTATTAATCTCAAAATCGTTAATAATTTGTCACTTTATGGCATGCGTGCTGTAATGTTGTGCCATAAAGTCGTCTGGACGACGAAATACAAACAAAGAAGTTGAACAAATTATTTATTTATATTGATACTACAGTTAGAATATGATGTGTAGTTAATGTAATATTAACCCTGCTGTTCTCCTCGACAAGACTATACACTTGTGCTCCTTCGGGTCATAATGACCCGAACTCCTGAAATATGAATTAAAACCAAAATAACTACAATTTTTATACATTTATTAACTTTATTTCTCTAATGCAATGTTTTTTAAATTCAACCAAATTTAAATAAAAAAAAGGAAACGGAATAAAAAATGTCTAATAATTGATATGATCCACTACTTCTTACAGTCGGGACAATAATAGGTCACGTGTTCTTTACACAAATATTTTTTACACATAATGCAGGTCGTATTAGTTTTGTTATTACATTTAGAAGGGCAAAATTTTCAGCGTGCTCGTTTGTTTTTGTTGCTAGTTCCAGGAAGAGGTGCAGTAGTATTTTCCACCAATGGTTGTTGAATAGCTGTTACAATTGCAGCTGCTTGTTCATTACGGGGAAGATGTTTTCTGGACAAAATGTAAAGATTTGCCAATTGTTTGCCCAGTTGTTCCAAAAACAGTCTTCTTTTGAACAAAACATTTTTAGTCCAGTCTGGATTTATTTCGCGCCATAAGATGAAAGCATTATAGGCACTGGTATCTAAAATGTTGTAAAATAAAATTATGGGCCATCGATTTGTTTTTCGTTTGCATGTGTATGCACCGATTAGCTGATCTAATGTATCAACTGCTCCTTTGGTAAAATTATAATCAAGTATAATTTGTGGTGTTTTGTCTTCTCTGTCGCTTATTTGTTTCTGGTTATGAAACGTGCTCATTAGAATGACCTTCTTGTATTTTTTTGGAATATAAGACACTGCGGTATCTTTAGTAAAATAAAATTTGGAACTATGCACAACGTTATTTACTTCCATGATAGGTAGCTCAGGCTTGCTTTTGCTGACAGTCCCTAACATAGTAAGATTTCTTTTGAGAAGCATTTGACCCAATTTATACGATGTAAAGAAATTGTCACAAGTTACATTCTGACCTCTTAGTCCATAAGTAAGGTCTAAAACTACTCTCAGCCCCTGATCCTTCTCAGGTTTTCCCCCAGGTGGTTTTCCCGTATATACTTGAATTTCTAAAGCATAAGAACTTGCACTATCACAAAGCGTCCATATTTTGATGCCATATTTTGCTGGCTTGCTTGGTATATACTGCTTGAATGGACAACGACCTCTAAATACAACCAGCTGATCGTCCATAGTTAACGTTTTGCCCAGGATTGTACAATTGATAGTATTTCAGCCCATTTGTCCCAAAATTCTCTAATCGGAACGAACTTATCCCGTAGCCTTCTTTCTCGACGATCTTCTTTATTATCAAACCGTAATACGCGTGATATATAATAAAATCGTTTCAACGAGATTGTTGCGCGAAAAAGAGGTCTGTCTGTTTCTGCATTCCACCAACTTCTGGTAGATTCATCATGCGATCTGTAAACTCCTCCTAACAGTAACAAACCTATGTACGCCTGCAACGTAATGTCATCTAATTCTTGCCACTTGTCACCGTACACTCTACGACCTTCGATGTTAGTCATTTTCAAAATTATATTTTCCAGAGAACTATTGAAAAATAGCTGAAATGTAGATTTTACATTCTGGACTCGTGCATTGCTGTATCTAGCTGGACCTGGAGCGACTTCTATGATATTTGCACTAGTTGCACGCCCTGATTGAGGAAATGGATCTAACATGCAAGTTATGGCGTTATCTTTAGATTGAACCGATTGAGCAGGTGGCATCAATTGCGTAGGATTTGTCCGTCCAGCATCGTCGAAAAAATCATCGTTTGACTATTCATAATCTTAATCACTAATCAATAATGGAAACTCCTGCTATAATCCCTTGTATTATAAACTAATTTGATAATATACTATTAAACTAACAAAAGTGAAACTACTAGAATGTATCGAGAAACATAGGTGAAGAGTTCTATACATCTATGTAGAAATAATTATAATATGTAGATATACAATTAAGTTTCTGCCGTTTGACAAAAGTCAGCCACCAGTAAGTTATGGTTAGAATTGTCATTTGTAAATAGTCACGCATATTTGATCGTCTGTCAACAACATAACTTTAAAATATTAGTGATTTTTTATCAGTATAATATATTCTTTTGTGTGCGAAAATGTCGAGTTTTGAACCAAATAAGCGTCATTTGCCGACACTTTTTCATTTTGAAGAAATATGTAGCTGAAGCGCATCGGTTGGTTGTAGAGCATATGATGAGGTTGCCTTAAGTGATAGAAGTGGTATCAAACGTTTAAGAACGGTGAATTTGACATAGGAAGACAGAGAGGTTAAGGGAAGACCGAACGTGTACGAAGACGCGGAGTTGAAAACATTATTAATTAAAGATTTGTGCCAAACGCAAGAACAACTTACACTTATGTTAGAAATGGCTCAACATGCAATTTCACATAGGTTGAAATAATTGAGAATGATCCAAATACAAGAAAATTTGGTTGCATATGAACTGGCGCCAGGAATCGTTGAACACCGATTCTCTAATGCAATGTTTTTTATATGAAACGTGAAACTTACAATAAATTCAACCAAATTTAAATAAAAAAAACGGAATAAAAATGTCTAATAATTGATATGATCCACTACTTCTTACAGTCGGTACAATAATAGGTCACGTGTTCTTTACACAAATAATTTTTACATAATGCAGGTCATATTAGTTTTGTTATCACATTTAGAAGGGCAAAATTTGCAGCGTACTCGTTTGTTTTTGTTGCTAGTTCCAGGAAGAGGTGCGGTAGTATTTTCCACCAATGGTTGTTGAATAGCTGTTACAATTGCAGCTGCTTGTTCATTACGGGGAAGATGTTTTCTGGGCAAAATGTAAGGATTTGCCAATTGTTTGCCCAGTTGTTCCAAAAACAGTCTTCTTTTGAACAAAACATTTTTAGTCCAGTCTGGATTTATTTCGCGCCATAAGATGAAAGCATTATAGGCACTGGTATCTAAAATGTTGTAAAATCAAATTATGGGCCATCGATTTGTTTTTCGTTTGCATGTGTATGCACCGATTAGCTGATCTAATGTATCAACTGCTCCTTTGGTAAAATTACAATCAAGTATAATTTGTGGTGTTTTGTCTTCTCTGTCGCTTATTTGTTTCTGGTTATGAAACGTGCTCATTAGAATGACCTTCTTGTATTTTTTTGGAATATAAGACACAACTGCGGTATCTTTAATAAAATAAAATTTGGAACTATGCACAACGCTATTTACTTCCATGATAGGTAGCTCAGGCTTGCTTTTGCTGACAGTCCCTAACATAGTAAGATTTCTTTTGAGAAGCATTTGACCCAATTTATACGATGTAAAGAAATTGTCGCAAGTTCCATTCTGACCTCTTAGTCCATAAGTAAGGTCTAAAACTACTCTCAGCCCCTGATCCTTCTCAGGTTTTCCCTCAGGTGGTTTTCCCGTATATACTTGAACTTCTAAAGCATAAGAACTCGCATTATCACAAAGCGTCCATATTTTGATGCCATATTTTGCTGGCTTGCTTGTATATACTCATTGAATGGACAACGACCTCTAAATACAACCAGCTGATCGTCCATAGTTAACGTTTTGCCCAGGATTGTACAATTGATAGTATTTCAGCCCATTTGTCCCAAAATTCTCTAATAGGAACCAACTTATCCGTAGCCTTCTTTCTTGGCGATCTTCTTTATTATCAAACCGTAACACGCGTGATATATAATAAAATCGTTTCAACGACATTGTTGCGCGAAAAGAGGTCTGCCTGTTTCTGCATTCCACAAACTTCTGGTTGATTCATCATGCGATCTGTAAACTCCTCCTAACAGTAACAAACCTATGTACGCCTGCAACGTAATGTCATCTAATTCTTGCCACTTGTCACCGTACACTCTACGACCTTCGATGTTAGTCATTTTCAAAATTATATTTTCCAGAGAACTATTGAAAAATAGCTGAAATGTAGATTTTATATTCTGGACTCGTGCATTGCTGTATCTAGTTGGACCTGGAGCGACTTCTATGATATTTGCACTAGTTGCACGCCCTGATTGAGGAAATGGATCTAACATGCAAGTTATGGCATTATCTTTAGATTGAACCGATTGAGCAGGTGGCATCAATTGCGTAGGATTTGTCCGTCCAGCATCGTCGAAAAAATCATCGTTTGACTATTCATAATCTTAATCACTAATCAATAATGGAAACTCCTGCTATAATCCCTTGTATTATAAACTAATTTGATAATATACTATTAAACTAACAAAAGTGAAACTACTAGAATGTATCGAGAAACATAGGTGAAGAGTTCTATACATCTATGTAGAAATAATTATAATATGTAGATATACAATTAAGTTTCTGCCGTTTGACAAAAGTCAGCCACCAGTAAGTTATGGTTAGAATTGTCATTTGTAAATAGTCACGCATATTTGATCGTCTGTCAACAACATAACTTTAAAATATTAGTGATTTTTTTATCAGTATAATATATTCTTTTGTGTGCGAAAATGTCGAGTTTTGAACCAAATAAGCGTCATTTGCCGACACTTTTTCATTTTGAAGAAATATGTAGCTGAAGCGCATCGGTTGGTTGTAGAGCATATGATGAGGTTGCCTTAAGTGATAGAAGTGGTATCAAACGTTTAAGAACCGTGAATTTGACATAGGAAGACAGAGAGGTTAAGGGAAGACCGAACGTGTACGAAGACGCGGAGTTGAAAACATTATTAATTAAAGATTTGTGCCAAACGCAAGAACAACTTACACTTATGTTAGAAATGGCTCAACATGCAATTTCACATAGGTTGAAATAATTGAGAATGATCCAAATACAAGAAAATTTGGTTGCATATGAACTGGCGCCAGGAATCGTTGAACACCGATTCTCTAATGCAATGTTTTTTATATGAAACGTGAAACTTACAATAAATTCAACCAAATTTAAATAAAAAAAAGGAAACGGAATAAAAAATGTCTAATAATTGATATGATCCACTACTTCTTACAGTCGGTACAATAATAGGTCACGTGTTCTTTACACAAATAATTTTTACACTTAATGCAGGTCATATTAGTTTTGTTATCACATTTAGAAGGGCAAAATTTGCAGCGTACTCGTTTGTTTTTGTTGCTAGTTCCAGGAAGAGGTGCGGTAGTATTTTCCACCAATGGTTGTTGAATAGCTGTTACAATTGCAGCTGCTTGTTCATTACGGGGAAGATGTTTTCTGGGCAAAATGTAAGGATTTGCCAATTGTTTGCCCAGTTGTTCCAAAAACAGTCTTCTTTTGAACAAAACATTTTTAGTCCAGTCTGGATTTATTTCGCGCCATAAGATGAAAGCATTATAGGCACTGGTATCTAAAATGTTGTAAAATCAAATTATGGGCCATCGATTTGTTTTTCGTTTGCATGTGTATGCACCGATTAGCTGATCTAATGTATCAACTGCTCCTTTGGTAAAATTACAATCAAGTATAATTTGTGGTGTTTTGTCTTCTCTGTCGCTTATTTGTTTCTGGTTATGAAGCGTGCTCATTAGAATGACCTTCTTGTATTTTTTTGGAATATAAGACACAACTGCGGTATCTTTAATAAAATAAAATTTGGAACTATGCACAACGCTATTTACTTCCATGATAGGTAGCTCAGGCTTGCTTTTGCTGACAGTCCCTAACATAGTAAGATTTCTTTTGAGAAGCATTTGACCCAATTTATACGATGTAAAGAAATTGTCGCAAGTTCCATTCTGACCTCTTAGTCCATAAGTAAGGTCTAAAACTACTCTCAGCCCCTGATCCTTCTCAGGTTTTCCCTCAGGTGGTTTTCCCGTATATACTTGAACTTCTAAAGCATAAGAACTTGCACTATCACAAAGCGTCCATATTTTGATGCCATATTTTGCTGGCTTGCTTAGTATATACTCATTGAATGGACAACGACCTCTAAATACAACCAGCTGATCGTCCATAGTTAACGTTTTGCCCAGGATTGTACAATTGATAGTATTTCAGCCCATTTGTCCCAAAATTCTCTTATAGGAACCAACTTATCCCGTAGCATTCTTTCTTGGCGATCTTCTTTATTATCAAACCGTAACACGCGTGATATATAATAAAATCGTTTCAACGACATTGTTGCGCGAAAAAGAGGTGCGCCTGTTTCTGCATTCCACAAACTTCTGGTTGATTCATCATGCGATCTGTAAACTCCTCCTAACAGTAACAAACCTATGTACGCCTGCAACGTAATGTCATCTAATTCTTGCCACTTGTCACCGTACACTCTACGACCTTCGATGTTAGTCATTTTCAAAATTATATTTTCCAGAGAACTATTGAAAAATAGCTGAAATGTAGATTTTATATTCTGGACTCGTGCATTGCTGTATCTAGTTGGACCTGGAGCGACTTCTATGATATTTGCACTAGTTGCACGCCCTGATTGAGGAAATGGATCTAACATGCAAGTTATGGCATTATCTTTAGATTGAACCGATTGAGCAGGTGGCATCAATTGCGTAGGATTTGTCCGTCCAGCATCGTCGAAAAAATCATCGTTTGACTATTCATAATCTTAATCACTAATCAATAATGGAAACTCCTGCTATAATCCCTTGTATTATAAACTAATTTGATAATATACTATTAAACTAACAAAAGTGAAACTACTAGAATGTATCGAGAAACATAGGTGAAGAGTTCTATACATCTATGTAGAAATAATTATAATATGTAGATATACTGCTATAATCCCTTGTATTATAAACTAATTTGATAATATACTATTAAACTAACAAAAGTGAAACTACTAGAATGTATCGAGAAACATAGGTGAAGAGTTCTATACATCTATGTAGAAATAATTATAATATGTAGATATACAATTAAGTTTCTGCCGTTTGGCAAAAGTCAGCCACCAGTAAGTTATGGTTAGAATTGTCATTTGTAAATAGTCACGCATATTTGATCGTCTGTCAACAACATAACTTTAAAATATTAGTGATTTTTTATCAGTATAATATATTCTTTTGTGTGCGAAAATGTCGAGTTTTGAACCAAATAAGCGTCATTTGCCGACACTTTTTCATTTTGAAGAAATATGTAGCGGAAGCGCATCGGTTGGTTGTAGAGCATATGATGAGGTTGCCTTAAGTGATAGAAGTGGTATCAAACGTTTAAGAACGGTGAATTTGACATAGGAAGACAGAGAGGTTAAGGGAAGACCGAACGTGTACGAAGACGCGGAGTTGAAAACATTATTAATTAAAGATTTGTGCCAAACGCAAGAACAACTTACACTTATGTTAGAAATGGCTCAACATGCAATTTCACATAGGTTGAAATAATTGAGAATGATCCAAATACAAGAAAATTTGGTTGCATATGAACTGGCACCAGGAATCGTTGAACACCGATTTTTGACATGTGAAATGCCGCTTGCTAGGCATAAACCAAAGAGTATTCTGCACCATATTCACTATGATAATCCAAAAAAGAAGAAATCATGGAGACTATCTGGCCATGCTTCAACATCTACAGTGGAAAAAACTCTTGAGTGTTTGGCGGGATCAGCTTGGTGTCGTGTATTATGAGTTGCTCAAACCGTATGAAACCATTACTGGGGCTGCCTACTGAATACATTTGATGAGATTTAGCCTAGTACCCAAGGAAAATCGCGCCGAATACTACTCCAAACACCACAATATTATACTACTACATGATAATGCTCGTCCTCATGTTGCGCCGCCGGTCAAGACTTACTTGAAAACACTCAATTGGGAAGTTGTGGAGTACATTCAGACATTTCTCCTTCTGGTTTCCACTTGTTTCGTTCGTTGGTGCAAGGCCTGTTTAAGCAGCACTTCACATCATATGAAGATACCAAAAATTGGATCGATTCGTGGATAGCCTCAAAAGATGCAGCATTCTTCCGACGCGATGTACAATAATTCCAATAAAATAGCAGGTTCCATTCTTTCACAATAAATGCCCAATTTTGGATAAAAGACTGCGGAAACTTAATTCTACACCTAATAATATTTGGGATATGGGTATACTATAGAAAAATTTTATTTTAATGTCGATTATGCGAAATCTCGGAAGTTGACCATTTTGATTATTCATGAGTAATGTTGGTGCAAGGAATAAGATACAATATTTTTCATTCATTGACTAATAGTTGTTTTTAAGCTTTGAAACGTTCTGATTATGATTTTACAATTAGGTTACTGGTAATTTTCCATTTGGTAATGCTTTGAATTTTTGTAAATAATTTCCTGGACGGTTTAAACTATATGTATAATTTCTGTTAATCATAAGGAAAAGCTCTTACGTAGAATCTGAAACAGTGATATTAACATGAGTCGTATGATTGTGTCCGAGAAATTTGAAAAAAAAGGGTCAGTGTTTACAAAATGTATAGGTTAAAGACAGAGGTAAAGGTAGTAACAGGGTTTTTATCAGCTACATATTTATATCAAACATTCAGAAAATTAATTAGAAAGAAAATATGACCCCATTTTATAGTTCTAAAATTTTCAGCTAAATGTCATCGTTCGTATGTAATTATGTGTAAAAGAGAACATTTCTTAGTAATTTAATTAGTTTATGGAAATATAATTAACGTAATTAATTTTAAGATTAGTTTAATAATGTAAAGATTAAGTTTCTTAAATATTAGTCTAGAAAAACCTTTGATATACAGTGCGCTCAGGAAGTAACGGATAAATTCATTATTTTCGAAATCGTTAATTTGTGGTCAAAATCTTGCGACACGTCAATTTTTTATTTTGATTCCGGACTTTATGCTGTGTCGCTTATGTAGATGGCGCTGCGCACTTTCCGGATATGACGTGAAAGTTCATATTTTTAAATGACAACCCTGTATGTTCTTCGCGGAAATCGATGCAACTCTTTCTCCTGAGTTCAAAAATCCCCTATTATTGGGATTATTTGAAACCGTATGCGCGATATTTATTATTAAATGTGGCATAACTCGAAAAGTGATGCGGGGTTAGTCAAGAGCGAAACTGATGTGATTGAAATGTAGGTTTTTGTCAAAACAACAAGCAACTAGGTAACTCGATATGGAGTTTATTTTTCATTTTCAAGCTGCCAAAAACCGTATATTTATTAGGCCACAAATTAACGATTTCGAAAATAATGAATTTATCCGTTACTCTCTGAGCCCACTGTATAATGATTATAATAATCATAATAGAATGAGCCCACTTGAGGACAAAATGGAGTGGGGGAAGTCACGCTCACGTGGCCGTAGTCATTTCCAACCCCTATTTTGACGGCTTCTTTTCCGGGGCGATTTTAAACCCCTTGATAGAGCTTTCAGCCCCTTGACGGCATCTTCACCCCTAATTAGGGTCCTTTTGGCAGTGTTAAGAGCCTTTTTGGTATTTCAGCCCCTATAGGGTAGGCAAATGCGCGCGCACGGGCCAGGTGGGAGTAGTCACGCGATCCTGGGGGATAGTCGAATTGTAGTCAGGTGACCATGGGTAGGAGTAGAAGGCGATCAAAGTCCAATTATTTTAATTATGTGTCATATTAAAACTACGCGGCCATTTTGTTTTTCATTATGACGTCATTATCAAAGCCCTCCGCCATTTTGTTTTTAATTATGAGTTATAATCAAAGTCCTCCACCATTTCGTTTTTAGCTATGAGTCATAGTCAAATTCAGCGGCCATTTTGTTTTCATTATGCCTCATAATTAAAAACAAAATGGCTGCGGAATTTTATTTTGACGTCATAATTAAAAACAAAATGGTCGCTGAATTTGGTTATAAAATGACACGGGACTTTGATTATGGCGTCATAATCGGTGGAAGGACTTTGATTATGACTCATAATTAAAAACAAAGTGGCCTCGGAGTTTGATTATGACTCATAATTAAAATAATTGGACTTTGACCGCCTCCACTCTTATCTCCACCCTGTCACGTGACTACAACTCGCCCCTCCCCCATCGTCGCGTGACTACTCCCACCCGCCCGTGCGCGCGCCTTTGCCTACCCTCCAGGAGCTGAAATACCAAAAAGGCTCTTAATACAGCGAAATGGACCCCAATTAAGAGTGAAAATGCCGTCAAGGGGCTGAAAATTCCATCAACGGGTAGAAAATCGCTCCGAAAAGAAGCCGTGGGAAATGACCATGGCCACGTGGGCGTGACTTCTCCCACTACATTTTGTCTGCTATTGTAATATTTCAAATTTACCAGGATCGATATTATGATTAGTAGATAAAATGTGGTACGAAGGCTGATCTTTGGGTTGTGTGGTTATTCTTTTTAATACAATTGATGTGTTCAGCGAACCTATTCTTGAAAGAGCGCCAAAATAAGTTCATGTAGTAGGTATATTGACAACAACTGTGGCCAACTTCTCTCTTTTCGGAGAACAGCTGGTTACATGCACCTGGTCTCTGGTCGATTTTCATTAATTTTTATTAAATTTCTTAGATTCACTTGTAATTCATATTTAAACCGATTAATGTCAAAGTCTGCTCGTTTTAGAATTTTATCTTTTAGCACAATGGTTTTGGTACATTAAAAATGTTCGTAACTTCATTCGAAGTTGACCACATGGGTTGTTTTACACATAAGTTTAACTAATTAATCGTTGAAATTAAAACTTCTATTGGATTGCAAGATGGATTAATTCATCATAGGCATTAATTAAAATTTTCTTGGCGTTCTGATGAGTTCCTCTTCAAGGCCTCATTTGTTTTCATCATAAGCTTTAATTAAAATTTTAATTCTTGATATTGTAATGATCCTGACAAATGCTTAAAAAATTTTCCTTTCCTAGAAATAATTCATATCGATTCTTATTTCCAAATTGTTTCCTCAAGTATGTTATCATTGTTAATAAATGATCTCAGTTGTTATTCCGTTTTCCCACTCCGGCCTTTTTCCTATATATACCAGATCCCCCAGCCATCAAAGCATTCAATTCAATTCATTCATTCATATTCTAATTTTCTTACCAGGCCAAACATTTTTATTATACCTGACCTACCTTTTACCAGAGACGTTCGACATTTCCTGTATTTAAACACTTAAAAACGATTTCACCAAACACTTCACAACCAGACATTCACCCTTCCTCCCCTATTGAAATCATCCTGACTGGTTTCCTTCAGTTATTAAACCAGATTCATTACTCGACACTCAACTCCAATAAAACTGTACTCGACTAGACACCAATACTCAAAACCCATTCATCTCCTTTCTACCTTGTTTCACCCTCACCATCCGAGTTACCACCAGCCCTGAGCAACCACCAGTCCCGAGACCCACTCAATCCACTTTTATACTTCACATTACCCTTATCGTAGACCCCTTGTTGCATCGATCCAACTTGGATGTTACTGCACCGAGTTGGGGATGAAAGGTGTCACAGGCACGCTTTAGTAGAATTGCCGGAGGTATTCACCCCGTATTTTCAACTAACGCGTACTTGGTTATTTGCCCTATTCCCTGCACGAAATAGAAAAGAGCGGGTGCACGAAAGAGAAAAGTGGTTTGAATCACGGTCCTGAAGGTCTCACAGCTCAAAATTAGAGCAACCAGAAATGCGTTTATAATGAGCATTATAATATGTACGTCAAAACATATCTTGATATTGATTAACCTTACGCTTTAGCGTTTTAACCGTAGTACGGAACTGCATTCATTTATATATTTGTGCATGTTTAGTATAAACATTTGTATGGACTTTATGTAAGTACTTGTAAGTATTTGTTTTATTCATATAAGATGTTAAATGTGTCAATAGTTTAAGATCTGAAGATGATAATTTTGTCGAAACTAGTCATCATTTTATGAAAATGTAAACTTTCACCATTATAATACATAATAAAATACTTATCTTTTTTGGGTTTTTTAATGGTGTATTTTAAATTATACAATCTAAACGTTTCGATAACACTTACAGTTATCTTCGTCAGTAGTAATAACTGTTAAAAATTGTTTGAGATGTTGTAAACAATTTTGTCAAAGTTGAAAAATTAAAACATAAACATCAGCCTGATATTAATATAACAGTTTGAGAAACGTATAAAGCCAACTATAAAATTAAATTTTAGTAAAGAATAACTAGGTCATTAAAAATTAAATATTCTTAAACTGCCTTAAAGATGACAAATCAGAACACTTTTTACGGCGAAAGCTAACAATGAAAAATGTCAGCCAAAACACACATTTAACAAAATTTAATCAAGTTATGATGTAAGTGTAAAAAGTGAAAAACTTCAATTTCAAAACGATAGAAGCATTCACAAATATAAACATGACATCAAAAGATAATCCAGTTAAATTTTTATCAATAAGTGTAAGTGTTATTAACAATGAAAAGCATAATTCAGAATGTTTTTTGTAATTTTTAATTTGAATCTTAATTTCAACTACTTATGTTAAATTATAGTGCTGTGGTAATTTAACATATAATTGGCAAAGCATTTGCTTCAAGGTCTAGGAAAAACGCAGCAAAAAACCTAGACATACCAAAAGTTAAAATTAAAAACAAAATTAAGACGTATCATTATGCCTTTTTTTAATTATAAGATGCCAAAACCGATTTAAACGGAGATTTTCTTCTTGTCTATTAAAATTATTAGGGTGTTTATATATTTCAATAGCTTCACGTTGTAAACAAACATAATAATGAGTTTGTCTTGACAATATTTCCATATTGTCAAATTGAATGTCATGATTTAGATTATTCCAGGCATGGTCAGCCACAGCAGGCTTCCCTGGTTGACCTAATCTACAAAATCTCATATGTTCTTTACGTCTTGTATCAAAGCTACGTTTTGTTGTTCGGATGTGTACTTTTCCACATGAACAAGATAACTTATACACTCCGGAAGATGATAAAGGGTTTTGACACATCTTTAGGTGATCTTAAATGTTATTTAATTTTTCTTGTAGGTTTAAAAATAGTCCTAATACCATATTTAATTAGGATTTTTTCAATTCTCTCTGTAACATTAGCTATAAAAGGAAGAACAGTAGTACCAACATTAAGAACTCGTTTTTCTATAAGGTTGCGCCTAGAAGGTGTAATAACATTATTAATATCTGTAAGTGAATATCCATTATCTTGTAAGGATTTATATTCATCCTTCAAAAATTCAGGGTCACAAGTTCGTTTTGCTCGATCTACTAAAGATTTAATTATACCAATTTTTTGACGTGGGTGGTGGTTGGATAATTTATGAAGGTATCTATCAGTGTGTGTCGACTTTCTGTAACCCTTAAAAGATAGTGAATTATTATTTTTAGATATTAATATTTCAAGAAATGGTAAACTTCCATTAGTTTCTTTTTTCATGGTAAACTGAATACTAGGATGTATACCATTTACAAAAACCAAAAACTCATGCAGCTATTTTTCTCCGTGTCTCCAAATAACAAATGTGTCATCTACATATCTACATCAAACTGAAGGTTTTTTAGGTATATTTTGTAACGCTAATGTTTCAAATTTTTCCATGTAAAAATTAGCTATAACAGGACTAAGGGGACTACCCATTGCTACACCTTAAACCTGTTCACAAAATTTACTATTCCTTTGAAAATAAGTTGTAGTAAGACAGTGCTGAAAAATAATGGTTATGTCCTTTGTAAAAATCAATGTATTCAATAGTTTCTTTCAGATATTACTACTGACGAAGATAACTGTAAGTGTTATCGAAACGTTTAGATTGTATAATTTAAAATACACCAAAAAAGATAAGTATTTTATTAGTCACCATTTTGTAACCGATTATTAAAGGGCTTCAAGTAAAAACATTGTGGAAAAGGTTTTGCGTTTCTAAGTATACCTTTGACAAATATTAAAGTTGTTACATTTTTACAAAGTATGTACAAAATATTTTGTCATACATTATTGTGTTTTTACTGCTTCGTTCTTAACCACATAATAGTTTATGGCCCGCGCGCACATGAAGACAAAAAAATCATTTTTTGATAAAGGCCCTCGGGTTTGTAGGGTTGTCACCTTCAGAGCGTAAACATCTACTAATACCCTTATTATATAAATAACCAATGGATTAAAGAGAAGGAACCTTAGCAAAATTTGGTCCATAAAAAAAATACATTTTTGATGCGTTTTGTATAACTTTGAAAATAATTTTAATATGTACCTTCAATTTTTTAAATGAAATAATCAATAGTGATAGTTTACGTAACATACTCCAAAAATACACTTTATTGTTTAAGTTACGAAAAGAAAATTTTCGGAATTCTGTTTTTATTCGGTACATTATTATATTTGTTACTAGTGACTGTTAGCACGTACTATGTACGTTTTTCATGTTTCAGCGAATGTTGTGTCTATTTATTACTTATAAAATTACATTTCTTTGCTCGTCTATGTCTCGAAGATAGGCAACACATATTGATTTAGTATGTAGTTTCTATTTTTGAACTATACAAAAGTTAACGTTCTTACGTTATTTATCTTTTTAACGTTGTATTTTGACTACAATAAGTAATTATTTAAGCAACTAATCGCATTTTGTTATAACTTTGTAATCTTATTATAATTGTGTAAGTTGTGTTTATTTGTACCTACTTGATAGCTTTAAAACAGTTCAATTAAGATATTCGATATTAAAATAAACATAACTAATTCACCATAAAAAATAATTACCGTTAATTAATAATTTTTTTTAACAACGTTCATACTTAATTCAAGCAAAATATGTGTACTCCAAAAGTTAATGTTTAAAGAAACTTTTCATTTAAAATTGTATGAAAATGATTGTTTTGCATTTTAGCATGTAAAAGTAATAAAATTAAAAATATTCTTTACACAGAAACACTTAGGTATTGACTATTTATGGTTAGTTCATCGATTATACCTAAGTAATTGACAAATAGAAAACATTAAAATTATTTTTGTTTATGTTTAGATTTGTAATTAATTGTACAGAGTGGCTAATTAATACAGGACGTCGGCCACATCTCGGAAACGGCTTATCGCGCAGTTTACGGACAAAAATTTTGATAGCAAAAGTGAACACGGAAAATTCGTGGAAATAATTTTTAACTTAATGAGGCGGCTGGCTGGAGGACGCATTCGAGATTTTTTTTACGTAATAATTTACCTAATAACTGATAATTGAAAATTGTTTCTGAATTCTATACAACATTTAGAAAATCTTCCGTGTATGTGGTTTTGCTCTATCTTTTCATAAATCTTTGATACACAAAATCGCTTGTTTCTTCGGAACTCCCAACTGATTTTGACGAATTTTTGTCTAATCAAAAAAAAAAAATCTATTATATTGAAAGTAAGTTTTATTTGAGTGGTTTTGTCGTAACTAGAGGGCGCTATATCAAAACTTATTTTCTAATGAGGGGGCCGAATGCTAACTTATAAGACAGATATAGGGCTTCGCAACTCGGTTTCGGGTCTTCGCCCTCTTGGCGCAAAATTTGAATTCGTATTTAAGTCTATGCATTCTGCTTGGTTATGGCGGGGAATTTGCATTTTTATTCTGATAAGGAGACCTAATGCTAACTTATAAGACAGGTATAGGGCTTCGCAACTTGCTTTCGAGCCTTCGCCCCCCTGGAGGAAAATTTGAAATTGTATTTAAGTCTTTGCAGATAATGGCGGAAAATTTGAAATTGTATTCTAATAAGGGTCTAACTAACTTTTAAGGTAGGACGTATGCATCTGCGGCTCAACCCACTGTTACGCACAATATATTTTGGTTTTAATTATGAGTCACAATGTATCGCAATCCTTTTGTTTTAATTATGTCATAATTAAATCTCGCTGTCATTCAAATGTCATGTACAACGAAATAAGAATTTTATTAAACCAATAGCACGTAAAGTAATTTTATAATACCGTTTTGTACTTGAATATTAAATTTGTTGTTTTCCCTGCTGATCCTAAAGAACTTAATGAAACATCTTTAATCTTCTGCAGACTCGCTAACAACTCCAAGTGCCCCTGTTTTGTGAGATAGCTAGCTAGCTCTCAATTTGTGCGCGAACATTGACCTACCCTAAACCGTTGGTTTATTAATCTAACCTAACATTGTATGTATATTGACTTAACCTAAGATTTTGGTAGCATACACAGCTAAATATACGTTGTACAGTTAGATTAGTAAAAATGCCTATAAAATAACAATTATAACCAAACTTGAAATCAGACCTCCATCTCAAACGGATAAGGCTCAATCAAACAAGTCAATCAGATTAATCTCAATTCAATCATAAAATTCAGGTAACGATTCTCCCTCCGCTTACTTTGTACGCAACAAGATACGCACCGATACTCTCGCTAAACGTGCAGGCACGCTCGCAACGCACGCACGATCACCGCAAATTAAACACAATCAAATTATCAACTACGTCTTACAAACACGCACGTTCACGCATTTCAAAATACGCACTTGAATTAAGTTATCATCGCACAAAACGCAACACGTCATTTCAAAATGCACGTATAATGATTTCTACAACGAAAATCAACTTCACATGCAAATACGCAAACGACACACAGCAGTCAATCACACACACGCACACGCACGCACGCACGCACACGCACAGCACGCACGCACGCACACAGCAAACGCAACGACACACACGACACACAGCACAGCACGCACGCACACGCACACACGCACACGCACGCACGCACAGCACGCACGCACGCAACGCACACGCACACGCACACGCACCACACAGCACACGCACGCACACGCACGCACACCACGCACAGCACACGCAACGCACAGCACGCACACACACACGCACAGCACACACACACACACACGCACGCACACGACACGACACACACACACAAACAACAACACACGACACGCACACACACACGCACCGCACGCACACGCACACGCACGCAACGCACACACGACACGCACACGCACGCACGACACACACGCACGACACACACGCACACGACACACGACACACACGCACACGACACACGCACGCACGCAAACGCACGCACGCACGCACACGCACGCACGCACGCACGCACGCACGCACGCACGACACGCACGCACGCACGCACACACAACAAACACACACACACACACACACACACACACGCCAGTTGTATCAAAAAGCAAATTAACGTATTACTCTATTGACTAGTTTCGCAAACAGTGATAAAAACAGTTAAAACATCTGTTTTATCGGAAATACCACCGTCAAAATGGCCTTAGATTTATACCAAGTTAAGGTGTAAGGGTTAAAATCAAAACGATCACTTACCCGTATTGAAAAAACGCCTTGACAAGGCTGGTTTTTGCTGTATTTTTATTTGGCCCCAGGCATTTGACCATTTATTTATCTAACCCTAGACATTTGGCTATTTAGAAAAACGACTTATACAAAAAACAACCTTTATTTCAAAAACGCTGACTTAGTTTAAGTTACAGCTTGCAAAAAACAACTCTCACTTCAAAAACACACTCTGCAATTCAATTAAATTAAGCTACAACTTGCAAAAACTAACCTGCAACTCAAATAATACTGACTTCTGACAATACTAAAATCAGTAATACATAACTCATAAGACTCCGTCAACCAAATCAATTAATCAGTCAAATCATTTGTTTTTGTCTGACTACACTGTAGACAATGTAATTGTGAGTCATAAGTGTTAAATGGCTGTTATTGATTTCGCCCTTGCCCTTAGACGTACAGCTTGTTTTTGCATTAAATCGAATAAGGCTGACAGAAGCTGATTTCAAATCAGTAACTTAGACAGCTTGCCAAACCAACCACTCATTCAAATATATATGAGCTAGCCTTCGGCATTACGGTCAATATGCGATCATCAAATTAGCTTGTAACACTATTGCTGGGTTTTGCATACAGTGCTAAAAATACGTTTTACAGTTAAACTAGTAAAAATACCCATACAATAACAAATATAGCCAAATTCGAAATCAGACCACTATATTATTTTACATACAAGAATTGTCTTAGCGGAAATACCTCTGACAAAAAGGGCCATAGATTTATAAACAAGCTTGAACGCAATATTTCGTTTTGAAAATGGTCTGTGGACAAATAAACAAGCTGACTTACATTTCCAAATTTGATAATACACATGTGAATTGAGATTAAGACCGATTTCATTTCGTAAGGCAACTATAGGATGCTACACAACTCTTATCATTACCATTAGGAAATTAGGAAATCCCTGTAGCAAAAACGGCCTTAGATTCACAAATAAGCTTGAACGCACTATTTCGTTTTGAAAACGGGCAAATACCCCGAGGGTAAATAAACAAGCTGACTTTCATTTACAATTTTGATAATATACAAGCATTTTGAAACTATCACCGATTTCATTTCGTAAGGCAGCTATAGGACTCACTTGTTTTATCTACGCTCATCATTATCATTAGACAACCATAATAATAATATCGCTCAAATTAACGTGTACACTGTTGTCGAGTTTTGTATACAGTGATAAAAATACGTTTTACAGTTAAATAAGTAAAAATGCCTACACAACAACAAATATAACTAAACTTGAAATTAGGCCTCTAGCAATTAAATAAATTAAATAAAATAAGGGGTCAGGGTTACAATAAAAAACTAACACTTACCAGGGTTGTCGATAATCGTATTGGAGGAATGTCTGGACAGGCTAAACAGCTGCTTACAGTCACAGCACATTCACTTTAGGCGTCTTGCTTATAACTGAATAGTATAAAGTACTTAGAGTCTTCCAGCAATAATTATTATTATTTAATAATAATTATTTTCTAGATTTCCCCAGTTATATAACCACAATAACAACCTTTCACTATTCAGGTACATCTAATGTATTTGGAAAAAATAACAGTCCTACATTAGTGAAATCTTTATGAAAGTTAAATGGATTCGGATTATATGATGTTTACGTTCTTTGCGCGTGACAAAAATCCCTCCAATTAGATTGCACTTATTTTTAAAAGCAGACTTGACTGTTTATGGCGTCATCTAGTGGTGTATTTTTAAACTGTAATGGAAGTTGATCGTAGCTTTACCTAGTAGTATATTTTTTAAAGCAGATTTGCTTGTTTGCGACGCCGTCTAGTGATGTATTGTTAAACTAGCACATATTTTCTGTAATAGAAGTTGATCGTGCTCATCTCTCCCACCTCTCTCTGATCTCTCGCGCCTCCCTCGTATCTCTCGTTTCCCTTGTCTCCCGTTTCCCTTGTCTCCCGTTTTTCTCGTAGCGCTCGTTCTCACGTCTCTCTCGTATATAAAAGGTGAGGAAAGGATTCAGGGATCGCCACTGCTCAAACCTTGATTTATCTTGGTTTGGAGATACTATAGAGGCAACAACTGTCAATAAAATTAATACAAAATTTGATAAAAATTATTAACAATTTAAACAAACCAAAGAGCATTTAATATACCCTGTTTTGGTTAATCAGAATTGCATATGAACTTTACACATAACTGGTACCTAACGTTATTTTGCAAGGATATATCCAATGGACACTACTTTTTTGTATGGGTTAAATAAAATTTAATACACAATCAATTAAATATTGATGTTGTAATCGATTTTGATCGGGTAAGAAACCTAGTTCATTTATACTAGAATATCTAATTTTTGTAAAAATTATTATTATTAAATTGGACTACATACTAGATTTAGCAAATTATTTTGAAATTTGTGTTGTTTGACGCATTAAATGGAAGCATGATTAAATAAATTTAACCAAGACCATCTGAAACACACTGTATATGAATTTTTATTGGTGACTCGAATATATTGATGCGCTGGAAACGCGACAAGTATAAAAGGGTTGGGGGGTGTAAAGAAAAACAGTCTTACATCGAGGTTAAACCGTCGATACTTTAAATTTTGCGGTCATTTTTAGTTATGTAATTGAAATTATATAAACTTTCAAATTTTAAAAATGAAAGTTTTTTGTCTACAATCATTAAACATCATAAGGTTGTTTAAGTCTAAATAAAAAGCCCTACGCGTCGAATTACGAGATCTGACCAACGAAATAAACATTGCGTTGTGTATTTTAACTCTTATAAATTACTTGTAAATATAATTAAGTAAATGGTGAATTAATGTGGTTACAACTGAAAATGCAGAGGATTTGTTTTAACTTTACTTAAACATATAACTTCAATAAATAATAAGATATATATTTTACACTTTAAGTAAATTCGCGTTGGTTTGGGATAGTACTACGAAATAAATAGTGAAGTTTAAATATACTAAAAGTTTGTTCGTGCCTGTAAGCGAAAACAGCTGTGTGCCTTAATTACTGAAAGGGAGATAAGTTGGTTTGTCAAGAAACCAATTGTAGTTCAAGGAGATCGGAACATTATTATTCCACACTTACCTTGGAATATATTTTGTGTTTGTGCATATCGTGATCCGGAACGAATACCTGATTTCGATTAAGTAAGAAGCATTATTTTTTTCTTTTCTATATAATATTGAAATAAGTTAATGGTCGCGTGCTGATAGTAGAGTTTTTTTTAATTCATTAAATTTATTGATAGACTAAATAAATTGTGTTGACACTCGACCATTGAATGTATATGTATGTAGCTTTAGTAGTTAGATTGCAGGGCCGATAGGATAGAGATTTCAATGTATATTTCTGTAACATTATAAAGTACATTTTTTGCTATTCCACATAAAGTTTAATTTGAGTTGGGTAGCCAAATTTTACCCTGATGTTCATTTATTGTACTGTTTGCAAATTAAAGTAGATAGCACCACTATACTAAATTACAAAGAAGTATATGGAATAACTTAATTCTTACTAAGGTATAAAAATTTTCACATATTTAAATTTACAAGAAATGAATATAAATTGTCCAATGCCTCAATTGTTTTATTTGATGTGGTCAAAAAGCTTAAGTAAGGAAGCGTTCAGTACACCAGTTGTAAATCATTAACTCAGTCCGTAAATAGTTCGAGTATAAACTAAGATTTATGACTAAAGGTCAGAGATTAAATTGATTAAATTAGCTACTGATTTCATTTGCATTCAACATTTTATCGTTGCGTTGTAGGTTCAATAATATTACTAAATAATAATAACTTTTAATAGAGTTGACGATAGGAATTATATTTAAAATGGTTTACTTAAAGCGATACTTAGGTAGCTAAATTCACAATTTAAATTAAAGGCAACTTACCAGAGTTGGTCAGGGTTAATTTCTATTAGAATTGCATATAATTGTGTCAATAACTGATATTGAACAGGAGTTTTGAGCATACTACAAGTAAAATTGGTGTTATGTATAATTAGTGTTATGTATAATTAGTGTTGTTTATTATAATTCAAACAATTCACATTGGAAGTATTAAGGAGCTAGCCTGGGTAAATAATAATTTTTATTTTTCTTATTCAATATGTCATACAATTATCAATCTTACAATGCATAATTAAGCACTTTTCTTTCAACAAAGATCAAATGAATTATTACAATTTGCCTCCCAATGTGTCGGCATAGAGTAGCCATTTCATTACAATTTAATTCCGAGAGAGGGGCTTGTTTCATAACAATTTGACGCCCAATGTGATGGCGAAAGATTAAGTTGCACTTTAAGTCTTAACCTCTACGAACAATTATAAAAACTTGCATGCCATCAATTCTATGTAGGTTACACATCCTCAAGCATTCTTTAGCACTTTGCCACATACTGTCTATAAGTGTAGGTTTTACTATAACACCAATTTAACGTCAATTAGGATTGTTTAAAAATTGAATTTGTGATGACCCGCTATTAAATTACAACGTAATTCAAATTTGGTCTGAGAATGTGCCAGGTTAAAAATCTACGTGTTATTAAAATTAACTCCTGTAACTTTTGTGAAATCAAGTCGTTGTCACGAACAGTTATATACCTACAAACTAATATTAATTTTAGTTAGGAAGCGGGTATAGTATTGCTTAAACTCCAGGAAATTGACAGCTTATGTAACATGCATCTACTGCTGTGTTTATGAATTTCAAGATTAATTTAACTTCTGTCTTACAGCCAGAAGCTAAATATATGCATGCAGCGTGTACTTTCGTTTGATAAGTTTTACTTAATCATTATTACAATGGCATATAGTATACTAAACGGGTAGAAAAATATAGCTATGTGAAGCAACTGAGAATTTATTTGCTACTAGTTACTAGTGTGGGTAGTTAATACAATATCAGAAGCGTTGAGTTGCATTATACTTATTTGTAAGTACCAATTTGAAAGAACAGTACATTATAATAAATGAAACATTTGAAGCAAGAGTTCATGTAGTAATTGTCATTGCCCTAGTTTAACATTCCTGGAGTAAAATAATAAAGGAACTGCAGACATGCTATGAAATACAATTGAACTTGTTCCATTAGTAAGCGCTACCGTAAAGATTGAAACTAGAGCAAACAAATCTTATACCACTTTTAGCACACAACGCTTAAACGTAATTCATAACTACAAATTATAACGGATTTCACGATTTAAAGGTGGATATGGTAATATATTATATTTTGTAGAAATTGAACATATTTATTGTATTAATCCTACTCAAGTGCATTTGTTGCTTTATACATTATGTCCAGTTAATACGGCATCGATCGATTAAGGCTACCTAAATTAAAAACAGAAATATTCAAAAAAGTGACAGATAAATTATAAAACATAAATACACATTTTTAGATGTACATAGGGTACAATCAGACTAGTAAATGGTTGCCGAGGAAAAGATTACAGTAGCACAAAGAAACGGCGATTAATGATCTGCTAAGTTTTGATCAAAATACGTTAACTGGTACAAATTTAAAATTTTACTGAATACCCCTTTGCCTAATAAAGAAGCATTTGTAACGGTTTATTAAACAAGAGAATATGTAGGTTAAAGTGATTTTATTTTATCTCTTTTCAATATTTGTCAAAGGCAATTTTTCTTAACGTTATCATCTCGTATGCAAGTTCTCCTTTCTATGGACTTTGTCTTGGATAAGAATTTATTCAGAAAATAAAATCGAAAATTTTGTTTATTAAAATTTACCTTCCTTCTAATGATTTTCTAAACGTATTTTTATTACGTTAATTAGCCATGGATAATTTAACTGATAGGGTTACATTTTATTAACGCTAATTATGCTCAGATTAATTAAAGGATTAACGTAATAAAAACAGGTTAAAAGGGCATCTATCAAGGAAATGTTTTATGTTCAGAATGGCTCTTTCGGGATATACGTGATAGAATTTAATTGGTACACTTTCTAGAGAAAGTACGCGGCACTATTATCTAATTATCCTTAATAAAAGCTGATCAGGATAAATCTTACTGGGTTTTTGGCGGGCAGGCTCTTAGAAGTTTACGGGCACGTTTTAAATTTGGTTTCAGGATAACGGGAATACTCTATATGTGTTACGGAACTAACATGGGCTCACCTAGGGGTGCTCGCATTGCAGGAGGTGATGCTGAACGATACCCTACGTTACGCTTTGGTCCAGTGTATTTATGGTTGCAAATATATTAAGGACTCTCAGGGTTGGTTAGGAACGGTCGACTGGTCAGGAAGAGCTCCTTCGGAACAAAGCCCTCGAGACCAACCCCACTTTTGTGAGTTGAAGTTCAACAGAGTTTATTAAAATTATAGGTGTTTAGTAATGCATTCAGGGTGGATACTCTAAGTGGAATACATTCTGTAACTCAAAGGGGTGAAGTCCCGGAGAAAAATCATGATAGGCATTGTTTATAATTGTTTCCATTCCTCAATCTGGGGGTTACAGTTTCTCCATATATCCACCCCCGGGGGTGAAGCCACCCCTAACTTGTTTTTTCAAATGTAAGCATTGGTCAAGTGACCCACCGTGTAAAGGTTGTATTAAGAGGAATACAACGCAGTATTTATTTTCTCAAAATTTTAAACATTATTTTGTTAAACAAAAAATCAAAATCAAAAATAATAAACAAATAAACGCATTTTCTTAGCAAAGGAAGTTTCATTGGAGAACTTTCTTAAACTAAACTACGATTTAACGACTTCTCTACAAAAAAAATCTTTTCTTATGGGGAACACTCATAACTTTAAAGATGTTCAAAATGGTGCCCATTTGTTTCCTGACGAAGACCAAATCGGTGATAAAAGCATTTCTCACGTTTTGAAACATGTCTTGTGGAACATTTCTGATTTCTGCAGTAATTCTGTCCCTCAGATCCTGAATATCGGTCGGTAATATAGCATAAACCTTACTCTTCAAATATCCCCATTTAAAAGTCAAGTGGATTAAGATCCGAGGATTGTGGTGGCCATTCAAGTGCACCTCTTCGATCAATCCATCTATTTGTAAAATTTGATTCAATAGTTCCGTACTGGCAATGTATAATGCGGTGGAGCGCCATCTTGCTGAAACCAAATTCTCTCATCCAAGTCATTTGGATTGTTATTTGGAAATAGATCCCTTAAATTTGGGAGCAGGTCGTCCGTTAGTATAGAAAGATGGAACTGCCCCCAAGATTATCATTCAGAAAAAATGGCACTACCACTCAATCTCCAATAATCCCAGCCCATACGTTTAATTTTTGTGGATGTTGCGTGTGAGTTTCCCGCATCCAGCGGGGGTTGTGGTCAGACCAGTAACGGCAATTGTGATGATTCACTTCACCATGCAAAGAGAAAGTACCTACATTCATTCGAAAAGAGAATCCATTCCAACTGTATGTGACCATGGTCGATGAAGTCCATCATTCGTTCACAAAACTCAATCCGTCGGTCTGGATCTTCATTAGTCAATTCTTGTAGCATTTGCATCTTTTAAGGGTGCATCTTTGCAGTTTTTAAAACCTTTAAAACGGTTCTGTGACTGACCTCATTATCGCGCGCTAATTGCCGTGCCGAAATGATGAGGTTTCTTGAATAGCCAATGAAACGTTCAGCTTTGTATTTTCGTCAACTGCCTCTCTTCTTTGTCTTGGCAGATTCCTGACATAACCCAATTCTCTATTCTATTTTGCTAATTGTACCTTGAGAAAGCCGCGGTAAATCGGGATGATTTGCTTGAAATAATTCAGCTAGCTCAGCTTGAGTGCGACTGCGGTTACCATATCCGATCATCATTAATATCTCAATGCGAAGGACTTCCGTTAAATAAGCAATGCTAAATAATTTACTACGGTGTGAAGATGTGAAAACTACACTAGAGGAATACTTAAATAAACGAGCAAAGAAAAATAGAAGGAATAGACAATATTGTAATTAACTAATGTGGACGCTAACAAATCAAGCAAACACAGTAGATTAAGAGCGTTTTTCATCAACTATAAGACCTGACTTGCTCAGAAAATAAATGCCACATTTTTATCTACCAACCATTCAAGCATTGTCAAAATTAAAAAGCATTTAGTGGGTGTAAGAAATACAGAAGATAAAGATTTTTTCTTTCAACGATAAGATCAGACAAATACCATTGAGCCTGAGAAACTTGTTCATTTAGGTTTTTTCACTTTATTTTTCAAATGCCCGAGAAAATAAATACTGCGTTGTATTCCTCTTAATACAAGCTTTCACACGGTGTATCACTTGACCTACCCTTACATTTGAAAAAAAAAAGTTAGGGGTGGTTGCACCCCCGGGAGTAGATTTATAGAAACTATAACCCCCAGATTGAGGGCTGGAAACAATTACAAAGAATGCCTATCATGATTTTTCTCCCGGACTTCACAGCATTTATTCCACTTAGAGTATCCACCCTGTATATAGATTATAAATACAAGTACGCTTATAACTAAATAAAATATACAAGTTATGTTGGTGGTGCGCACCACCGTCTAATTCAGCGTTTGGTGTGTATTGTTGTTGGGTTGCATGATGTTGGTGTTATGCCTGTTGACATAGTGTTGTATAGTTTGTTGTTTAAAAAAAAAAGATAAATCGGGTGGAGTGGACGTTTTCTTGACTGCGGCTCTAACCGCATTCGGTAGTTCCGCCTTCTTACTACCGCTCAACATCGCTTTGGCGCAACCAACGCCGGTTCGGTGTTGACAGGGTGTCACTGCCGGCGATGTCGTGTTCTATCACTGTTGGCGTGGTGCGTCGGTCTGCTTCCGCTGGGGTTGCGGGAGACGTGGGATCTTTGGGCATCCTCGGAAGTTGGCCGGGTGATCATCAACGCTGTTCACGCACTTAATCCGTTCGGTAAAGGGTTTAGTGCACCCGTCGGAAAGGTGCCGTCCTACGCATATGACGCATAGTGCCGTCGCTCTACAGCAACGCTGTTTTTGAGGGAATCCCTGGCACCGGTGACACTGTCCGATACCGGATTTCCGGCTCAAGTTTTCGGTGGAGATACGAAACCGGACCACGTATTTCACCTGCCGGATCCTCCGTAGGTACTTTTGTGTTGGGAGAGCAGAAGCGGGAACGGTTCGTATAGCTCGGAAGAAACGTCGCTCTCGGAGATTTTTACAGGTACTCCCCGTAGAACCAGCTTTGACATACGTTCACTCGTTACCTAATAGGTATAGTGCGCTCTACCAAACTTATCCATATATCACATCAGTTTGTCACGGTCCTTGACTGTGGCAGCCTGTATCATGTATACATCGCTGATTGCCTTCGCTCTCACGAAGGTGCTCCGTCGTCGGTCCAATTCTCGAGGAAGGTGGCCTAGTTCTCCTTCTGACGAAGGATTACCGGCGGGATCCTCTCCCTGGTAGCGGCAGCTTCCATGGCTTCTGGGCGTTCCGTGGTCTCTGCAGGGGCTTCGGAAGCGCTGGCAGTCGGTGTGGGCGTGGTCTTATTTGGCTTCTTCTTCGGCACGAAGTAGTCGAGGCTAGTGCATACGGGGCGGGTATCTTCTTCAACGATATCAGTGGCGGTGACGGTAGTCGTCGACGGGGCTGCTGGCTGAACCTCGGTTAGAGCGGTGATGTCTTCTAGTGGTGCTGGTCGTGTCTTCTTTTACCGCCACCTCTATGCCGGTTAGTGTAATAGCAGGTCGAGCAGGGACGGTGTTGCGTCCACCGGGGTCGTTGGCGACGGCGGACATTATCGGCGTTCCTCTGACCATCGGTGGTAGCAGCGCAGGTTCACCTCTGCGTCGCTAATTGTAAAAACGATGTTGTCTCTCTTTGGGAATGACAAACTTGTCTTTGTTAAGGATAACCTTTTCTGATCGAGATCTCCGCTTTTGTGAGCGCGTCTGATGGTTTTATACAATCTCGTAGTGGGCGGTCATGGCTTGTGTATATTACGGTAGCATATTGGTTCATCGTAGGTACGGCAAACAGTGCCCGAGGGGATCAAAATTGAGTATTTGTTAATATGTGGATCTATAATAACTATACAACATTGTTAATTAACGAATAATTAAGTCTGGTTACCTGAGTAATCAATTTGATCAGTTTTATTACTAATATACTCTACTTTCTACAATACATCTAAGCAAAAGTCCAATTGTACATTTTAGCAATCAAACCTTTTCCTTAATTAATAGAATATAAATTCTCTTTTCCATGAATTTTATTAATTTAACTTTTTAATTTTTAGTTTAGTTTAGAAACTCGCAACTTTACATTAGAGAAAATTTATATAATTACCTTTCTATACTGTCTTAATTGTCACAATCGGATATCAATCCACTGTCCTTGTTTTAATGGTAATTGTTTTTTAAGGTTTAAGACATTAACTGCAAATACGAATCTTCACTCTTGAGTATATTGCAACTACATTTACCGAACATTAGTTAGAGTCACCGGATATTAGCTATATTTGTCCTACGTTTACTACATTTACTCGAAATTTGGTACATTATCTTAACATTTCCGAAATTTTCTGCAATAAGTAGGTAGTTGTTACATTTTCCATATTCAATGCATATTAACTTTGTAATTAAAAATTATTATTAATTTTAATAAACGCTTGCTAGAGTACCGCGCTAACCATCTGCGCCATCGAGATCCAAACCCCAATCGATGTAAATTTTGTCTTTATGTATGTACAACTGATGTAAATTCTAAATATAATGAGATTACAATCAAATTACTTATATTAATCGAATGTGAGCCTGCAATATCGCAAGGATTCACACATACCAAAGCAACTTGACTATTATGAAATTATTATAACTTATAATAATATTAACTTTGTGTTATACATTCACAAAGAAATGATTTCATTTATTTTATATGTATCTATTCAAATTTGTATTAATTTTTTTTTATTCCAGGTGAGTAACCATATTTTATTGGCGATCCAATTAGGTAAGTTTTAAGTATATAAATATATATTTTTGTATGAGGTATTATGCAAAACTTGTCGAACTAGTCGTATACCAATAATGTAAAATAGTATCTCCACGTGCCGATAGATGGTGAGAGTCACATTATGTAACGCAATGTGCGATCAGTCGAAAACTGTTAAATTGAACAGTAACTGAGGTTTGTCTGTTTACGTAAACTTTTCTACCATTTTTTGCATTTTACTGTGGCATTGAGCACAGAAAATTTTTATCACCAATCATTCAAACAGTGCTTGACTCATTCATAAAAGCAAGCTTATCTTGCGACAGAGGAAAAACGGTGGGGCCAGTGTATAGTTTCGAAGGAGCATTGAAAGTGACACCGCCCGCGAAGATATATTAACCTCATCACTATGGAAAGTTTTGGATACTACCTCGCATCTTGATAACAAGTATATTAATTTCAGTCGAATTATTCTTCTATCAAAGATATATATATATATATATATATATATATATATATATATATATATATATATATATATAACAGGGTTGGGCAAATGTGTGGAAACCCCTTATTTCTGGCTAAACTATTGATTGTATCAAAAAAAGACTTTCACAAAAGTTAATGTAAATTTTATGAACTATTCAGTGGCGTACTAGGATTTGCAGCAGCTACGCCAATATTCGAGATATGACGTCATCGATGGTTTTTTTAAATGGGTGACCCTGTATATTTTCGCATTTTCAGATATAGCGTTTTTCTCCAATTATAATGATATCTGGTTTGGTAGGTATGCGACTTGTCGTTTTTTTAAATATTAACTAAAATAATACAATGAAGAAGATACATATTATTTAGTAATTTTAATGAACTTTTGATTTACAACAAAAATTGAGCGCTTCATATTGAGAAAATATTTATAGTAAATGCTCAAATTGGAGACCTTCAACACCTTGACAGTGTCCTATTCGGTCAGCAAAGGCTCTTACGGAGTTTTGAATGGCTTGCTGTGAGATTTCTGGCACAGCCACCCTAATCCGGTCTTCCAGTTCTTCTAACGACTGAGGTTTGGTCTTATACACAATAGATTTTAAATGACCCCATAGAAAATAGTCCAGAGGACTTAAATCTGGCGAACGCGGTGGCCACTCAATATGTCCTCTTCGACCTATCCATCTCCCCGGAAATATTTCATTAAGATATTGACGCACGTCAACTCTATAATGAGGCTAAGCTCCATCCTGTTGGTACCAAATTTCATTTGAGGGTCGTTCAGGATTCTCTTGGTTCGGAAATAAACGAACTAATGCTGGAACAATTTGCTCCTGCAACAATTGTAAATACCGATTAGCATTTAAATTGTCTCTCAAAAAGAATGGTCCAATTATGTGTCCTATGATTATACCCGCCCATACATTTAATTTTTGAGGATATTGGGTGTGACCTTCTTCCATCCAGTGAGGACTGTGGTCAGACCAATAGCGACAGTTATGTGGATTGACAAAACCATTCAGTTGAAATGTTGCTTCATCTGAAAAGACAATGTTATTGAGAAAATCGCCATTCATTTCAATGTGATCCATCATTGACTGGCAAAACTGCATTCTTCTATCAGGATCATCTTCATTAAGTTCTTGTACAAAATTCATTTTATACGGATGGAGATCATTTGTGGACAATATCCTTCTTACCGATCTACCGCTAATATCGTGATGTAAGGCCAGTTTTGGTACTGAAGTTATCGGTTCTACTTGCACATCAAGAATAATATCAAGTGCCATATCTTCATTTGTAGCCGATTTACTTCGACCTGATTTTGGCTGATTTCTAACACTTCCAGTTTCGTGAAATTTCCGCACAATCTTCGAACCCGTTGATTTGGAAATGTGAGGATTTCTCTCCGGAAATGTTGCATTAAAAATAGCACATGCATCTTTTAAAGATCTCTGCCTGTCTCCAAATCCAACCATCATTAACAACGAAATACGCTCACGTTCACTTAATTCAACCATGATTAGAAAACAATACTAATACTTTACACCGAAATTATTTGACGGAATTAACAGTAACTGACAGTAATACAAAATATTTGAGCTATGTTACAGAAATAACCATGGCAACAACAAAAAAAACGAATATTTTTTATTAGATAGTACAGCGACAGCGATCTCTTATTTTATTATTTTATTTAATATTTAAAAAACGACAAGTCGCATACCCACCAAACCATATATCATTATAATTGGAGAAAAACGTTATATCTGAAAATGCGAAAATATACAGGGTCATCCGTTTACAAAAATAATCGATGACGTCCTATCTCGAAAATTGGCGTAACTGCTGCAAATCCTAGTACGCCACTGAATAGATCATAAAATTTACATTAACTTTTGTTAAGGTCTTTTTTTGATACAATCAATATTTTAGCCAGAAATGAGGGGTTCCACACATTTGCCCAACCCTGTATATATATATATATATATATATATATATATATATATATATACACACATAGCTGATGTTCATTGATCAAATATGATTTCTAAATAAATCGGATTATAAATATACGTACTTTTAAGCGCTACTTGGGCAAGTTTAATTACTTAATAGCCTCAGCTATTTTTTTTTGTAATTGAATACCATATAGTTTCATAAAATAAGGATGCATACGTAATGTAGTGATTACGTCTGTGAGTACACTTGTAAGAATAAATTCATTAACCTCGTGCGCTTGACACCACATACCTAACCCATTAACTGCCAAATTTTTCTTTGTTGTATTTTGTTGTACTGAAATATTAGCTCATAAGTAACGTATAGTAAAGTATATTTCGAAGTATAAATGCCAAAAAAGAACAAAAAAAGTAAATTTTCCAAAAAGTCCCATTTTGGGATCGTGGTAGTTATAGTGAATAATTAAGACGAAAAGCTGTAAAGTAATAATTTATTTATAGAAGATAAAATTATACAGTTAGGTACATTATATTTGACGCATTGCTTCCTTACATTTATTTTACACAGGGCACATTTTTTTTGCTTGCCACCTTCGGTTCTCTCCAAATAATGCCCCACCGTGTCTTTTCTAATATCTTCAGGGACACGATTGGTTGATAGTTTTTGGACACATGGTCTGCCAGCATATTTTGGATTGGACAATAAATACTTATGTAAGTATGTTCGTGCAATTGACCTAAATTGACGGAAATTTGTTCATTTACAAGACAGTATATGGCATGCGCATTTACTACTGTATTTGTAAAGATTGGAAAATACCACTTCTTTGCTCGTATTTTTATCCTATATTTATTTATATTCCAATTCAATTTATCTACTCCTCCCATATATTTGTTGTAGTGCTTTATTAGATATGGTTGAGGAATCTTTACCTGTTTCTTTTCAGTTCTTGAATATCTGTTTACTTTTTCTAAGGGTAGTATTCCTTCATAGTTCGAAAGCACTCTATTTCATTTTTTGTGTCATACCTGTAATCAAAGGATCCCCGATTTTCTTTCTTCATTTCTTTATCTTCCTTGACTTTACAGTTGTTCATGCGATTATATCGTACTGTACCTGTAGCACCAACGTTCTTCTCTTTGAGAGTTTTCATGAGCGCAAAATTTGTGAAGAAATTGTCGAAGTAAGAGACATGGTTTGATGGAGTATGAATTACCGAAATATTTGTTAGAATAACAGAAGCACCAAGACAACTTACGTTACTTTAATGGTCCTTTCTGCCTTTATATACCTCGAACTGGAAGCAGTAACCAGTTTCGGCACAGCACATTGCCCATTGTTTAAATACAAAGCGGATTGACCTTCCCTTGATAAACTGTTTTAAAAAATGACGTCCATAGTAACGCACCATTTGTTCATCGGTGCTCAGCTGTTTTGAAAAAAACACCAAACCGTAAAAATTTTTATTCATTCTATCAATGATTGGACGGATCTTGAAGAGTTTGTCTGCAGTTGCTTCATTTCCCTCCACGATTTTTGAATTATCATCGAAATGTGAGTTTCGTTTTATTTCAATGTACCTATTTTTTGTAAAGCATTTTCTGACAATTTCTACATTCATGTCATCGTCACCCCAATACGTTTGTTCCTGAGGAAGCGAATGGTAGGCAGTATAAAGAAGAAATCCTATAAATTGTTTCAAGCAAGCATCACAAAATATAAAATTATGTCCGTTGTTTTGAGTAGCGTATATGACACTTTGTTGTACTGTGTATGTCATAATTTCATTGTCAAAAAGGATTTCAAATAGTTCAACTAGTGTTTTCCCTCTTAGTTGTTGAATCATAGTATTTCTAGTAAGTTCAACTTCATTTGTTCGTGCCATTGCTTTAGAAAATTCGGGATTTATACTTTGCCAATCTGTTGGAATTTTCGTCTTTGGAGGTGTTTTTTTTTGTTCATTGTCATAATTTTTTACGTTTAGAAGGATTTATTATTTCGCGTGGTGCACTTGAATTTGACGCTATGGCTAAGTTATTACAATGAATTTCAATTCTGCCAGGTACATCCTTAGGTGCCACATCTTCCAAATCATCCTCGTCTATATCTTCCATATCAGAGAGAACATCGACTTTATCAGGCAGCATTTCAACGATATCAATCGGAGTGTCTGAGTCTTCATGTTCATCGAAAAAATTTGGGTCATTTATAATTTCCTCCAATTCGGCAAGTGAATAAAACGCCTTCGTATCCATTGCTATAAATAAAATTTTATAAACTTGTAAAACCACATTAACAATGCAAAATAAAGTAATTTATTGCTATGTAGTAATTGTACATAACACACTCTCTAACTAAATTTTTACATTATACCTGTCATAATCTCCAAATGGAGATCGATAATTTTCTCTAAAAACAAGCGTGTAAATTCAATTTGCAGATAAAGGATAGTTGTGCGAGAAAAATTTAATCTGTAACCTAGCTATTCACCGGTTTTTAATAATTTTTGACTGTAATACATACATAAAATAAATTTGTGAAAACCTACAAAATCTAAAACAATGACTTACCTTTATATTTTTACTTTAGACGCTCTCAATTTCTAAATAAACAAATAAACAAACATTGATTTTGCATAAAACGAGAAATGCCAGTGTTGTCATATTATGCACAGTGATCTCCAAATGGGGATCGTGACAGGGAACCGGTTAAAGGATTGTAACATTTTAAATTACTACTATTCATTTTTTCTATGGTCTGTTTATGAACACGAAAATTGTGTAAAATTCGACATCTTTGTCGAAGGGCGAAAGTGCTGATGTTACAAATGACCTTTATTTAAGTAGGTTTTCGTAGAGATAACAATTCTTTTGTGATATTGTCCGGAAGTTATGTAAAATAATAAGGCAACAATATCCAGCCAGATCATCAAAAATTTTGTAAGGCTTATTCGAAGTACAATATCCTATATTATTTCTATTTAAAAGTGTTTACAGTGTTAAGCAAACCTGCATATCTAATTAAGCTTTAATTAATGCAGTATCAAATGGATACAATGTGGGAATTTCTAACAGAAAATACATTTTATTGGTCAGTTGAACATTTACATGGTTCAATTCAGTAAAACGTCAATTTGCAGCTAAGAATATTGTGTGATTATGTGTTTTAGTCCTGCATAATATTTAACAATAAATCCTTTGAAAATAAATTTGGTTTATAGAAAACAAATTCTTAATTATAATAATTAGTCAATATTATGGTAGAAAAAACTATTTTCCGACATTTTTCATCTCTACTTGGCTATGGTAGTGTAAAAGTTCCTGAACTAACGTATGGGACATAAGTTTTGAAAAAAGTTTGCTTTGAAATTTCTAATCGATGTGGATATGTAATCTAGCCATGCGATCGGTAAGCAAATCATGTTTTCTTGTTTTTGACAAACGTTTATTCTATCACGATGTTCAGAATGTTATACTCAAAGATGCTTACCGAAATTGCTTAATTTTATTAATACCCATCATCAGAACATGAAATAATATTTTGGGCCGATCTTGCTTCGTGCCATTATCCCAGAAGGACTTGAAACTGGCTGGAGCAGAATAACGTCAATCATATACCAAGAGAAGATAACCCCCCAAAATGTTCCTCAAGCTCGACAATAGAACAATTTTGGTCATTATTGGGTCGAAAGGTTTATGAAAACGGTTGAGAGGCTCAAATCGAACAGCAGATGCGGGCAAGAATGTTTAGCGTTAACCAAATTGCGTTGCATTGAGGAGCGTGGTCCGCTATCAGTTTTATAGATTAGTTTTCATGTTGTCCAAAGATATAATATTAAACTATGTATTAATAATTAATAAATAAACTTTTATTGTTTTGGTGATTGCCCCTGTTGATTTTTTTCTCAAAACTTATGTCCCATAAATTAAGTATGCTTGGCTAGTTTTGCGAAGCCTCACATTCGAATCTAGGAAATTTATTCATTGTCTTATTTATATTAATATATATCATGGAGTAGTATCCTTGAAAATAATTGTACATAACACTCCACTTCCAAAAAACACTTTCATCACACTTCCATCGAATTGGAAGTGCACTTTCAATACACTTCCATTAAGTTGGAAGCTTAACTTCCAAGAAAAATTTTATGAAGTTGGTAACCGTTGGCAATCGGTTTCTGTAAAAAGTGAGATTAAAAATCAGAATCACTTGTTACTCAATTTTTGTATTAAATGCAAGTACTTGTGTAAATATCAGGTTTTGTTCCTACTCAAAGTCAGACCGTTAGGAAACTGTCAGTAGTATGTACCACGGATGTATAATAAGGTGAACCGTCGATATATGATTCTACCGTATCTAAAGCGGTCGCGAACGTTAGCAGAACGGAGGGAGAAAAACGAATCGTCTAATTTTACACTTTTCAATTTAACCCATAATACACAATGTATGAATTTGATTTTAAACATTGAATTAGAAATTTTAATACAGGTCCAAAGCAATCCAAACAAATTTGCATACATTTTATTATTAAATAATACTTTTTTTGTGAAGGTGTATAAACAATTATTAGATAAGAACTTAATTTATTAAAACAACTAGAAAAGTTGTCCGAAGTTTTGTAGATAATTGTTGGTTAATGATTGAATAATTATTTTAGATAATGACACCTCTTAGCTGATTATATTCATAAGATCAATGCTAACTAAACTTATATGTTAAAACGTTTTATAAGGTCAATCGTAAAGTTTACTTTCACAAATCATTTTAAATTGTATGATAATGTATAATTGCACCGTGATTCAGCCCAAGCCGGTTGTCTGGCCTTGTCTATCACACCTGCCGACTCTCAACCCACGTGTTGAGCGGCCGCTTGTAAAGATCCAGAAACATTACATAAATTCGCAAATTAATTATTTTAATTTATCCCTTTATGTTGCAGAAAATGCTCCGATGTACTTTAAAATAATTAAATTTTACCCCTTCTTCCGTAATCAAGAAATCGTTTAAGATTTCAACACAAGAACTCCCACCAAAATCTCACTTCATTTTTGTCCAGTCCTGACCGACTGCAGACTAACTCTTTATTTTTTAATCCAATCACGTTAGAGCGCGAGATTATTTATCTTGTTGACTTCCTGAAGTCCACATCTATCTTACCGCTTCCGTCCTGAGGTCTTCACCGACCTACTGAACCGCTGCATTTATTTTACTTCTATCTGACAGCCCATCGGTGTAAGTTATAGAACACATTTATCCGACCAGTGTCCAGTTGGCAAGATTTCTTTTCTGCCTTTAATAGATTATAAATTGATATTGTCTGTAAAACATCGCACACTTCCCTGGAGCGTCAAGCCCGCGGAAAACAAATACACGTATACTCCCCTGGAGCATTAAGTCCGCAGAAAACAAATATCTTGTACACATAATCCTCCTCTTTGCTTTTAGGAGTATTCCTGAAAATTAGTGAGGTTTCCTAAAGGGATTATCCCCTAAGGCGTATTGCCTTTAGAGGTGATTCTTTCACCTGTGCTTGTCGGAAAGGCGTAGTCCTGTTCGATCTAGCACTTAACCAATGGAGCGTATAGCCCGCTTGGTTAGGTCAACGTATTTCATTCCCTCCCCAAGGGGGAGGCGGGCTGCTCGAGCTTCCCGAGCCCCTTCAGCCACAATCATGGATTCCCAGCATACATACATAATTACGTATATATGCATGGTGGGATTAAGGATAAGTGTGGTCAGGATAGGATAGGAAGGAACGGAGTTAGGGTTCTGAGGGGGAAAATACTACCCCAGCATTCGCCTAAGTAACCACACATGGTGTGAATATACGCAGTGACTATGCCGCTACATATGTATGAGGAAAACCCCCTGAAAAAACCTCATACAAGGTAGACGATAATGGGAATCGAACCCATTACCTCCTAAAAACACAATACATTAACACTTACTTACGACCGAAATGGGAACGTCCAGTAAAACCTACAGACACCTGTTCGATTAAATAATCGTCCCAAACCTTTGTTTCAATCAACCTTCCCTGAGAAAGAAGAACCGTTATAAAATCCTGATAATCCGTCATTAATACTGTCATTCGTTTGTACGTATCCCGAATAACATCAAAGTAATTGACAAACCGCTTCCTGAAAGAAAATAAATTCTTTAAACAATAAATCCAATTTAATCTCTTAAGAATTCCGATTCAATTCTCAATAACTTATTTTGTATAATATTTTCCATTAAGCGGTAAAACCCATCGCATAGAAAAGAAGACAAAATGACTTGCCCAATCTTTTAGAAGACATTCCCCTTGACGTGAGAGCATCCCTGTGGTATCAACATGATGGATGTCCTTCACACTATTCCCGAAGAGTCCGTGATTTCTTAAATGTTAGATACCCAAATCGCTGGATGGGAAGGGGTAGTTTGTTTCCGTGGCCACCTAGATCCCCGGATTTAACTGTATTAGATTTCTACTTGTGGGGAAGAATAAAAGATATTAAAATACTTATCTTTTTTGGGATTTTTTAATGGTGTACTTTAAATTATACAATCTAAACGTTTCGATAACACTTACAGTTATCTTCGTCAGTAGTAATGTTTCTTAAAAATTGTTAAAGATGTAGTAAACAATTTTGTCAAATTTGAAAAATTCAAATTTGACAAAATTGTTTACTACATCTTTAACAATTTTAAGAAACATTACTGACGAAGATAACTAGTTATCAAACGTTTAGATTGTATAATTTAAAGTACACCATTAAAAAATCCCAAAAAAGATAAGTATTTTATTATGAGTGTTAATGGTGAAAGTTTACATTTTCAATAAAAGATATTGTTTACGAAACGAGACCAACCACCCGAGAGGACATGATTCACTTGAAATTGCAATAAATTCGATTCCACGAGACGAAATCGAAACAGCTGTTTCCAGTACAAGAAGAAGAATTAATAGTTGTTTTTTACAAAACGGCCGTCAATTTGAACATTTATAGATTTTCACTAGTTTTTTAACAGTTGTTCATGATTTTGTACCATTCTATTGAAAAGTTTCTTAAACAAAAATCAATCATTACTTTGATATCGTTGTTATGGCCCGTTGGCCTCTAAACACGGTCCAAATTTTGCAATTTGCTTAGTTTGGACTAGTCCTAAGCCTAGATAGAGTGTGAAGGGAGGCACAGACTATGATAAATGCAGATTCCTCATTACTAATCCAACCTATACACCTTAAGAAACCATAGCAACAATCAATTATTAAATTAAACGGTTAAAAAGTCTTCTTTTCGCCATAACTCTGGAACAAATAAAGATATCAAATTGCGTTATTTACGTTTTTTGTTACAAATTTAAGCTACTTTCCGCTTATGATCTCATAATTATACCGTATGATAATTTTTCTGAATAAAATCAAAAATACTGGTATTATTACAAATTGCGCCCTCTAACAATTTTATTATGAGCTATCGCGTACCAATGGATGCGACAGTTAAAAGTACTTACCTTTTTCTTCTAAACAAGCCTAGGTTTACTACAATCGGATAAGTCGTTTAAAAATAACAGCGATTTAAATGATTACACATTCAAACGACCTTATTTCTTCAACAACTAACCCCATCCATTGCTTTGCTGACGATAGCACTCTTCACTGTAGTTCATCTCAGTCTACTCATAGTGATAATCTACCTTCTATGTCAAATCAAGAAATTAAAGCTGAAATGGCAAATTCAATCAACAAAGACATTCAACGTATACTCGAATGGGGAAGCAATAATCTAGTTAAATTTAATGCTAACAAAACTCAGTGTTGCCTTATGTCCGCCAAAAAAGATCGATCATTTCCTGTTGTAAGTATGAATGGCTCAGTTCTTAAGTTTTCAGACTCTATTACTCTGTTGGGTATGACTGTATCTTCAAATCTCTCATGGGTTGACCATCTTCTGTCAGCTACCAAAACAGCTCCTCGTAAAATAGGCTTTTTGTACAGATCTAAGCAGTACTTTACCTCTCGACAACACCTTTTGCTGTATAAGGCCCAAATTCGGCCTCATCTGGAATATAATTCTCACCTTTGGGTTAGTGCTCCCCAATACGCTCTCGATATCGTTGATCGTATTCAAAAGAGAGCGATTAGGCTTATAAATGACCCGTCTTTAACTTCTCACATACAGTCCCTTGAGCATAGAAGGATGGTTTCAGTTCTTTCTTTGTATTATCGTTATTACAACGGCTATTGTGCTGGTCAATTACATTCTTTGATACCATCTCCAGCTATCTTTGCGAGAAACACTCGGTTCGCTCAATCACATCATCAGTATGCAGTACAAATCTCCACTTGTCGTACCAAACGGGCGCAATCCACATTTTTCTACACGGCTTCTAAACTCTGGAATGATCTCCCTAGTTCCTGTTTTCCTCTCACTTATGATATGAGAAAATTTAAGGTAGCTGTTCATAGGCATCTATTGGCAATTCATTATCCCTCTATCCATCCTCCTAAGTGTTCCTGAGTGCTTTAGCACGATAGGCCTTATTTAGCCTGTTCAGGTCCACAATCATAAAAAAAAAAAATAGCTTCCCCCACTCTTATTAAGGTCGGTACGCCAATGAGCCTTAGACCAAAATGATGCAGAATTGTCTAAGCTTTCTAGCGATGTTACCAAAGGTATGTCTTAATGTGGGAATTTTCGGAGAAATTTACAATTTTATTTTTTAATTTTCAATTGCGCCCCCTTGCGATGAATTACGGAACTTAAAAATAATTTCCAGGATTTTCTCGTGGCGACTTTTATAATGAATTTTTTTCTCCACTTTTTATGTCCTCTAGTTTCTGAAATATGGCCGGTGGCCAGCCTTAATGAAACACCCTGTATATTAAATAATTTATTTTGTTTACTCCGTGATTTATGTTTGAACGTGCCGCTCGTAGAACAGTATTACTGTTCCGCATCCTTAAAATGAAAATTGAGGCATGTCTAGTGGCGTAAATGCAGATATTAAAATAAATACTACCATAAATGACAAAAACTTTCGTGAATGACGAATTGCCTATTATGTAGGCGTACAAAAACTTGAAAAATTGTAATTTACGTTTATTTTGAATTAACACTTGATTTTTTAAATTTAGCTTTATTTAATTATATTTACGTACATAATATATACTCCATCCGCCCAACAGAAATAGTTAAGCCCCGCCTCACTAAATTGGACAAATGTTTGCAGTGACCAGTTTCACAAGTTACAAATTAATAAATGGGGGGAAATTCAAAAAATCGTGTAATTTATTTGGGGGATTGAAGAAGTAAAATGTGGGACAAAATAAATATACGAGATTTAAATTGACTTGTTTATAAGACAAGACAAATATATAATGGTTGTAATCAAATTATGTGTAATCCAGCGACAGCAAAGTGTCTGTACGTTAAACTGTTGAGTGAAATATTACTGATCATGTAAAATCATGTAGGGGAGACTGGGTACGAGTCTCCGAGTGTTACAACTGAACTGACCCCAGGGTAGGGTCGGTTGTAACAGTGATGACGGGCATAATACGGTGCTTACATTTCAATCAATTTCATAAGTCACAGGAGAGTACTTTTAAATTATTTAAAGCAAATATGGCACAATTTTAGGAACTTCTAAACAGTATTTTTACATAGTTTATCACCTTTGCATCTTTAAATTAACATTAGTAATTCTTTTTATACTAAAGTATCTAAAATTAGCACTAAATCGAATATAATAACTTTTTGATCATAATTAAGAATACAATCAACAAAAAAGGAAAGTTTAAACTCAAACATTCAACATTTTGAAATTTCCATTTGCTCACAATGTAAATTCTTTTAAAATACTGCGTACACAATACTATTTGGCTGTGTACAACCTATCAACTGAATTATACGTTAGAATGGATTAGAAATTTATATGGTATCATAGATTTTAGTCTAAATCAGATTCAGATGAGGACGAATCATTATCGACGTTAATTATTAGCGACTCTACTGTAATGTCCATTGCAATATCAACCTGCCACATTCTTTTTTCTTCATCTTGAGCATGGCGAATGGCATTCTTCCAATTTTCAACAGAAACATTACCGACGGCTTGGTGAAATAATTGGTGAAGATCTTTCATTTTAAACGTAGTATGCTTCCTTGCTACTTCTCCTTTTATTTGAGCCCATATTAATTCAATGGGATTTAACTCACAATCATATGGAGGTAATCGCAAAACCGTACGATTCTGTTTTTCGTCCACTACATATTTCGGCATAATGAAAGCCTGTCTGACGAAATCCAGAAGTTCAGCTTTGACCATATCAGGTTGGTAAATAATGGACCTATTTTCCAACCAGGCTTATATGTCTGCCTTTTTTTGTGATGGAATTCAGAATTTTCTCCATTTTTCTGCTGTGGTAGGAAGCATTGTCCATCACAATTACAGAATTTTCGGCAGGCATCTCAGAATGTGTGAAAATCAGGTTTCAAAAACGTCACCAGTCATTTCTTCATGGTAGTCTCCAGTTTTCTTTGATTCAAAATATAGCAAACCATTCTCAACAAAACCGTCTTCAGATCCTATGTGAAGTACTATAAGGCAACTTCCCTTGCCTGATGGATCTTTTAACCACGTCGTTAATCCCTCTATAAAAGCTTCCCTTGGGCTGAGGATTGTTTTGTCCTTCCATACTTTACTAATAGTATGACCGGCGTTTACCCAAGTCTCATCTAAGAAGTACAATTTCTTGCTCTCTTCCCGGTACTTACGTATCTCTCGCAGGAAAGGTCGCCTCCAGGCGATGCTCTAGTTCTTTTCTTTAAGGACACTATTACGTGATCTTTTTGAGAATCTATAATGCCCAAACACAATCACATCTAGAAATAAAAAAGTGACTTACTCACCGAAAACCTATTTCTTTGATCAAAATGCTCAGAGTAGTCTGTTTATATTGAGATAGATATTCCATTTCATGTAAAGCCGCTAACATTTTATCCAGGGTTGGTGGTTCATTTTTTTGAAAAAAATAATGAATCAAATGTCGAAGAGCAGTTTTAGTTTCATCATCCATGTTGTCCAAAATTGCCCGTGATCTGTGATATACTTTTGGTGTCTGAAGTTCGTGTGTTTCCTGATATTCACGAAGAATTTTGAAAACACTTGAGACACTCACACCTAAAATAATACATACACCGTGTAAATCTGTTTTGGAGACATAGGGATTTAACATGTAAAAACGAAGATCAGCAAATATTGGCTCGCCTGTTTAAATTTGATAAAATTGTTAAATAAATAATTGTTTCAGAAAAAATCTTGAATTTAATGCAATTATGACCTTTACAAAAAGTTAAAAAAATTTCTCGAAAACGTTTAAAGTTATTGTAAAGATAATCACTGCATTAAATGCATTATTTTTTTCTGAACAACTTATTTATTTAACACTTTTGTCGAATCTAATTAGGGGAGCCAATATTTGATGATTTTAATTACATGCATGTCTCCAAAACAGATTTATACGGTGTATAAGTAATATAGATGATAATAATAATAAACTAATACATTAACAGTTAACCCAAAAATACCTCAATAGAGAAGTACTTTGACGTACTATGAGCATGTCCGTACAATACAAAAATAAAAATTACCTGCTGCCTTTGCCGTATACTGGAAAACTTGTGTTTTAGGGGTTTTCTTCAGCAGAAACCTTAAAGCTGTTCAAAATACGTTCCTTGTCCTCGGCCGAAAAATGCTGGGCGGTTCGTTTTCTCGGTGGAGAAAAAGTCGCAGCTTGGTCCATAATAATTATAATAATAGTTATTATGAATCCAATGAGTTTCTAACCTGAAAAGTATTTTGACATTTCATCAATAATTAATCGTTTTAATTACGTGCCTAAATATACAAAAATGTACACCAAAGTATTTAAAAATACTGTTTTTCAGCTGAATAGGAATAACGGTGAATTATAAGAACCAATAACCCAAACAACTTCACTGCAATCTTCGCAAAACCAAAACGTAATGGCCGGTAATGCAGAGATTAAATCTGTCTCCCTTCGTGCTTGCTTGTATTGTGGGTTTTAAAATTTAAGCCAATAGAAAAAATTATATTTAAATTTAGGGCACATTTGTGGGAGTGGCTTAACTATTTCTGTTGGGCGGATAGAGTATAGTAGGTATATGTTTATTATTACAGTTAAAAATAGAAAAATAAAATCAAACTTGGCAATTATCTATAAAACAATTTCAAAGTGACTACCATTGTTTGCATTACAAGCATCTACTCTTCCTTTCATACTTTCAAATACGTTTATTAATTGAGCTTCTGTAATATTTTGAATTGCGTCAGTTATTGCATTTTTTAATTCATCAACTTCGATGTTCTGAAAGTGATTTCGATATTCTTCGACACATAATCGTACTTCCAGTTTCCATCTACATCTTTTTGACCGTTTCGGAAATAAGCTTCCAAATTAAACTTGTCTTGTTCTACAGTAAAAGGCATTATAACCTAAAAAAAATTATTTACGAAAAAGACTTAAAGTACACGAATTAACTTACCTTGAAAGTCCTGGTTAATTTATTAATGAGTTTCAAAAAAACTATTTTATTGTAATGTAGATAAAGGGTAATTGAAAAAACAAAAATCTATGTACGTTTATCAATCGAAGTGTAAATAAATATTTGTGCCCAACTTCACCAGAAACTTGCAATAAACTTTTGATAAAAATTTTGTAAAACGCAGTTTTTTTCCGTCAATCATTGTTGATATACTGGCATAACAAATGTTAGGAATTATTACATTCAGGGCATATCACTGTCATTACTTGAACTAACAGCTAATTGAATACTTGGAATCAATACATTTAGGATATTTACCGAGGTGTTTACAAGTAACTTCAAACTAACTTCATCGAATAGCAATTCTTTCTGCAGTTACTGATTTCCAATCTCAATAAAGGGGAAGTACCAAAGTTTTTACCTAGTTTACTGACTAACCGTCTGTTACCAAATAAGGAAACAAACTTAAACCATTACTAGAGCAAGTAGTTCTGACCAACGCGTTTTGATTTGTGTTTTAATAGCTTTAGTTATATTCCCTTCCCTTAAACACCCCATAAGTCCTTTTTAACAAGGATTAATTAACTTTTCACTTTACGAATTCAAAATCCATTTTACGCTTTTTCGTAACATATAAATAATTTATTACAAATGATACATTTTCTACTTATTTTTATTGTATTTCTCTAGCAAGCAAATATTGTTATCGAAACAGCATTGTGGATGAATATAACCATCACAATGGAATCGGAGCACTACTTTGCAGCTACTTTTGTTTTGCGGTTTTATTTTTAACGATCACTGTGCTCTTGAGAATTACTCGAACGTTAACCATCAACTACTTTTTAATTTGAAGTTTGTCTACTTTCTATGGTCGTTTTGCGTAAAGCCATTTGAGGGGATGGTATGTTTTTATATGCCTCTAGGTAAATGTTTTTGCAGTATCTTCACATAAAAGTAGAACTGTTTTTGTTACAGTTACAGTAAATTTAATTAAATTCTTCAGAATACGTCATGTAAAATAATTATTATGTGTTTGTGTACGATGTTTACTATAAGTGGATATAATTTTGTGAAATTTATAAGCAACTGCGTTATTGGCTTTCTATTCGATTTTCTAGAAAAAAGATACTCAGAAGTTGAGAAACATGCAAATTCGTATATTATGCAGTACAAATTCAACCACTTGTTTCATTCCTTCCTATTTTCTGGATTTCCCGGTTACTTTGAGTGTATATCTATTTACACTGTTCCTTTACATTTGTATTTTCATTTGTTTATTATTGCTATATTTCACTAAAATAAAAATGTAAAATCATTACTTAGACAAAATTTGTGCGTAATGCAAATAAAATTCCATACGGCTTTACATAAGTACACTTATCACAACTTTTTTATGGCAGACAAAAATTAAATGTAAATTGACAATTGTGTGGTTGGAAAATATGAAAATTATGTTAATATAATATGAAAATGCAAACTTTCACGATTATCACCCATAATTAAGATATTTAGCTTTTGAGTATGTAATCCTGTATCAACGTTTCGGTAACAGCTACAGTTATCGTCTTCAGTAAACGATAATAGTTTTTGAAAACTATTTATTTGACATCTTAAATAGTTTCCAAAGACTTACCATTTACTGAAGTACATAACTGTGTTTGTTATCGAAACGTTGATAATACTCAATTTGGAATTGTCACGATAACTTTCCTAATAATTCTACTTTAACACACTAAAAGAACTTTTCCTTGCACTGCCTTTAAAGGTTAAAGTTTAAAAAAAAAAGAAATTTTCCTTGAACAGTCGTCTAAAGGGTTAACCATACCAACTCCCATATTATATCTCGGACACGGTGCATACTATCAAGTTGGAATTTTCATGATAATTTTCTAAAAATAATTTTCCCCCGCACTACTATCGGAAGGGTTGATATACCTCCATACTATATCTTGAAAACGATACATACCATCAAGCTGGAATTTTTGCCATAATTTCCCTAATAATTCTACATTAAAACACAAAGCAGTTTAGTACGCACTGCCGCCTAAAGGGTTGCTAATACCAACCCCCATATTAAATATTGGAAGCGGTGCATACTATCAAGTTGGGATTTTTACGATAATTTTCCTAATAATTCTACTTTAAAAGAACTTTCCCCCACACTTCTGTTTTAATAGTTCATAATACCCACCCCATTATTTTATCTCGGAAACGGTACATACTATCAAGTTGAAATTATCTTGATAATTTTCCCAGAAAATCTAGTTTAAACCACTAAAAGAATGTAGTACGTATAAGTAAAGGATATATTTCAACTTATTATATATTTTTAACAAATTAATTACAAAAAGTAAATGGAATCTAGCTGCTTAAATAATGGGATTTCTGATGTCAGACACTGGTTACCGCAATTGATCGATATGACCTCCATTTTGTTGTTGTAAAGTTACCAACCGTTCCTCCAAATTGTATACAGCACTATGCAAAATTTCTGGTTGCATTGCACGAATTTTCTCCCTAATATTGTCCTTTAATTCCTCCATCATTGTTGTACCAAATCTTTTAAATAACCCCACAGCCAGTAATCCGCTGGGTTAATATTAGGCGACCTTGGTGGCCATAAATTTGCAAAATGTCTTCTTATAACACTATCTTGAAAAACCCCAGTTAACAATTCTTTAACTGGTCGGCAAATATGCAGAGGTACTCCATCCTGCATAAAAATCATGTTTTCCATTCCTTCGTACTCGTTTTGAAACTGTGGAATTGCATAATCCCTTAACATTTGCAGGTATCGTTCACCAGTAACAGTTACAGATGCGGTTTCCCCACTCTGTACTTCCTCAAAAAAGTATGGAGTAATGATGAAATTAGCTGTGAAACCGCACCAAACGGTGACTTTTTTGTCATGAAGACCTTGCTGAACGATTTCATGCGGATTTTCTGTTGACAGCTTTGAGTATTCACTCCACCGTGAAGAAATAAATGGGCCTCATCTAGCCATAAAATACGGGATAACCATTCAGGTTCAATTTCCATCTGAGCTAGTGTTTGTACAGAAAAATCGTACCTAAGAGCCAAATCTGCTTCCTTTAATTCAAATAGCAGTTGCAGCTTACATACAGTTTTAGGAGTTTTCGTAATATTTTCCAAACCTTGGTGTATGGCATTTGCAATCGTTTTGATATCGCATTCACACTGCTGATTCCTAGCGGATTAGTATTGGCTACGTTTTGATTTTCCTAAAGAACTTCTGCAACTTGGATATCACTCATCCTTGGTCTTTCTGATCTCTGAAGGTCAGCTACAGACCCTGTTCTTTCAAATTTGCTAATCAAATTACGGTACGCCTTCATTTGGCATGGCCTGCTCTCAAACCCATTTTTGCACGAAATCTTCATAATTCAGCAGTGTAATTTTTACCGTATTCATAATAACATTGCACTAAATCAATTCTTCTTTGCAGATTCAAGTTGAAATCGTTACAATTTACGTTTACGCGAGTTTTATTTTCAGAACAATTCTCTAAATTACGATATTTTTGTTTGACACTTGTATCAATAGTTGTCACGACAATACTTTTGTTTTCCATAGATACACTAAAATACCATTATGTAAGCAACTAGACTCCATTTACTTTTTGTTATTAATTTAATTTGTTAAAAATATATAATAAGTTAAAATGTATCCCTTACTTTATGATAACCCCATACAAAAGATGTATAAAAGAACAGTTTTAGTAAATATAAGATGATTTACAAAGTGCAATGACAACATTTTGTTATTCTTACGGAATGCTCATTACAAATCGGTTGTTTACAAATTTCGCAATATTTTTGGGTCTTCTTTTGAAATGAGAATGATTTACAAACAATACAGGTACCGACATGTTTCGTGCATCCAGAAGTGTCCGTTGCAGTTTTTTTTAATGTTTGGAAATAAAACACTGATCATTCTTGCAAATATTTAAATTTGTTTTTTTTTTGTGTTAACTAGTAAAAGTACTTACGATAATTTAAATGTTTTCACTATTACTGTATGTAATTTATTTGCTTGTATGCTTCTATTTAATTCACTAATATTTTACAATTAATTTATTTAACTCCTACGATGGTTGCATATATTCTCATAAGGTAAATTTATACTGTTTCGCTACACAAATTAAAATGAATCAAAAACATTTTTTAGCGTCTTTCCGCGTAAAAAAACAAATTGAATTCTTTAATTAAATAATTAATGCGCATTTTTGTGAAGGTACTTGCGTTAACGTTGGTTTTTATTTTTTTTTTCGGATGATGATCCGCCGAAAACTCAATAACCAACAAAAATTACCAATACACAATATCTACGGGGTGATACATTTCCGAGAGTAGGAGACAGAATGTCCGTTTTTTTATATCACAGTTTCACATTTATCTCGAAATCTATGCATTTCTCGGAAAAATGTAAGAAACAAAAAATTTTCTAAATTGAATGAGGAACACACATCCTTGATCGCTGAAAATAAATGGCGTAACCAAACAATAATTGGGAGGCAGAAAGTGAACCTAACCCTCCAGAATGTATCACCCTGTAGATATTCAATATCGGTAATATAATCTATGTATTGATCCCCTAAAGAGTAATAAGCTTTCAAAAGGTCAAATCGATATCTTAAAAATTGTAGGAATAATTTAAGAAAAACAACTCTATAAAAGTATACTTCATCACCCTAAAATCTTTTTGCATTTAATTGTTGTTATCGTAGTGAAAAAAAACATGCCCATTTCCACTAAGACTTACTGACCCATAAAATATAAACTCTTCATTCACTGCCTGTAGTTCATCTTTCTTCGGCCATTCAACTTTTCCAAATTTTGCTTTAGAAACTTTACTGCATATCTTTTATGAGGTAATTGATTAATGACTGCCTTTATACCCAGGTGTCATCGTAACAAACTGAGTAAATATTTCACCTTATATAGTGAGTTTTCCTTATTACTGTGGTTTGATGAATACTGTACGCTAAGGTTTCGATCATTGCTTAATGTTGCCGAATGGTCATCCAAAAGCCAGCATAAAGACCACCTGGTTAACTATAAATCTTGGTGCCAACGGTAACCCTTAAAGTATGTTTTGTTGCTTTAGCGTCTTTGCAATAATCGAAATATTGAAGATGGTTCTTCGGCAGACCTTTCTAATGATTTGTTGTCATAATCTGAATTCAGTATGTAAGCGTAATTTTTGCTTGTTGATGATGTATCGCCAGTAACATGCAAATCTTCTTCAATAAGTATTACAGAATTCGTCCTCATGGTATTCTGTCTTAATTGAAATGTCCGATTCGAGTTTTTAATACGAGGGACAAGCCATGATTATTGAGAATAGAAGAACCACTGTAATTTTTCAAAATTTTAAGTTAGATATGTTCCAAGTAGTTGCATTCTGCTATAATGCACTTAGCCATTTTTTCCTTCCACTGCTTAAATGCTCCAAGCTAAGGAACTTGAGGAATACTATTAAAATAATACCGAACAGCAGCATCGATCTCTTCCTCTGAAAAAAACCTGTCTTTCTTTGCATCTTCTAAGATACTTAATACTCCCTTTTCTAGATCTTTTTTCAGATATAGCTGATTTTGTATTACCAGCATCATTAGGTTCCGTTTCCATACTACAAAAAATGAAATCATCTAAAACATCATGCATTACGTTTTTAACTGAACGTTGTTCCTCATGTAAATTGTTTTATACGTGCTAAAATTAACTATTGTTGAGTAAGTGGAAGTTAAAGAGATCACTGTTGTATACTTACGTTCTCCAAATTTGTAGAGGTTAGGAATTCATGAAGAAAGACAATGGGAATTTGGCTTAAAGCCAATGTTCGAATAAATAAACATTTTCTGCAGAATGAAAGTTGATTCTGTCTTCACAGTTATTGCCCGAGACTGTCGAAAGGCGTTTATTTTTAGACAAGTTGGTGTATAAAAGATACTTCTACTTTAAAATTCGCTAACTGCAAACTTATAAAATTTCGTAATAGTCTGTTGGTTAATTAGGTTGCAATAAGCACCGTATTCTAAACGCACAAGAGTCCCAAGTTTAATTTCATTTTGAATCATAACCACATTTCATATTTACAAAAATCTGCACTTCTCTTTAAAAAAATTTGAAGCACGTCTAATGGTTTTTAAAAAACGGCTGTCTCCGTCACTTGAAAATCCTAAAATGTTAATACCTAGTTTTTCAGGTTCCGGGTTGATAGTATCCCTTAGTGTACGCACATGCAAATTTGTAAAGCGGTTATCAGTTCCTAATACTAAAAGACAATTGGAGACTGATCCATAACTACGTATGCGTTAGTGGCTCGCTTACTAATTAAAAAGTAGCCTTTGCACTTTTGACGCATTGTTGGCAAGAAACGTATTGGGTGTCGGAAGACCTTTGATATTTAAAGGCATCACAAAACCCACAATTCTCTCTGTCTTGGTGCAGTACTAGATATGGTCTTGAAAGCAATTTTGTTTTAATTAGTACTTGTTATACGGGTGGAGTCTTTACTTATCCAAACAGCATTCGATAAATATCTTTTTATTAGAAATTATTTCAATATAGTCTTTACTTCTATATTGCAAAGTGGACACTGCAGCAAACTGTACATTTCCTCATTATTATACAGTTTACAATGTATTTCAACCTCGAAAATTTGGTATATATCATTTAATTGTTTTACGCGTAACAATACTATTTGTTTAATTAATCTCCCCAATTATTTATTTTTCATCAGGTTGACGCTGCATCACTGATTTTATTTATTTATTGCGCCCCTGTTGTACAGTCGTCGATATTGTTCAGGATTGTTATTACATCAAATGAGGAGTAAATAAAAGCCGTTTGTTCTAAAAAATGTTTATCTTCCCCATTCTCGTATGTCTGTACGGGGGTAAATAAAAGCAATAAAAAAAGAACACATATTTCCAATTCTCGCATGCAAGGAAGGTGACTCAGTACTTTAATTTCGGGTGTTTAGGCGTCGATATTGTTCAGGATTTTTTTATAGTCATTTATCCTACGGGAAATGCAGAGTAAATAAAAACAAAAAATAGGGCACATATTTTCCGTTTGTTCTAAAACAAATGTTTGTCTTTCCAATTCTCGTATGCATGGGGGAGACTAAGATGCTTGATTTAGGAGCTTTACCCGTTTGATATAGGTTAAGATTTTTTCTCCAATGGTTTAAGAAATGCGCGGGGGGAGGGGCTTACTTTATATCCTCTCTGTGTGTATACATAGGTGGGAGGAAAAATTTAAATATAGTTTATTTTTGACAATGTTATTATGGTTAGAAATATCTAATATGAATGCACTATTAAAAAATTATGGTGAAGGTAAGTGTGTTATATGGCAGAGTTGATGCATTATATTTTTATTAACCATTTCTATCTGTTAACACTAGCACCCCCTGCCGTGACTGGTCATTTTGACCCCTGGACAAGAAAGGTAATTTTGATATATATTCTTTATATATTTTACACTCAATTGAGAAAGAAACATGAAAAACACATTTTAGGAAAATATTCATATTAATTAAATACAAATCAAATTGATTCTAATACATTTAGAATTCGGTACAGTTTTACATTCTGTATTACGGTCTACAGTTCAAGCAAATAACGGTGTTTGTTACACTTCCACATTTTCCACAAACATATTTGTTACACATTGAACAAACGTCAGCAGTTTTATTTTTGTTACATTTTTTAATTTGACACTGATGACGGTTTTTAGGTTTCGTTTTTTTTTTTTTTTGTTTATGATTGTGGACCTGACCAGGCTAAATAAGGCCTATCGTGCTAAAGCACTCAGGAACACTTAGGAGGACGGATAGAGAGATAATGAATTGCCAATAGATGCCTATGAACAGCTACCTTAAATTTTCTCATATCATAAGTGAGAGGAAAACAGGAACTAGGGAGATCATTCCAGAGTTTAGAAGCCGTGTAGAAAAATGTGGATTGCGCCCGTTTGGTACGACAAGTGGAGATTTGTACTGCATACTGATGATGTGAATGAGCGAACCGAGTGTTTCTCGCAAAGATAGCCGGAGATGGTATCAAAGAATGTAATTCACCAGCACAATAGCCGTTGCAATAACGATAATACAAAGAAAGAACTGAAACCATCCTTCTATGCTCAAGGGACTGTATGTGAGAAATTAAGGACGGGTCATTTATAAGCCTAATCGCTCTCTTTTGAATACGATCAACGATATCGAGAGCGTATTGGGGAGCACTAACCCAAAGGTGAGAATTATATTCCAGATGAGACCGAATTTGGGCCTTATACAGCAGAAGGAGTTGTCGAGAGGTAAAGTACTGCTTAGATCTGTACAAAAAGCCTATTTTACGAGCAGCTGTTTTGGTAGCTGACAGAAGATGGTCAACCCATGAGAGATTTGAAGATACAGTCATACCCAACAGAGTAATAGAGTCTGAAAACTTAAGAACTGAGCCATTCATACTTACAACAGGAAATGATCGATATTTTTTGGCGGACATAAGGCAACACTGAGTTTTGTTAGCATTAAATTTAACTAGATTATTGCTTCCCTATTCGAGAATACGTTAAATGTCTTTGTTGATTGAATTTGCCATTTCAGCTTTAATTTCTTGATTTGACATAGAAGGTGGATTATCACTATGAGTAGACTGAGATGAACTACAGTGAAGAGTGCTATCGTCAGCAAAGCAATGGATGGGGTTAGATGTTGAAGAAATAAGGTCATTTATGTACAGCAGAAAAAGTGTAGGCGCTATAACGGATCCCTGTGGTACGCCTGCGTTAATGCTAACTTCTTTTGACAAAAAGCCATCAACTACGACACGTATTCGTCTTTTTATCAAGTAAACTAGAAACCCAGTTGATGAGCGTATCATTTAACCCAAACGAGGTGAGTTTGGCAAGTAAACACTTATGCCAAACTTGGTCAAATGCCTTTGAGATATCTAAAGCGACTACAACTGTTTCACCGGACTGCTCTACTGTATTGTTCCAAACTTGGGTCACATATGAAAGAAGATCGCCTGTTGAACGACTTTGCCTAAACCCATATTGGTGGTCACTAAGGAGTTTCTTAGTTTCAAGGAACGTGAGCAGTTGCTGATTTTAGACAAAATGGAAGTGATGGCAATTGGTTTGTAATTTGAGGGATCGGTCTTATCACCTTTTTTGGGAATAGGTTGAACATTTGCTAACTTCCATGATGAAGGGAATTCCCCAGAAGATATAGAGATCGTATAGAGCTTAGATAGGACTGGTACTAGTTCGGGGGAACATTTCTTTAAGACAATAGCTGGGATACCGTCTGGGCCAGTCGCCTTATTGAGATCAAGCCTACTGATGATCGATTCCAAGAGCTTGTACCGAAAATGAATTGGTTTCATAACGTATGAAGAAGAGTTGACTAGGGGCACATCTTTTCCAGAATCATTGAGACACGAGTTTGATGCAAACAAATCCACAAAATGTTGGCTTTGTCTACAGAATCAGCAACTACCGATCCGTCAATAGATGTCAGGGGGGGAAATGAAGATGTTCGAAAGTTTTTACTAATGGCTTTTACTAAAGACCAAAATTTACGACTGCCTAAAGGAGTTGTATCAGATGTGCTGGTATTTGCACCAGAATCTTGTTCCGAATCGAAATACTCTTTTCTTAATTCCTCGGCTAGAGTGAAAATAAAGTCTCTTCTTTTTATATTACTGCCTGCGACTTCCTTATAAACTATCCAGGTGTTGATTGTGGCAAGATCTAAAACATTGTAAAACCCATGAACTGGAATCTACGTGAACCAGCTTTCTAGATATTTGGTCCAACACATCTACCCCAAACTTTGTTTCGTTGTAATACACTATCTTAGGTTTCCTCTTTCTTCATCATCTATAGCCACAGTTGGATGTAGCGTACTTAGCAATATGATATTTTTATTAACTTTACCCTGATAAATTGCCAAGGTGCTTTTATAATTTTTCATTACTGTGGTAGAATATAAATCTGCCCTTTTATTACTGATACAAATTGGTAATTCCCTTCTTGCTCGGTTCATAGTTCCTACTATTGTTGTGTTCTTTTTTGCCAGCATTGTTCTTAACTTTTGGCTGGTAAAAAAGTTGTCGGTAGTAACATTTCTACCCATATTTAGGAAAGGTTCCATTAATTTTAAAACAACATATTCTGGAAGGGGTTGGTCGTTAGGACGCATATCATCTTTTTCTAAATAAGGAAAACCATGCAGGAGATATTTAGAATTCGTATCAACAGCTAGCCAAAATTTTACACCCAATTTATCAGGCTTATTCGCCATATATTGTGTAAATCTGCATCTAGCTTTAGTAGGAAACACTTGTTCGTCTACTGTAATGTTTGTTCCTGGACCATAGCAAGCTTTACAGTTAGCAATAAATTGATCCCATATTTTGGACGCCAAAGCAAACTTATCACTAACTAGACGTTCTTTTCGTGTTGATCGAGTATCAAATCTTAAAAATCTCATGATTTCACGAAATCGATTGTGTGACATGGTCTCACGAAAAAATTGGGGTCCCCAAGTAACAACAGACCATAAACTGTCAAGCTGTAATGTTCTTGCGCTGTAAGCACCACGAGCTAGCAATATTGCAAGAAATGCGACAAGTTCTTGAAGAGACAATGACCAGTTTGTATGATCTCCTAGTTGTCGTTTAGCTTCAATCTATAAACAATCGAAATGCACTTCTCACAAAGTTATCAAACACATTTGTTTTTGCATAAGGAGTTGGTCCAGGAGTATTCCGCATAACATTTCTTTGAACTATACGGCCAATATAAGGTCCACTTGATTCCTCAACTTCCCATATATCACTAAATTTGGATTATTGTTTACTCCCCACAGGTAAATGCGTGTAGTTTTTTCGTTTTGGATGGTGTTCAATTTTATTAGATGTACAAGGAACAAAAGTGACATTATTTACGCTGACATCAGATTCTTGACTTTGTTCACTACTTTTGTCATCAACAGGAACAGCTTCGTCACTTTCACCATCTTCATAGTGGTTATTTGCTTTTTCGGATTCGCATCCAGATAAGTTTTCCAACTTCGCAAGATAATCTAAAGCTCGTTGTTGTGTAAAACCGCGAGACGACATTTTTTTACTACGAAATTAACCCTGTAATAAGCACAGCAGTATCTCACAAGAACGTTCACTTGCTACTAATTTGAAATCTCAAAGTACTTGAATATATACTAATCCGCAAAAATTAAAGGAATACTAGAATTCATCATTCTAAGCAAAAAAGTTCATATGTACATGGGTCCGGAAATGCTTCGTTTCCGAGATACAGGGTGTCAAAGTTGAAAAAAGAAATCGTGTTTTCTTCAATATCTTTTGACTGTTTCGAAATAATTTCATGACATTTCGTATACGGGAATTTTTTGGGATGACAAATTCAAATTTGTGGTCCATTTAGTTGTGGTTTCTAGAGAGCGCCAGCGGCAACCATTTTTGGTACGAAAAATCGTTACGACTTTTTTGTGCTAAAACGGTATATTTTAGTGAAGTCGCTATGAGCAACCCTTTCCGAGAAAAACGCATTTAAAACTCATGATACATACACATTTTCGGAGCGTATTTTTTTGACAGGTTTGTCAATAGGGATTCTTAATTGTTACTAAGTAACTTACTTGTTTACTTATGTATCTGTCACTTTGCGTTCATTGATTATAAAATTTTAATAAAAAGTCCATAATTGAATACGACAGAATGCCTAGATATAATTTATTTTCAAATTCAGAAATGCATGATATGATTTGCGTTTACGCACAAGAAAATTTTGTTGGGCGTAGAGCGCACAGACGATATTTAGAATTGTATCCCAATAGACGGCAGCCAAGTCGTGAACTTTTTCAACAACTTTTTAATAGACTTGGCGAAACTGGTACTTTTCGTACCAAATGGGATTTCATGGGACCCAAGCGTGCCATTACTGTAGATCAGGAAGAAGAAATCATAACTCGAGTAGCAGAACATCCTGATTTCAACCCAATGGACTTTTGTTTCTGGGGTGATATGAAATCATTAGTTTACACCGGAGTTATAAACAACCGAGAAGAATTATGGTACAGAATTGTGAATGCGGCCAAATCATTCCGAAATAAGAATATTTTCTTTAAAATAAGACAATCTTTTAATAAACGTATTATAAATATAGTAAAGTTAGAGGCTGGTATTTTGAACAGTTGTTATCAAAAGAACATGTTTACTTTTAATATTAATTTCTTTTCTTTTTCTTTTTTTAATGTTGGATATTTTAGTGCTCCCTACAAAAGTTAGTTTTAAATGTTTTGAGTTTTAAATGCGTTTTTATCGGAAGGGTTGCTCCTAGCAACTGCACTAAGATATACCTTTTTTTAGTAGAAAAGATAGGAGAATCGATTTTTCTAATCCAAAATGTCATACAGTGTAGAAAAAAAAAGTTGCAACGATTTAAAGGGGTGGAAATGGTTGCCGCTAGCGCCCTCTAGAAACCACAACTAAATAAAATTTGAATTTGTCATCCCAAAAAAACCCCGTATACGAAATTTCATGAAATTATTTCTAAACAGTCGAAAGATATTGAAGAAAACACGATTTCTTTTTTCAACTTTGACACCCTGTATCTCGGAAACGAAACATTTCCGGACCCATGCACATATGAACTTTTTTGCTTAGAATGATGAGTTCTAGTACTGTGTTAATGTTGGCGGATTAGATAAGATTCACCCTGTAGATCTCTATAGAAACAAGTTTATAACTTGCATTTTTCATATCTCGGTGCGTAGGTAAAAATAGCGAAGATTATTCACAATTTCGGACACGACTAAACAAGTTCTGACTTGCAGTAAACCCCTAAAAATTACCACAATAATAGTAAAATACATTGTTTTACCTCAGCATGGTAGTTATTTTTGTTTATGCAACCTCGACACTGATTATGAATATATGAACGGTCAAAATGACGGTTTCGGCAGTTATGCAAATACTACCAAAAAAACTCTAAAACGGCTTAATTTTCTTAATATATTATTTTATATTCTAAAAGTACATAAAAATCTAGAAAAAGTCATACCTCAACACCATAACTCCAAGCACAACGGACAAACATTTTAAAGACAGGCGGTCAAATTGACTGCCTCGGCAGTTCTAGTCTTAAGCACAGAGATCACATATAAAATTACCAACAAAAAAACTTGTATCATTCCGAAGATAATCATTATTTTAGTTATAAGGTAAATAAACGCTTATAGTTTCTAATAGTATAATCAAGTTATTATTCCAGTTAATTTTTAATTACAATTAGTAGTTTAATTGTTTTCTTTTTAGTTTATAATTAAATATAATAACATTTTTTAAACTATTTTGTATCACTATTTGGTCTAGTCAGCATCTGCTATTTAAGCAATTATTAAGCTTCAGAAGTTATTCATTTAGGATTCGTTACACAAATGTAAATTAATCCGGTGATATCTTCAATCGCATGGGTAATTTTGGAATATGATTGGTAGAGATATTTATAATAAGGAGATTAAATATATCACCAGAATTAATTTATCTTTGCACACTAATATAAAGTATAAGTAAAAAGTAGACTTCTTTTTTTAGAGAGGTAAGATTGATTAACCCTAGAATGCATAAAGGTGTCTCCGGGATTGAAAATTAGTATTATAAGAAAACGGCATTAGATAAATTAATTTCGCTTTAGGAATGCATAACTCAAACATTCCTATATGATCTCGTATGTACTAATAGTAAATAAAATTTACACTTTTTTTTTATAAATACAGGGTGTTCCAGTTTTTTGTAGCAGGACTTTAATAGTCGATAGAGCTTTCAAAATTAAGACAAAAAGTTCATATAAACATAGGTTGCCAAACTCGATATTAAGAGTAGTTTAACGTTTATCAATATCTGCAGGGGTGGGTGGTAGGTACACCCTTTATCCCCCCGAACTTTTTCATGCGACGCTTCTAACTGTTAAAAACTTTAGATTGCCCTTTTGATTTAGGAACTTTTTTGTCTTCTGCTTTTTTTTTCGAAAAATGCATAGTTTTTGAGATAAATTAGCTGTAATCCATGAACAGCTTCCAAATGGTAAGTAAAGAACGTCTGATGCTCCCGCAAAAAATAGTGTGACATGAAAAGAACAATAAAAAAAAAGAATCAAATCAAATATCAAATCTCACGTTTTATTTTAAATACGACTTGTGCATAAGAAAGAATGTAATTTATTTACAGATTTTATTGTGTTAATTTTTATTGCAAAAGTGATCTTTTAAAATGCCATTTTTGTTTTCTAATCAAGAAATAGCGGATATCCATTTTATTTATGGCTTTGTAAATGGAAGTTCAGCAGCCCGTGAATATAGGCGAAGATTTCCTTTTAGAAGAGCTCCGCATGCTTCAGTATTTGTAAGAGTTCACCAACATATTATAAGTCAGGGGTTAAATAATGTGCATGGTGGTCAAAATAATAATCATAGGCAGCAAAGAAATATTGCATTATAGCAGCATCGTTAGAAACTGGCTGGACAACCATTATCCAGGAAGATGGATCGGTCGTGCAGGCCCAGTTTCCTGGCCCCCAAGGTCTCCAGACTTAAATCCCTTAGATTTTTTTGTGTAAGAGTATTTAAAAGAAAGGGTGTATGCAACTCCTGTGACAACAAGAGATTAACTCATTAATAGGATTAGGGATGCGTGTAATGAAATAAGACAGTTTTTAGTTAATATTCCACGTGCAAAATTATTCGTCGGTATGAATTATGCATTCAACAAAATGGTTCACATTTTGAACAGTTTCTTTAAATTTATTTATTATTACTGAAACTGAAAAGTTAGGAAAAAATCAGTGGACTACTACTACTACTACTTTTTATTATATAGACAAAAAAAAAACGTGAGAATTGACATAATTTTCTTGGCACACTATTTTTTGCGGGAGCATCAGACGTTCTTTACTTACCATTTGGAAGCTGTTCATGGATTACAGCTAATTTATCTCAAAAACTATGCATTTTTCGAAAAAAAAACAGAAGACAAAAAAGTTCCTAAATCAAATGGGCAATCTAAAGTTTTTAACAGTTAGAGGCGTTGCATGAAAAAGTTCGGGAGGGATAAAGGGTGACCATCCCAGAAAATGCACTACCCTGTAGATATTGATAAACGTTAAACTACTCTTAATATTGAGTTTAAGAAGTGTAATATGTGTTCTAAATTTGGATTTATTATTTTAAATAGTTTTGAAGATAAATTAAAAGAACTGAAAAAAAATTAAAACTTTGAAACCCTGTATCTCCAAAACTAAGCGTTTGGCAACCTATGTTTATATGAACTTTTTGTCTTAATTTTGAAAGCTCTATCGACTATTAAAGTCCTGCTACAAAAAACTGGAACACCCTGTATATTTTGTTCACTACCACATTTATACATAAGGTTAGTCTCTTAGACACACACGGTATTATTGCAGTCTTTATTACTACAATGCGAGTGGCAACGTTGCATGCGCATAACACAAATGTGTATAATGTTGTCAGCTTATGGAACAATACCTGTGAGTACTCCCACGTGGTTTTAGTTATTGAATTTCTTTTTCGAATAAAATTGAAAACACATTCCTACTGCCTATCTGTTTTACAGAGTTTGTTCTTGTTATTTGCCAGGTAAGTTTATTCTCTATTATTATGTAATTATTTTTTATGCCTAAGATAATAAATCGGACTGTAGGTATTTGTCAGGATTGAGCAGATAATATCTATATATAATAAATACGGGTGAAAAAACAATTCACTTCTTTAGTCTATGCTGTGTTTATTATGCTTTATATATTAGATATGGCTAAATGATCGATTTGCAATACATCCGTTTTTTCTCTTTTAGTGCGTTGTTGTAATATGGCATCAGGTTCCAGAAAAAGATCAGTTATGTTATCTGATCCTGATTTTGCGCAAACAGTTATGGACTGGTATAATGAGGCTGAATCAGAGGTTTCTAGTTTCGAACACGACTCAGAAGATAATGAGGATTTAATTCCTGAGGAACTTGATACTGAACCTAGCTCGTCTGATAGTGAAGAGGAAATTTCTGAACCACATTTATTGCCAATCAACAAAGATGTTCAGCATGAAACAGTGATGGTTGGAAAGAATGGTTTCAAATGGCAATCTAATGCATCAATTCAGACAAAAAAAACTTTGTCACAACATTGTGCGTTTTAGTTCTGGTCCAAGACAACGGAATCATTTTTTTTCAATAATTGATTCTTGGAATGCATTCGTAACTCAAATTATGGTTCAAGAAATAGTTATTTGCACTAACAGAGAAGTAAAGCGTCAGTGCACTGCAAAAAGTAAAACATGGCTGGCGTTGAGAAGCGGTGGGATACTCCAACACGAGAACTATTCTTGGATAAAGCAACAATGTCGGTGAATAGATCTGAAAATTTACGGCGGTTTATTAGATATGACGACAAAAGAACTCGCAGAGCACGTCTAGAAACAGATAAGCTTGCACCAGTGAGATATATCTGGGAACTTTTTCTGGCACAGTGTAGAAAATCTTTGATCCCCAAGGTAAATGTGACAATTGATGAACAGTTACTAGGATTTCGGGAACGCTGTGGATTTATTCAATATATGCCCAGTAAGCCTGCGAAATACGCAGGCTTGGATGTGTGAAAGTGAAACTGGGTATGCTATTGATGGATTAATTTATATTGGCAAACAACCTGGTGAAGAAACATAAAGGAATTTAGGAAAAACTATAGTATCTATACTTACAAATTCGTCTCGCAATTTGACATGTGATAATTTTTTCACCAGTGTAGAGTTGTTTTAAGACCTGCTCAAAATAGGATTGACATCCGTGGGCACAATTCGTCAAAACAAAAAAGAAGTTCCTCCACAATTCAAGGCATCTAAGGATCGATCAGTGCATTCTACAATGTTTGGATTTAATGAAAACCTAACTTTAGTAAGTTATGTTCCGAAGAAAAACAATGCAGTTGTTCTTCTAAGTACCATGCACCACGACGGTATGATAAATGAAAATTCTGCAAAGAAAAATCCTGAAATTATAGAATTCTATAATAAAATTAAAGGAGGTGTGGATCACATGGACCAAATGAAAATTATACATGCAAACGACAAAGAAGACGGTGGCCCTTTGCAGTATTTTCTAACATTCTAGACATTGATGCCCTAAATGCTTTTTTTTAATATATCCAAGAACATCCACAATTTGAAAATGGGAAAAGTTATCGAAGAAGACTTTTTTTGAAGCAGTTATGTAAGGAATTAGTGACACCCCATATGGAAAAACGTTCACACAACCCATATTTACGCAAAGATACACTAGAATACATTAATAGATATTTATGTATCAAGGGCATAATCAGAAGATTATGGCTCGAGGAGGGCTTTTATATTCCTGAGAGCCATAAGCTACAATTATGCCCGTGGTACATACAATGTTTTATTTTATTTTGCACCATGAAACTGGAACAAAATATTAAAAAGATTCAGTATTTTCGGCAAGTTTTTAAATGCAAATGCAGTGAAATAAAGTCGACAGTAGGCAAATTTGTTGTTACTAAGATACTGTGATATTGCTATTATATATCATGTCATGTGTTTGCTGTCAATCATGCTGCTTAGCATCAATGACATTTCCGTGATATAATGGCCACATTACGCCCGCATTTGGAGGCGTATAAAGAACATTATGGTGGCAAAATAAAATAAAGATTTTTATTGAAGTCGAAACTAATGAACCGCCCGCAAAAAAACGAAGTTGTTACGTATGTCTTAAACTAGGCAGAATGAGTAAAATGATTTGTAGCCAATGTAAGAAAAATATATGTAAGGAACATAGTCTTATGAAATGTATTAATTGTAAGTGAATATAAATAATTATTTTTTCTTTAAACTATTAAACACATTCTTTTTTCTGTTGAGTCTCAAAGACTCACCTTATGTATAAATGTAGAAAAAATAGTTCATGTATCCTAGGGTTAATAGTTATAAATTCGTATTTTGATATTTTTAAAGCAATTTAAATTTTATTCTAAAATACTGTAGTGTAATTTTTTAAACATTGGAAAATTTGTTGACCAGTAAAATACAGCAAGCACACTTCAGAAATAAATTTTAAACCTAATTATCCGTTTGTTGATAGATTTGTTGTACTGGGCTGTTACATAAACTTTTCTCATTTATGTTTTCCGATGAGTGTTTTCCGTATCATAATTAACTAACTAGCGATAGGGTTTGTTTTAATTATATTTTGACATTTTCGCCAACTATTTTTATTCCTAATTCTTGAAAATTTAAAGTAATCACTTATAATTTTATATTTATAACTGTATAGGTTTCTTTTAATATTTATATCATTAATTATAAATTAATATTCGGACATTTTCAAGGCAAATACAGTTTTACAATTTCAAAATCTCATTAAAAGTTATCTTTCCAATCACATAACAACACGGAATTTTTTAGATAACTCTAGGGAATAGGAAATGTTACAGACTGTTTCACAAATATTTTAAACAGATTCCTTGTACGTTTTTATTTCAACGCTTATATTTATTAGATTCAATCTAAAGTAATTCATTTGTTGATTTAAAGGGCCATATTTGAAGGTCTAATAACATTAAGATTAACAAGCTATTATTTAAATCTTGTATTTTAACGGAATATCATAATCGTGTGGAATTGTATTAATGCTTTTAGAAGGTAATCACTGTTAAATTAATTTTCAATAGGATCGCTATAGTAAAGGTATGATTCGGCTTTATTTACACAACTCTAACATTATTATCAAACGCCACCAGACGTTGTGAAGGCTTACCAGGTTGCCAAGATAACTGCAGTGGAAATAGGTGGGTTCAATATAAGACATGAGATTCAGGTTTAAACACCTTACGCGTACCATAAAACAATAAATAACAACATTCAATTCGGGAAAAATAGTCTCCATGCGCCACCAGAATCTGAAATTTCTCTGAAATAAATAGTCCTAGGCGAGGTTTGTAGTTAATCCTACCTGACTGTGGGAAGATACTCGATAAAATCATACACAATTCTAGTTCGAACATTCATTTCGTACAATCTTGAAAATCTTTAAGTTCAATTAACATTAAAAAGAAATTTATCCAAACCTTAAAAAAACTTTGAAACATACGTTATCGTAAACTTATTGATCACACCCGGTATAAACCTAAAACCAAAGTAGTGAGACGTTATCTGAACACTTTTTAATTTACTCCCGTATACACTAATATTTATCACTGTCATCAAAATTCTAAAATAAATATCACCCAATTTGGAAAAATAATAATTCAATCTATTAATTTTTAACACAAAAACATTAACTCGTACCTATCTCAAAAATTGAAAAACGTAACGATCAGTGCATCTTGTATGAATCATACATCTTCTCAAATATTATTCGCGATTTTTATTATTAAAGGTGTTTAAACGTTCGCAAGTAGGAATTTCAATTTCAAATCTGAAATTTCTACTTAATAAATACACCTTGACCAGTATTGCGTACTCAATTAAATTTTGTAATTGATCTGACTCAAAATAAGCAATTTTCAGATCAATCATATATCCAAAATATCAAAAATTTTATTATTTTTAAATGGTGTTAACCTTTATGTAACTTCGCACATCAAAGAAAAGAATGAAATCTTAGATTATAATATTGGTTCTCTTTACACTTTAAACTGTTGGGAAGCTCCATCACTATTTAAACAAAAGAAAAAATTAACTAACCGTACATTGCTTTCGTGTAGCAACACATACAAAAAGATAGATTAATCCCTACTACTTATGTTTCAGCATATACAGGGTGGCCCAATACTGCATGGGTGGAAGATTGTGGGTTTATTAAGGAATATTTGTAAAGTTTGTTGATGGGATGTGGTGGGGTATCCTTAAGGCTACAAACCCAAAATATTTTCACTTGAATCGCAAAGTTTATACGGGGCGATTTATATCAAAGTTACATTTTTTTTAAATGGAACCCCCTATATATTATTGCATATTTGGATTTCTTGGCCAATTATAGTGTGAGTTTATGTATCACATAGTACCTAAAACGAATCGTTTAACCGCAATTCGTCATTTTTGCAAACAATTCGAATTTGAAAAAAACCAAATATCGCTGTGATCACAAAACTTCGAAGATCGTGACTCTGTGATGTTACTAGACATGAAATGTACTAGTGCAAATCGGATTCTCAAATTCGAATTACTTTGTCAATTTAGAAAATTTCTATCAATGGTAACTTGATTTTTTCAAATGGAACGGCCATTTTTTTCATTTGTACATCAAATGCGGAATTTTTTTACCTTTCTAACGATATAAATTAGTCGGTATCTATCTTCGGTAGATTTCTTTTAAATTCACAATTTCTGATTAGTTTGCTGTATTTTTCTATTTTTATTTTGTTTTATCTAGTAACCCGTGGAAAATAAACAAAAAACTATTCACATTATAAAACATTATTTATTACGTAAAAAACACAAACACAAAACAGAATTACGCCCTAAATTAGAAAATAAAACAAAAAGAAGAATAATTAAAAAAAAAATTTCACTCTTTGCACATCCAACTACATCAAGAGCTCAAGAAGACCGATTTTCAAAACAGGATTAATCTTTGCAATTGGGTAGAGTAAAAGTTAGATGAAAATGTACAATTTTTGGATAAGATATTGTTTACAGATGAGTGCACCTTCCACCGCAATTTGTTAACCAGCTCAATTTTCATTACTATTTCCGAGTTCATAGCCAAGAGAAATGGTCGATTAATGTTTGGTCACGTTAGTCCCTTTTTCTTCGACGGTATTCTAAATTCGAATTTGTAATTGAATTTCCTGGATAATAAATTATTTGGACTCCTTGAAGATGTCCCGCTCACTCAAATTAGGGACATGCATTTTCACACCGTGTCCGTGTAGTAAGTGGATGGCTTAATAATGCATTTGTTGCAGAGTGGATAGGAAGGAATGGACCAATACGATGGCCAGCGAGAACTCCAGATATTTCCCCGCTTGATTTCTTTTCGTGGGGGTATAGCAAGGAAAAAGTGTATGTTGAACTACCAACGACTGCGGAAGCTATGAAAAATAGAATCCGAAACGTTTTTTTACTATTAACCCAGTAATGTTAAATAGGGTTAAAAATTATTTTCGTCGCAGAATTAAAATTTGCTTAGAACAAGCTGGTATTTTAAACCTTTATTAAAATAATTTTTACTTCTATTTTAGCTCGTAATCTTGTTTTTTGTGTTTATGTGTTTTTCTATTTAATAAATAATGTTTTATAATGTTAGATAATACAAAATAAAAATAGAAAAATACATTAAATTAATCAGAAACTGTGAAATTAAAAAGAAATCTACCCAATATAGATACCGACTAATTTATATCGTTAGAAAGGTAAAAAAATTCCGCATTTGATGCAAAAATGAACAAATGGCTGTCCTATTTGAAAAAATTAAGTTACCATTGATTGAAATTTTCTAAATTGACAAAGTAATTTCCCTAAACACAATTTGGGAATCCGGTTTACACTAGTACATTTCATGTTTAGTAACATCACAGAGTCATGATCTTCTAAGTTTTGTGATCACAGTGATATTTAGTTTTTTCCGACATCTACTTTTTGTAAAAATGACGAATTGCGGCTAAACGATTCGTTTCAGGTACTATGTATGATACATAAAGCCGCACTAGAATTGACCACGAATCCAAATATGCAATAATATACAGGGGGTTCCATTAAAAAAATGTAACTTTGATATAAATCGCACTGTAAACTTTGCGATTCAAGCGAAAATATTTTAGGTTTGTAGCCTTAAGTATACCCCACCACATCCCATCAACAAACTTTAGAAATATTCCTTAATAAACCCAAAATCTTTCACACACGCACTATTGGGCCACCCTGTATATAAACGAAACAATAAACAGCAGTGGTGGGAATTGATTGTCCGTAACGCCTAATTAGAATTTACTATAACAACACTGGCGCCTTTATAGGTCAATCAGTCGTTCACTACTCAACAAACGCTGGGTCGTCGCACTACAAGCTTTCACTGACTTAACGTGTATAAAAATTGGGCAATTTGATTTTCAGAATGCCCTCTTAAATATTTGCCACACATTATTTTAATTACGCTTGGCTATGAAATTAATCAGTTTAATTCTGTCTGCTTTAATTTACAAATATTAACACCTGTAATTATATGAAGGATCACTTTAAAAGTTTCTTTTCTATTGCGCGGATTTTATACACAATACTTTTGTAAGTCAACGATTGCTGTTTATTACAAATCCGTTTAAACACTTTTGGAAAAGTTTAATAACAATCTCCAACTCTCATTAATCATTTCATTTGTAAATGTTTTAAATACTTGATCCCCAAAATGGGTTTTGCTGTAAACTAATTTATACTGCGGCACTAATTGTTTACCAAATAAGAACTAGCATAGATGGTTACAAAATACTCTCGCGCGACCGCCCCCTCTAAGTATAACTCTGAGCCCGAGTGGCTGTTTTCTGCCCTGTCACTCCTCCCTTATACAGATTGCTGAACGGCATCAATAAGTGTCCCCCTAAAACTAAAACAGCCTATCCTAGATGAGTGTTACCAAGATTCGCATCCATACTCACCCCACACCACATTCAGTAAACTATAGATATAGAATATAGAATTTGAAAAATTCTATATTGTGAAATACTAAACCATTTATGCAAGCAAACATATACATACATATTCTTCCTCTACTCTTTAATACGATATCAACATATCATAAATTCACACGCCATCAATCTACAGTAATTTTAAACTCTGCATTCTTTAAAATACTGTGGCGAAATGCAGTAGTATCCATTATCGTCTCAATAGGGGTGTTACTAAACATTATTTCTTATTCTAATTTAAGACTTCCAACTCATATTTAAACATGCTTTTAAATAATATTCGACGCATAGTGGCGTAACATGTACATCAGTTTACATTATGTACACAAACAAAATTTCTCGTGAAAACTCACGGTCATATATTATCAAAAATACGTTTTACTCACAACACAAGACTACATGTATCCAGTGGATCAAACTAGTCTCACAACTTTAATTGTTTTAAATGAAATTAAGGAAGTGTATCGGTAATTTACTATTTTTTGTAAACCACAAGAAGCACTATAAATTTTGTAACGTAATTAAACAAATACTTTTAAAAACCTGGTGGTGTTACTTCAATGTCAAATGAATAAATTTACGAAGGGGAAATTTAATGAAATTAAAAGTATTGTAAGAAATACATTAGGAGATTTGGCTTTAACCTTTACATTTTGTCTACCAGTATTTTCGGTAGACGCGGAAAATAATACAGAACGTACAAATCAATAATCACATAAAAAATGTGGTGGTAATCTAGAAAAAAGGTGAACAATTTGTTACATCATTGCGTGGGTAGTATATATAGTATGTATACTGACTAACTTTACTATCCATATCTTGAGGTTTTATTATGTTAGTGGTCACAAGGTTTTATATAGCACCATTATTTTGTGTTACAAACGTGACGAGCTTGTACACGTTTTATTAGGTAACACATTAAAGTTATCTAATGAAATATGGAACCGGTAACAGGTTTTTCTATATTAAATGCGTTTAAACCACATGAGAAATTAAATTCCTTATAGTTATTATTGTATATGTATACCTATCCATTACTTTAGAATAAACTGTATTACTACATTTGAAACTGCTATTAGTTACAAGTTTGGTTTGCATTTCATTTTTAAAGTGCATAAAACCTAAATTTTTCACCAAACATACCAAACCCCTTTTATGTTTTACTTAAAATATATCATTGTCGAAACATTTCTGTATATTTTTTATCCACTATTATAGAAATGTGCAGTTATTTTTCATTTTAACAGTAAAAACGTATAAAATTATAAATAAAGAAATAATTTATTTACAGCCTTTAAAATTTTAAAAATATGTTGTCCCTGAATTTCATTTTCGATTACTATACTGTTTATCATTAAAAAACGCGAAACCTTCGTTTTTGCGTCTTGGGTTAAAAACTACCTCACAAATTTCCACGATAGTAGTATACTATAATGTACACCACATCTTTATGTGGTTCGGATAGACCACAATAGAACTAACGGACGAAGCCAGATAGATAAGTGCCGTTGTATCGCATAAGTCACTTTTGTTCCTTATATGTAAACATAAGAAATCTAGTTTGATAGTGTTTGTAGTTCATGACGTAGTTGTTTACCATAGTAAATCGAATATTAAATGGGGAACAGCAATTTTAATGATGCCAAATGCAGCAGTCCGAGTTTTTAGTTGATGCCACATTTAAGCAACATCTGAGAACAGAATCCACGAAAAAACCCGTAAAAAATATTCAAACGAAAAATTAAGGATCAATAAAAACAAAAGGGGGTGCACATAAAAGGAAAACACTTGCACCTACCTTTTTGGTCGCCACCAACGGTTCCCTGGGTTGATTCTGAAATATAATGCTTCAAAACACCACAGTATAGCTGTTACTATTCGGCTGAATACGGTGTGAAAGTAAATCACTCCTTAAACACTTAGAAATTTCACAAAATTACTATTCCTTTCTTTTGCTACTACAAAAGCGCTTTCGAGAGCACAAGATTGGCGGCACATGCCCTTTTACTTAAATATAAATGTTTAATTATCCCTCAAAAAAAAATAATTACAAACTATAGTTTTAAAATGTCTATAACAAATGTAACTTTTATAAATACTATACATTGGTGACGCGTAATTTATAATATTTAATAAAAATAAACAACAATATTTATTGGGAACCAAAATAACAATAAGAACATTTTCACCTTAACTTTCAGGGCGCCGCTTGTGGCAGTAAAGCGAATTTAATGAAATTACGTTAACTATAAAAGAGTATCATCTGGTATAGTACGAATATTTAATTAATTTTCCGGCTAGCCAAGGTAAATAATATTTACAATGCCAGCGCTTTATATTTATGGGCTCCAGATTCTAGCTGTAAATAAGATCTCGTACAAATATACATAATAATTATGGAATTCAAAAGATTTTCGACATGCAAATAGCATACAATGTATAATCAAGTTTAATTCGTTTACCCCTGTTTGATAATTAATAAATGGAATTGATATTTAAGTTTTCAGATTGAATATTGCAAAAACAAGAGCCAATTAGTATCCAGTGAATTGCCCTAAAACAAGCTTGCTTTTTAGGTATGGGTATTCAGCCTTATCCAACTTATGTTATATATTGGACATACTGGGTGTTCCAGAAAAGCCTGGCCTATCAAACTTATGTTTTTTTTAATGGAACACCCTGTATTTTCTGTCAATTTTGGATAGTACTGTAAAAATAAGGTGCACTTTAATAAATGATCCCTATAGGTAAATATTAGTTTTCGAGATTTCGTATTTGACTTACACATATGTTATTATATGATAATTTTAGTTCAACTCTTGTGGAATTTGAGGCTCTGGATTTAAAAAGGAGTTCTTGAATTTAGCAAGACGGGTATCATGAAAAAAGCTAAAAGAATTGTCGTGTAAGATAACTAATGTCAAATAATTGACATTTTACCTAGATGTAATGGCTTTCATAATTCACTACGCTTATGATTCTTAATTTGTTAAATTCAATGGGACGGGTAATTCTTGTATCAACCTGCAGACTCATAACAGATTAGTGCAAAGAGGAGACCAAAATCTACTTACAATATATACAACGTCGGTTGCGTTAATTAATCCAAAACGTTAATATTGATGCTCCAATACTTTATCGATCACTAACGAGCACAATGTATAAAAGTGAAGGACGTAGACTGGTCCCCAAGGGGAATTAATCACAATTAATTATTTGTCTACAAAATCCTTCCTAACGTACTAACCAAAATCTGTTTCTTTTTTTATTCTCCTAACAACCGCCTAAATTTTTTTTTATTGTCTTTCTCTCCTAATTAAATAACATTACAACATTTTAACGTAACGTACCGTCAGCAAGGCTCTACGTAATTTCTTGGAGTATTACAGTTCCATCCAAAAATAACATCAGAGATGTGTGCTTAGCTTATACCGTCAACACTAACGTTTGTTAAACCAACTCACTTTAAACCAACTCACTTAATTACTGAAGTCTTTAACAAAGCCGTTCCCGATTATAATCCTCTGGGTGATTTTAGTGCACCGGGAGAGAAAAATTACTAAGATAAGGTGGGTTCTGTAAATTCTTCATCAAAATACGCTTCGCGAAACAGGATAGCAATCCCTCTACACTTCACCACTCTATACGTTACTCAAATACACATGGACATAGGGGAGGTTAACTTAACCCCACCGCTCCACGACCGGGTATTAGCTTACGTTCGACCTGCTTAACGAGTCGCTCGCCACTTAATCAACGCTCTTCTCTCGCGATTCTTCCAGGCTGTCATTTTAAACACCACAAAACATAATCAATCACGAAGCTAAAATTCCTTAAACCGTACGCGCGGTAAATCCCAGCGATTTTCGTAAACACGATCTAGAAAATATGTCATTGGCACCAACTCGCAACATTAGGCTATCACCCGAAAAAAAATTGTAAACCTATCTATTTTCGTTTGGAAAATCAACCCTAATTTAACATAAACCACAGTTGTATACTCTTAATATTCTCATCTAATCTAAGTTCTCAGTATTGCCTCGTTTTATTCTCCTGGTTCAATATTCAAACGATTCCTGCAGTAATCTTAATTACAAATAAAATTAAAATACTTATCTTTTGGGTATAAATAGTGTTTATATATATATATATATATATATATATATATATATATATATTTATATTTATATAATTCTATACCTTTGGATAACATTTACAGTTATCGTCCTCATCAGTAGTAAAATCTTTTAGAATTGTATAAGGTGTTAGAACAAATTTATAAAATATTAATTACAAACATTTTCTCCTACAAGGATTAAACGTAAACAACTATACCAAAAATATGCGACAAATATATTCGCCATTTAAAACTTCAATATCTCCTATAAGAAAAAAAACGTAATAAAAAAGGGCTAAATCAGTGCTTCCCAAACTTCATAACTTAATGTACCTAAATTTTCAATATAATCATACAGCATAACTAAGAATATCACAATTTTCTACTACAATTTCTACACACGATGACATATATGATTCCACAAAAACCAGAATGCTGCTTGAAGAGGACACATAGGGATCAGAACAACAGGAGTAAACTTCAGAATCCTATTAATTTTTTTATTAAATTTCAGTGACACGGCAATGTATTTGTAAGGTTGGAGTAGTAGAATATTTAATCACTTGTATTAATAAATAATTTCACCAATACACTAGGTAATGCGAAATCCTCACCTTGTTTCTGCACGTCGAGCTGGATGACATCAACATATGACAATTGACCATAAGCAGAGAACCTTTGACATGAATTTGTGTGGAATAGATTATCATTGAATGTTTATTCACCTTTACCTTTGACCCAGTAGGAGACAAAACAAGATGTACATCTTCCATTGGTATCTTATCATTTAGAGAAAACAGATTTAAAGAAAATTTGAGTCACTTTTCTGTAATCGTGGACACGATTCGGTTTTCGTATACTGCTCGAGGGTCTTTTCTTCCTTCGGCACTTGAATGTTGAGTGTTGTGGATTATGGGTGTTGTATTGTACCAGTTGACACCATTGATGTTCTAGTTGTTGATGTGGCTGTGATTCATGATGTTGTTGCGGGTTCTTGTTGATTGGTTGAATGTGGATGGATGGACGTGTCCTGTGGTTGAATATTGTGCTTGTCTGCCTGTTGATGCCCAATTGTATCTGTAAAAGAAAGTAATGAGTACCGTTTTACAACATAACAAATTTCTTATTGAATAGCTTGTAACTTCACACGTACAGATTTACTGATATATGTTCTTATTTGTCAGGAACATGCTTTTAAAATTTGTCTCACATATGCATTTCAATCTTCTGCACTAAAATATGTGAAGGGTATTAAAAGTGAGATTGAGGTCGTAACAAAGTTTTTAATAGATAACTAGGCTGTGCTAACATACAGGGTCCGTTAGTGAAGCGGGAAAATTTAAAACCTCTGTTGTTCATTTGGCGTTCGGGCGAGTGCGCTGAAGTTAATGGTAAAGTGTCAGCAATTTAACGCCATTTAGTAAACACAGTGATCAACGCAGAAAGCACGATGAGTACATACCTCATCGTGTGTTCTGTGTTGAATCGTTTTATAAAAATGGTGACTCCGCGGCAACTGTAAGAAGTTTATTTCGCATTCAGTTCAGTATTCCGCGTCATGGGCCTTTTATTCAGACAATCCATTGCTGTGTACAAAAGTTTGAAGAAACTGGATCTACTTTAAATTTAAAACATAACGGATCAGTAAGAACTTTTAGAACACCAGAAAACATTGATAGAGTTCCGACTGCATAATACGTAGTCCAACACGTTCTGTAATTAAACATGCATTAGAATTGAATGTCAGTGAACCGTCGAATCTTAAGTAAGGACTTTCACCCCCAGCGTTAGGATAATGAAGAAAACTTAATCCACCATATATTTATGTCAGATGAATCCTATTTTCATCTTAAGGGCTATATAAATAAACAAAATTGCCGATATTGGAGCACTGAAAATCCGCTTCAGTTACATGAGAATCCTTTGTATAGTACTAAGATGACAGGGAACTCTTCGAACCATATCCTTCCTTGGGGGATGGCTCAAGAACAAGGTGTACGTTCAACCACCGCAAACGTTAATACAAAACTGTAAAAACATTAATGTTAACGCGGTAGTCGCGTCAAATTTTCTTTCAAGTTAGTCGCGCCGGTCTGTCAGACCAGGTGGCGTTAAAAATGGAAAACGATTTTTGTAATTTATTTATTTTGTAAGAATATGGCATAATAATACAAAATAAACAGTTTTAGTAAAAAAACTTTGTTTAAACTTTATTATACCCACTATAACACAGGTTAAAATAAAATTTAAAAATAGAAAACAATAGAAACATCCATAGACACATTGCCCCATAAAATAGAAACAAAAAATGTGACACAATAACAAAAAACTTGAAAATGGTAACTCAACATATTTCATAAACTAGCACGAAAAGTGATATATATATATATATATATATATATATATATATATATATATATATATATATATATATATATATATATATGTTACTGTCCTTTCCTACAGGTCTGACACACACCTGTTATATGGTCCAAACACATATTGCATTTGTAGCACGAAAATCTAGTTTTTCTATTTTTTTTGCCAGCCATAAGGGGTACACCTACCACAGGGTAGAGGTCTTTTTTGAAGTTCTCTGTGTTCAGTTTTAGTAATTTCCATTAGTCTGAGCTTTACGGTCCTCGGTAGATTAGTTAAAGTAAACTCTCTTTTGCAACTGAGGATGAATAAGTTCATTTGCTATTTCTCTTAAAAAATTGTTTCGACGTAAATGATTTTGATCGGGACTGTTAGCTTTGTGTATATCTAGAGAGTTGATTCCAGCAATATTCAACATGTTGTAAAATACCACCATGGGCCATCTTCTACTGTTTGTGAAGCAATCATACGAAGCACACAATTTGTCGACAATCTCGATTTCTTAGCAGTGTCAGGGTTAATATTGTGATGGTGCATACTGGATCTTAATATAACATTTTTTTACTGTTTTAGGATGCACTAAACGATTGTTAAATCTTCTGTGAAACCAGACATACTTGTATGGGTAGGGCGTTTAGCAGGTTTTGAAAATTCAGTTGGCAATTCACTTTTATTTTTTCTTACTGTTCCAATGGCAGTTATTTTATAATCTCGCAACAATTGTTTACCAAGGGAATTGCCGTGAACCAGTTGTCCATTGTCAAGTTAATGTGTGAACCAGAAAGATGTTTGCACATACTTAAAACCACGGCATAGGGTTTGTTAAAAAATTTATATGGGAATCGGGTTGGGTGCCGACATAGATTTCTAATTTTGAAGTATAAAATACTTTTGCGTGGCAAACGGCAAATATTTTGAGGCCGTGTTTGTTTGGTTTTGAGGGAATGTATTGACGGAAAGAACATTTCCCTCTAAAGGCCGGTAGCATTTCATCGATGGTAACAAATGCCGAATGACTATAACCCTGTAGACAATTTTTTACAAACCGATCGAATATTATACGAACGGGAGCTAACTTATCAAATTTTGTTCGGTTCAAGTGTGTTTCTTTATTATCAAATCGGATATAACGTAACAAGAACCGGAACCTTTGCAAACTCATGGTGAGGTAAAACATTTCTATGCTCTATCCATCTTTCCTCCACAGATCTTCTGCGTTTGAGCGGTTGGGATGGCTAATACCAGATAAGTATCATAGTCCTATAAAAGCTCGGATTTCAATGTTGTTTGTTTGGATGGCATCGCGTTCTCTTGAAAAATTTTGTTGGATAGACGCTATATATTTATTTGTACTCTCAACAATAATTTCAATTATTATGTCAAATAAATAATTCTAAATCTCCACAGCACTCTTCAAATTTTTGGTTGCTTCTGTCGGCCCGGGTAAGCGGACTATTATTCTTGCCTAAAAGAGAAGAATTTAATGTCGGCTCGTTATTTGATTGTATATTTGTTAAAATACCTATATAGACAGATGCGGAAGTGTGATGCTGAACAGTTTCTTCTTCTATGTCAGAGATTTCCTGCTCAGATTCACTTTGGTGATCTAGAACATCTTCGTTGTCCTCCTCCATGTCATCTGATTCATCCTCGTAAACAACTGATTTATTATCACTGTCATCTAGTCCTATTTCTTCTAGAAGTTTTTGTAAGTATTTTTGATGTTTTTCATATTATGCCATGACTAAAATTGAATTATTTTTTAAATATATCAATTAAAAAATGCAATTAACTAAAAAATTACCTCTATAATTTTATGTCAATATAGGTCGCGCCGGTCTGAGATACCGGAAATCACTGTAACTCGATACAAGATTACCCCAGAACGACCACAGAACAACTGAAGTTCGATCGTATTGACAGATGAAGCGTTGATTGAGGAATTTTTTAGCCAATGGTAATACCAATTCCAGTGTTTACAATATAAAAACTAATGACCCGGTCTCCCACACAGTGGTGCGACTACCGTAAGGTTAAAATAAAATCTTACACAGATACAATACTTGTAAAATTTACCTCTTCATTCACGGACCCTGTACTATCCTCAAGATTAGTATCGCGTTTGTACCTAATTATATAAAAAATTTGCATGTAGCTGAAATCACAATTCGCGAAAAGTATACAGTAAAGTAATTCTCACTTTTAATCACATAAACTCCAACATTACAGCTCACATGAAACCCGATAAGTTTATTAAGGGAAGATTATGATTCAGCATGGTGCAATCTTCCGATAATGTAATAAAGACATCAACGAATATACACCGTGTCCAAGATAAGGATGCCCATTAGGGGATCTCGCAAACGGTAAGAGATGGAAGGTCGATTAAATGGAACAAAAGTTACGCATTTGAGAGGATGTATTTATGGTCTTTGTAGAACTCGAATATCTCTTTTAGTTTTTGAGATATTTGAAAAAAATTGAATTTTCTGATTTTCGTTTTTATTTTTTTTTGGCCTTATTTGAATAAATTTGATAAATCCGCGTCTGTACAAAACGGCCAAACACCAACACCGTTTCGGATTTAATATGTGGGCTGCTATATTCGGTACTCGAATTATAGGTCCTTAAATTCTGAACGTTACCAAATTTTACTCCAAAATGAATTAGAGATAGCTTTGAATGATTTGCCTTTCCAAGAAGTTCAAGGTTGCTGGTTTATGCAAGACGGAGCACCAGCACATAATTCCATAGTTGTGAGAATACCTGTCAGTTAGATTTCCAGAAAGATGTATTGGCATGTACTGTGGCCAGCCCGTTCTCTAGATATAACACATGTGGATCTTTTCTTTGGGGATACATTAAAAATTACATTTATGGAAACGATATTGTAAACGAAGAAATTTTACAAAGATTAGTTCTCGAACCGTGTGCTAGTATTACTCCTCAAATGCTGAAGAATGTTTTAGATGCTACAGTTAAAAGATGCTATTTATGTTTAGAGAATAACGGGAATCTTTTTAAACATCTTTTGTGAGTTTATTAACCTTTAAAATAAATTTGTTTTTTATTTGTCTATCATTTAACATTACAAAACATAATTTTATAATAATTTTACGGTTTTCTAATGTTTCTAGTATTAGTTTTAACTGTACGTTTTCGATATTTTACATTGAATATGAATTTTCTCATCCGAAACGTATCAAAAATATAAAGTGTGATATATCGTTGAATTCAGAATCAAGGAGAAAATTTAAATATGGCAAAAATAATTTTTTTGTGTATTTAAAAAACTAAAGTTGATGAACAAACGAAACTTTGTATCAAAAATTGAATAACAGCATTAAGTAGAGCTAGAAATGAAAATGAAAATGTGCTCTTCTTTTGTTGATAGCTCTTCAAATAAGGTCAGAAAAAAATAAAAACGAAAATCAGAAAATTCAATTTTTTTCAAATATCTCAAAAACTAAAAGAGATATTCGAGTTCTACAAAGACTTTTGTTCCATTTAACCGATCTTCCATCTCTTACCGTTTCCGAGATCCCCATAGTGGGCATCCTTAGCTTGGACACGGTGTATATTGAATATCTATTACGTCACAGTAGGCAAAATAAATAGAAACAATACAAAACGATTACTGAGATCTATAAAAAAATAATAAAAGATATTTAATTAAAAATTATTATTAATTTTATTAAATACATATATAAAAAGTTTACCTCGAGTAGGATTCCATCCTACGACCTATACTTTGCTAGAGTACCGTGCTAACCAACTCTAGCAAAGTACAGATGGTAGGTTCGAATCCTACTCGAGGTTAACTTATTTATGTATTTAATAAAATTAATAATAATTTTTAATTATATATTTACTTTTGAACTTATTCGTTCATTACAAAAACTTATAATAATAAAAGATATTTAGTTTAAACCAAATAATCATAACTTAGATAATTAGCACTACACTGTACTAGCTTAATAAAAATAAAGAATTATGTTATAAATTTTTTCTTGTGAATTTGATTTGTATTTGTAACGAAACGTGTTTTTGACTGTGTTTTTACATATTATTTTATGTAAATATAATTATTAAATACATTCCTATGATTTGTGGAAATGTAAATGTTAACTAGAATAGGTTGATGGAATATAATAACATTAAATGGTTTCTAAAGTTTGTTTAATACATTTCACAAATTGAGTTTGTAATTGGTAGACTAAAGATAAATTAAGTATTCAGGTCCACGTTTCTAGAATGGGGTAGATATGTATATTCCGATAACAAAAGCTTATCTAATTCCTCTTATGACATAGTTTCCATTGCGGTCGTAGGTTGCGAGTTACTTTCACTATTTGGGTTATGGTCATAACACAGATTGCTTCAAAAAGGATGCGGATGTTTATAGCTCTCTCTGGTTTTATGGTAATATAATGAAATTGCATTTTAAATATTTAATAACAATATTTTACAGTTAATTATTGCTATAATGTATGAAGTAAATTGGTAATATTCAAGCTCATCTGAATAATTAACGTTATGTTATATCATTATTACGACCGTACGAATATTGTGTGTATCAAGGAAAACAATATAATTAAATGAATGTTGTGGTGTGCAAAGGGAACTTTTGAATTACCTATAACATCAAATGGCCTGTTAACATAAGCTACCTTTGAATGAATACATTTATATAACGAGTTCACTTTGCCTCTACAATAAATTTCCTAATTAATATTTCGAATTCAGTAAAGGGGAGTTTCAATCTATACAATTTTAATACAGGGCAATAACCATCTGTAAATTCAGTTTTGAATTTAATACTTATGTATGTGTTACCTTTTTTAAAATTCAGTCAACCACTAATATGAAATGTCCAAAATTCTTCCACTTCTCAAAAAGCTCTTCTTAACCTCTCCGAAATTATATAATTATGTAAATAATATAATTCATAAAATTTGGTAGAATGTCTGTTAATTTATTAATTATCATTATGGAATACCTACTACAAGGTAAGTTTACAAAATATGAATGTTATCACCTACTTTCTTTTTCCTAATTACGCTTTTAGAATTTTTCTGTGTCGTACATAAAATGTTTCATGCTACATGATAACATAGTAATTATAACCATTATATTTAGAATTTACATTAGTTCTACATACATCGATTAGGACTTGAACCTTGGTGGCGTAGTTGGTTAGCGCGGTACTCTAGCAAAGTGCAGGTCTTAGGTTCGAATCCTACTCAAGGTAAACTTTTTATTTATGTATTTAATAAAATTAATAATAATTTTTAATTATAACCAAATTTCTTTGAAGTTTGATGTAACCCGCGGACGTCATTATGACCCAACGGACTAAAATGAATGTCAAAAATTGAAAACAATAGGCACACAACTATGAGTTGCTTTAAAAATATTCACAATGCAATTATTACAATTAAGCAGGTTTATATACTAGGTGGTATAATTCCTCAACTAAACCAAAACGTTACATAAATTATTAATGTCATGCCCACTTCGTTACGGTCGAAAATGGCAGTGGAATGGAAGTAACAGATATGGGGTTCCGGTAACTCAGTGGTTCTAAAGGTGTGGGTGTGTTACTAATTTTTGTGTTTAAGATAGCTTATTATACGTTAGATACAATAGGGGTTTGTCATAAATCGATAGGGCGCCAGGGTGTTTATAAATATCAATCCGCAGCCGTAGCAACAAAATGCGCAAAGTTCACAGCCAGCCTGAACAACCAAAAACTCACTTACCTTTTATCGCAAATCCAGGTGAATGCGTGTATCACCGCAGGTACGTTGATTCCTATAAACCTTTAAAATAATATTTGCACGCACTTGCAAAATAATGACGTGCTACAAATAAAACAGCTGATCGGTCAACGGTCTCTTTACTTTATAATAGTTTATATCTTTCAAATGTATCTTGAAAGCAATTATATCAACGTAATCCAAAGTAGCTAAATTATTTATTAAACAGTTCTCTCTCAAATCGTTACTTTAAAGTCTATACTAAAATATCGTCTTTTTTAAAATGGTTTAAATTCAAAATCCTCATCAAATAAATAACTATTCGGTATCATAAATGTAAATAAAATATTTAATCTTTGAATTTCGATTATACGTAAATATTAATAACTTAGCAATAAAGGGGTTGGAGTTACAAAAGTATTATACATTGTAGCGAAAATAATACCCAAGTTCGTAAACACTTTCCAAATATTACTATACAAAGAAATATTATCCACAGTCAGTGGGTTGATACAGGTGTTAAGGAACATTCAATTTCATATACATAAAAGAAATGATCGGGATCGTTGCTTGCAAGCCTAGATTCCCCAAATAATATATCGCAAATATCTTAATTTTAAATAACACCTTTCTGAGTATTACTGACGTCGAACATGGAAAACTTAACAAATTTCGTAATACGTAATTTGGTAAAGCGTAACCAAAATAATATACGGATAAAGCACAAAATGATACATACACGGGTGAATACGCTTTATAAAACTGAATTTAACAGCTGAAAGCTACTAGTAAAATTTAAAGGAAAATTCATCCGTTCGACAAATACAATTAAAAAAAAAGAAAAACACACTAAAATTCAAACCAAGTGGATGTAAGTAATTCCACCTTGTTCTCCATAACCTTAATTGACCACCAATGAAGGGGTTCTCCCCGTCCCTTAATGCTGCGGTAGCTGGTACCTTCCCGGTGATTGACCCATCTGTGACTTCTCCATTACGCAACTAACAGACCACTGCTTTTCAATGGATAGTTACTAATTTGAATTATGAAAGCTGTTTAAACCAAAACGAAAAGGTTTACGACTGAATCATTTGGTTTAATATAGCTGCACTTCAATTCTATTGACACAACGTTCTTTGATCTTCAACTATTTAAATTAAAACGAATGTTATATTTACACAAACCTTATTTAAGCGATCTATTTACAGCGATTTTCTGTTTATTGAGCTAACCGTGAACTTGAAGGTACTAATGTTCATGAATTTGCAAACTTGAATCCGCGAAACTCGCGATTTTAACCAAAGACAAAGGTAGCACTATTTTTCTAACACTAAACCCTTTACTAAGGATGCGTAAACGATGTCACTGCGGACAGACGATAATCCACAATATTATGTTACCGGGGTGGTTGAATATTCTTCAAATATCCAAAACTTCAGATGGTTAAGAACGTTGAAATTGAAATTACACAAGTTGAGTTAGACAGCAATAAATAATACTTACTTAAAGCCAAATTAGTAGTATAGAGAAGTATAATTGAAATGGATCGAAATGGACTTAGGTCAAGTACCAATTGGGGTAGCTAGTCCTTCAATAGTCTTCAGCTATTAAGATCTTGTCTGTGGTGACAGGGGAGGTCACAAATTGGGACTAAATTTCAATACTATTATTTAGTACCTCGTTACAATTATACTGTATACTATTTTGGCTCTAAGTATTACATTTTGTATTGCTGTCGAATTTTGGTTACAACATATTTTAGATTCACAATTTCAACTTGTTTAAATTCATTTTCAAGGTTGTCAACTATTTGAAATTTTGTTATATTACGGCTTAAGTCAAGTTCCAATTGGGGTAGCTAGAAAGTCTTTTAATAGCCTTCAGCTATTAAGAGTCTGTCTGTGGTGACAGGAGAGATCACAAATTGGATCTAAATTTTATTTGTGCAGTGGTAAATGTGGAAGGATAAAGGCAGTTCTCTTTTCCAATTTACACTGTATATTTTAATTACCCCTCTTACAAACTATGTACAATCCTTAGGTTCTATAAGTATACTTCTATACTCATGGCTACAAATTTTAGCTACTTAACAGTTTGAGTAATAACTAAAAGATTTTGTGCCTTATGCTCAGTCGTAGATTAAAGTGGCCCAGGTTCATAAAATTATCGATTTGCCTTCTTAACCAAAGAATATTTACATGTACCTAGATATGTCCGCTTTAAAATCGGGGTTGCTTCTTCCTAAAACTAATTGTTAAATACTCGGACGCCAACTTGTTTTTAAATATGGAATAAACAAGTAAACCATTATACAAAAAAGTTAAAAGAAAATTTCTACAATAACAAATTTTATTACACAACCTATATTTAATTATAAACTGAAATAACTTAATGTTAATGTTAGTAACGTTATAACCTAATGAATAATTAATATTAAGAGTGATTAATGGAATCAGAATACCTTATTCTTGGTCACTGTAGATAACGAAATAGCTTCATGCTGGGTCAACGTTTGGAAATTGTTGCGTCATATTACTTCAGGGTTGAAATAAATCAGGATTTGTATGCTTTGTAATTCCCAAATGAATAAATCTTACTATTGATTAATGGTACTAATACCGTAAACGGTAAAATAATTAATTGCATTAAAGTAAAAATTAAAAAATAAAAGGTAAAAGTAAAAGTGCCTGAAATGCAAACGTCTCAAACATTGTAAAATAACTTTAAATATCTCACCGTAAAATTTACAACACTTTTTATAAAAAAATATTTAACAGAGCAAAAATGGATGGTCAAAAGGTCTGAATGTGCAAACGGTATGCGTGGAAGGCCCCACTTTAAATAAGTAAATTATGTTTTATGCAGCTATGATATGCAGCACATGGCACGAAATGCACGTTAGTTGCCTACAGCAAACAACACGTTCGAAGTTTGTTACAAGTATTTCAAAATTTGATTCATCAATTGAGTTTATTGGTTTAAATTAATTGTTTAAATTTCTAAATTTTAATGTTTTCAGTACTAAATGCCTTGGCAAATCTTAACAATTTTATTAATTTATTCATTTGCGATGTTTACCATAACATTATCATTATGTAAGTATTTGGTTTAGTTAAGTTTTGTGTTCAAATCCCATATATTATTATAGTAGCTTGATGATGACAATTTAATTGTCGAAACGTGTTAAGATCATCCTTTTTATAATTATCGTAATAAGGAATTTCATGGGGAAGGTTTTGTGTATTTAATCTATAGATTTGTTTCTTCATTACGTCTTGTATACGCCTTTTTTTGACGAATTATTGCCAACAAATTCTCTGATAGCACTCATTATACTGCACTAACAACTAACAACACCTTCTTTAACATAAATCACCAGGTAACCCTAGCTGATTAGTGAAGTGAACATTTCTAGTTTTATTCCGGTGGACATTCCCAGTGTTATGCCTGTATGACAAATATTAATTTGTGAATTGCATCGGAACATTCTTTTTTTATGCTGCTTTATATCTCCCACGTTATATTTCATACGAGAACCAACACATAGCTAGTGATATCAAAATTCAAGGAAAGTGTACATTCTCTGTTTTACTCTTGTACCTTTCGAATAACATAAATAACAATCTTATATTTATCTCATTTTTAATGTTCCGATTTGTTGAAGTGATTCTATTATTATTATTTTAAAAGACTATGTTTTAATTAAAATATGTCACCAAGGATCTTTTATGTCCATTTTCTTAATTTATGTTAAAACCAGTTTATATGTTGCCCTAATGATGTTTTTTTTTTAATTTCATATGTTTTCTATGCAATTATGTAACACTATATCTAGAAGTCTTCTAAGAATAATTATTTAGAATAAACATTAGGACTGAGGCATAAAAAACAACATTGAAAAACTTTTGTATCAGTTATTTTCATAAAAAAAAATTAATGCAGTAGGCTTTGCAATAGTTGTCAGATTATGTCATTCAATATGTGACTTTGTACGACCGAAATTGTGTTTACAATGGCAAAAATGTTGGAACTGCGTAAATTGATTCTCAAAAAATTTCATGAAAATCCTCTATGGTCAGTCCTTCGCATTGCAAAAGAAGTTAAAATTTGCAGACAAACGGCAGCAAAAGTTATCAAGAACTTTAAGGAAGAGCTCGCATTCACCCGTAAACCTGGAAGTGGCAGACCAGAAGGATTTCACTCAAACAAAAAAGGTACAAAAAGCCATATCTGAGATGGAGAAGCATCCAGACATCTCAAATATGAAATTGGCTCAAAAAGCGCAAAAAAACGAACTGAAAAGTTGAGAGCTGATTTCTTGCAAAGCAAAGATTGTAGCGTAATGGACGATGAGACATACGTTCTCTGCAATTTTTCCCAACTACCTGGTCAAGAGTTTGTTGTTTCTCGTGGACGAGGAAACGTACCCAAAGAATTGCTGACCAAAAAGGAGATGAAGTTCCCCAAAAAGTTTCTTGTTTGGCAGGCGATCTGCATATGTCGAGAAAGAAGCAAATATTTTGTGACATTTGGATATGTAAATTTTGAAATTTATATTAAGGAATGTTTCAAAAATAAACTGCTGCCCTTGCCGAGACAACATATTTGGTTCGATTTAGCGTCATGTCACTATTGCAAGGCTACCATGAAGTGGTATGAAGAGAGTAACATCGTTTTGGTGCCTAGGGAGACTAACCCACCAAATTGCCCAGAACTCCGGCCTATCGAACGCTACTGGACTTAGGTCAAAAGGAACTTGAAGTTAGCAAACAAAGAAACAAAAACAATTGTTAATTTCAGGAAAATGTGGATCGCAGCGACCAAAAAAGTGTCGAACATCACCATAAAATCTATGAAGTTGGGCATACCAGAAAAGCTCAAACAATTTGTTGTTAATAAGTTTGATTAAAATAATGTTATTTGTTGATTATTTGGTAATAAATATCGTATCCGAAAGTGTGACTCTTTAAATGTACGTAGCAGTTCCAAAGTTATACCTTTGTTCAATGTTAACGTTTTTTCTGCCTCAGTAGGAGAATACGTGATAATTTTCAATAGAAAAAAACCTAAATATTCTGCATAAAATATACGAATATAGAGAGTTCTGATAAAATTCGTTGGAATGAAAAACAACACAAATTATGGCACGGAGGAAGTTTAACCCTTTAAGTGTTGAAATCCGTTCGGCCTTTTGAATATTTATGATAAAGCTCAATATTTAATTTGAAAGCACATATGAATTTCAGTCTCCTTTGTTAATTAAACTAATTATTATAAAATACCATACTTCTTCAAATAAATTGCTGTCGATAATTTGTTTAAAATTAATTAAAAATGCTTGTATGTTTATCTAGTTTCTTTTTTTTTAATATTCGTAATTAAGTATAATCTACATTTTATAAATTGCAATTGCGGATAAATATTGCGTTAACAATCAATGAAGGAATTCTCAATAGAGAAAGAAAGTTTACCGATTACGAAACCTAAGAGAATTCAACCCCATTCATTACTTTTTATTATTTTACGTGAAGAGATTTAAGAATTCATTGGATCCTAAAGTTTTTAAATAGCCTCTTGGGTATGTTATAGTTACTTTTAGGGTATATAAACATTTCAATTACCTAAATAGTTTTTTCTTAACTTTTCGCTTCGATAGGCAATTTTCTTTAGTTTGTATTCAAGGTGTGTACTATAACAAAAATTGTGTTTTAAAATATGTTTTTGTGCTTTTAGGGAAAAAAAATTGGAATGTATTATTTTTTGAGCGCCAAGGTGGATTTGTGACTATTATAGACGACTTCACAGATTAGGCTTAAATTTGTAATGAATGATTGTTGATTATTACACACCGTTTATTAAAATCAATCAAGAGTTTCTAATTTTTTCAAATGGACTACGACGTGTAGGTTAAACAATTTGAACAATATATTTGGCTGCATTTCCCAATAGTTTAAAAAAATTACAATTGTCTTGACAGTGTTCCAATTCTGTATACTTTGAAATTTCCAAAGTAAAAGTAAACGTTTAAGATTAAATCGGCTTGGGAAAATGTACGTGGAAGTTTTTTATTTAAAGTATTCGTATACAGGGTGAATCTTATCTAATCCGCCAAAATTAAAGGAGTACTAGAACTCATCATTCTAAGCAAAAAAGTTCATATGTAGGTAGGTCCGGAAATGCTTTGTTTCCGAGATACAGGGTGTCGAAGTTGAAAAAATAAATCGCGTTTTATTCAATATCTTTCGATTGTTTCGAAATAATTTCATGAAATTTTTTATATGGGAGTTTTTTGGGATGACAAATTCAAATCTTTTCTGCTAAAAAAGTGAAGTTGCTAGAGCAGACACATAAGTAAACAAGTAAGAATCCCTATTGTTAAACCTGTCAAAAGAATACCCTCCGAAAATGTGTATGCATCATGTGTTTTAAATGCGTTTTTCTCGAAAAGGGTTGCTCCTAGCGACTTCACTAATATATACCTTTTTTTAGCAGAAAAGATAGGAAGATCGATTTTTCTAGTCCAAAATGGTATACAGTGTAGCACAAAAAAATGGTTGCCGCTGGCGCCCCCTAGAAACCACAACTAAATGGACCACAAATCTAAATTTGTCATCCCAAAAAACCTCCACATACGAAATTTCATGAAATTATTTCGAAACAGTCGAAAGATATTGAAGAAAACGCGATTTCTTTTTTCAACTTTGACACCCTGTATCTCGGAAACGAAGCATTTCCAGACCCATGTACATATGAACTTTTTTGCTTAGAATGATGAGTTCTAGCACTCCTTTAATTATGGCGGATTAGATAAGATTCACCCTGTATATCTGCGGTCGAACGAAGGTATAATATTTGTTTCGTACAATAACCGTTTTTGTTAAGTGTCAAATACTGGTTATTCGATTACATCCATTTTATATACAAGTTTGACAGTTATCATTCCAATTATTTAATCAGTTAAGTGTATTAATAAATACGTAAATGTCCAGGTTGGTACCGTTATGTATCGAGAAATCATGAATATTAATTTTGAGTTTGATATGTATTAATCATTCATGGTGCTCATGGATTAATGCATTATTTTGTAACATTGCCCAATATTGTCTGGAACCAAGGAGAATTGAAAAATCGCTTGAGTAATCTCTCGCGACTTTTTCATTCCCTTGGCTCTCGATTGAATTGCCATAACAAGAATATTTCGTGCTAAAAATGCATGTATCCGATTTAAAAATCATCACTTCTGTGTTTACCTCATTGTACTACAACTTAACAGGTCTACAAAATTTGATATTTTGATATTTTCATTTATTCTGTAAAGCGTACAATATTCATGAAATAAAAATAATTCGATATACTACTCAGAACTTTTATTACAATAATAAAAACAAAAAAAAAGTAAAGAAAAGCGCTCGAAAGTAGAATGATTTACATCATTTGGCGTTGTGCCTTTCCCTTGCAAGAAAACCCTCGTACAACATAATGACGAATGTGCTTTAGTTTTTAGAACAATCAAAGGAAAGAAGTGCATTATTTTTCCCGCGGTGCCATTTCCAACACGATGGCGAATGTTTGTTTAAGTCTAGCCCCACTTTCTTAACCACTTCTGAATACTCACTCATAACCAACAAACATAGATATAAGCTGTTTTCGTCTCAAAGGAATTATTTTAATCTCAGAATGCAAAAATCCGAGAAATCATTCCTACTTACCTGAGAATCAACTGTAAAGGAAATGGACAGGTTCGATATAAGTCGTAAAATCGTTGAAATTTAAGTTCAAACATCTTACACTTACCATAAAACGGTAAATAACTACATTAAATCCTGGAAAAATAATCTAGACGTCACCACAATTTGAAATTTCTCTGAAATAAATAGTTCTAGGCGAGTTCCTACCTGACTATGGAAGATAGAATTGTAGCTCTTTCGACAAAATGAATTCAAGTTATTACCTTTTTTGTTTTTTTTTTAATGGTGTATACAATCTAAACATTTCGATAACACTTACAGTTATATTCGTCAGTAGTAATTCTGTTAAAAATTGTTAAAGATGTTGCAAACAATTTTGTCAAAGTTGAAAAATTTTGTAATTTTTCGCGAACCTGTTCTACCTTTTCGTGAAACGAAAGATGCCACAAACAGAATTGTCATAGTCCTATTACTATTTGAGATACAGGGCGAAATTGCCTTGTAATTTATCGAAATGGTGACAAGTGGGTTTTATACAGAATTTTCCGTAGAATTTAGTGGTGTGCCTAGTTTTCCCCACAAAAAGTCAGTTTCTTCGCAATAAACCAAGGTTTTGTTTTTTTAATTGGAGTACCCTGTTTATTTTTTTATTATATAGTAGAGTTTACTCTCTTCTTTCAATATATATATATATATATATATATATATATATATATATATATATATATATTGGTTGGTACTTCTTTTGCATTATTAACCTCAAAAATAAATGTTACGTTAATTTAACATTTTGATAGTATAGGCCTAAAAAAACAAGGTTAAGGGTTAGGAAGTTTTGTGCAAAAACACAAAATTAAAAACTAAACATAATACCTACAACTTCAGAAGCCTTAATATCTCTTACTAAAAGAGATGTTCGAACTGATGACCATTCTGTCTTATACATGCTTCACACACTCTTCCAATTTGTTCTATAGCACTAAGCACAATAATAGGGTGCTCCTGTAAATGTCTGAAAGCTTCTCTAACTGCATTTGTGAAACGTTCAATGTTATCATAATGAGTTTTATTTCGCAAGTAACCCCATAAAAATAAATCTACGACTGACAGTCCGGAGATCTTGGAACTCATCTTATCGGCCCATTAGTGCCAATCCATCTATTACAAAAGTTTTCCAAAAACGGGCATATAATTTGCGCATTGTCAAATAGGGCTCCATACCGTTGGAAATGAATTTGGTTCAAGCGAGCTAAAGGAATGTCATCTAATAATTCAGGCATAACCATTTCTAAAATGTCCAAATATATAGGAGCGGATAAGTTCCCTTCGAAAATGTAAAATTTTATTTTTGATCCTAATATAAAGCAGGAAACGTTTAGTCCCATTCGTTCTTGTTGTCCTTGGGGGAATATTTGGTGTTGATTTTCTTGAGACCAGAATCTGCTATTGTGTCTGTTTAAAACAATTTGCTAAAATGTGCCTCGTCTGACGACCATATGACATTTATTCCCAAGTTCGGTACTATATTTAACATGTTTAAGTACCAATTGCAAACTATTAACCTATGTATCTACTGTACCTAATTCCACTATTGTTCGCAAAACCGATAGAACCTTGTGGTATTTTAAGTCAGCTCGATGGAGTGATTTACGGATTTCTATGCAACCTTTCCATGGCGTGAATATTGTTTTAAGTCGTCCTCTTCTTCGGACATCGCTCTTTCAGTATCTGAAGTTATATTCATGAGAATGGAGTTATACATTCCCAAAAAACAGTACCGTATAGGTCATTCACGTTCCCAACCCTGGTTCAATAAGGCTTATACTGATGCAAAATCTTTAAAAAATAAATATTACATTAAATGGAAATCTAATAAATCGGTCGACAGTCATGTAGAATACGTTGGTGCTAGAAATATCTGCAAAAGTGACATCACTAAAACTAAAAAGTTGTTCGAACAACGAAAATGCAATGAACTAGTTACATCTCCTTTAGGCAGTCGGAAATTTTGGTCTTTAGCTAAAGCCATTAGTAAAAACTTTGGAACATCTTCATTTCCCCCTCTGACATCTATTGACGGATCGGTAGTTGCTGATTCTGTAGACAAAGCCAATGTTTTTGTAGATTTGTTTGCATCAAACTCGTGTCTCAATGATTCTGGAAAAGATGTTCCCCTAGTCAACTCTTCTTCATACGCTATGAAACCAATTTATTTTCGGTACAAGCTCTTGGAATCGATCATCAGTAGGCTTGATCTCAATAAGGCGACTGGCCCAGACGGTATCCCAGCTATTGTCTTAAAGAAATGTTCCTCCGAACTAGTACCAGTCCTATCTAAGCTCTATACGATCTCTATGTCTTCTGGGGAATTCCCTTCATCATGGAAGTTAGCAAATGTTCAACCTATTCCCAAATTACTTCCATTTTGTCTAAAATCATGGAAAAAGTCATCAATCAGCAACTGTTCACGTTCCTTGAAACTAACAAACTCCTTAGTGACCACCAATATGGGTTTAGGCAAAGTCGTTGGTGATCTTCTTTCAAATGTGACCCAAGTTTGGAACAATACAGTAGAGCAGTCTGGTGAAACAGTTGTATACGCTTTAGATATCTCAAAGGCATTTGACCAAGTTTGGCATAAGTGTTTACTTGCCAAACTCACCTCGTTTGGGTTGAATGATACGCTCATCAACTGGGTTTCTAGTTTCCTTGATGAAAGACGAATACGTGTCGTAGTTGATGGCTTTTTTTCAAAAGAAGTTTGCATTAACGCGGGTGTACCACAGGGATCCGTTATAGCGCCTACACTTTTTCTACTGTACATAAATGACCTTAATTCTTCAACAACTAACCCCATCCATTGCTTTGCTGACGATAGCACTCTTCACTGTAGTTCATCTCAGTCTACTCATAGTCATAATCCACCTTCTATGTCAAATCAAGAAATTAAAGCTGAAATGGCAAATTCAATCAACAAAGACATTCAACGTATTCTCGAATGGGGAAGCAATAATCTTGTTAAATTTAATGCTAACAAAACTCAGTGTTGCCTTGTGTCCCCCAAAAAATATCGATCATTTCTTGTTGTAAGTATGAATGGCTCAGTTCTTAAGTTTTGAGATTCTATTACTGTGTTGGGTATGACTGTATCTTCAAATCTCTCATGGGTTGACCATCTTCTGTCAGCTACCAAAACAGCTGCTCGTAAAATAGGCTTTTTGTACAGATCTAAGCAGTACTTTACCTCTCGACAACTCCTTCTGCTGTATAAGGCCCAAATTCGGCCTCAGCTGGAATATAATTCTCACCTCTGGGTTAGTGCTCCGCAATATGCTCTCGATATCGTTGATCGTATTCAAAAGAGAGCGATTAGGCTTATAAATGACCCGTCCTTAACTTCTCACATACAGTCCCTTGAGCATAGAAGGATGGTTTCAGTTCTATCTTTGTATTATCGTTATTACAACGGCTATTGTGCTGCTGAATTATATTCTTTGATATCATCTCGGGCTATCTTTGCGAGAAACACTCGGTTCGCTCATTCACATCATCAGTATGCAGTACAAATCTCCACCTGTCGTAACAAACGAGCGCAATCCACATATTTCTACACGGCTTCTAAACTCTGGAATGATCTCCCTAGTTCCTATTTTCCTCTCACTTATGATATGAGAACATTTAAGGTAGCTGTTCATAGACATCTATTGGCAATTCATTATCCCTCTATCCATCCACCTAAGTGTTCCTGAGTGCTTTAACACGATAGGCCATATTTAGCCTGTTCAGGTCCACAATCATTAAAAAAAAATCATTTTCGAGGTTAATAATCCAAAAGAAGTGCCACACATTATATATTTTTTGAAAGCTGAGAGTAAGTTCTATTATATAATAAAAAAATATGCATGGTGTTCCATTTTAAAAAACAAAACTTTGGTCTATTGCGAAGAAACTGACTTTTTGTGGAAACTATGCCGCCAATAAATTCTGCGGAAAATTCTGTATAAAACTCACTTTTCACCATTTCGATACATTATAAGGCAAACCAGTTACGAGTGGTGCTTAATATGTGCAAATTTTGAATTTCGCCCTGTATCTCAAATACTAACAGGATTATGACCATTCTGTTTGTGTCATCTTTCGTTTCACGAAAAAGTAGAACAGTGTCGCGAAACCGAATCTTTCTATCTTTGCTCGCAAATTTCAACCAAACTGGGACACAGTGTACATTCTTTGCCCAAGAAATATCACCTTTATCAAATCAAACCAACAACCTGCTTAAATTTAATAAATAATCTACATTTTGTTATATTATTACAAAGAAAGGAGTACTGGAAAGGAGAACTGTTGACATTCTCCGAAATATTTAAATATTTATTTATACAAATAAAAATTACTACCCACAATATCGTGATTATTTTAAACTAATCTTCATTTGAATACATTTTACTTTCTTACAGATTATCATGATAATATGACTCTACACTGTTGCAATTGTAAATTATAAATCGTATTTATTTAAACAATAAATCCTCTTGTGGTGATCATAAATCTAATTATGAATCTTATTTGAATCTTTCCATTATATAAGTATCTGCGTCTAATCAATTGCGATGTTATAGGTATAAACCGTTCAATTTATTTTAGGAATTTTATTCGTTATTTAGATAACTTGATATCGTGTAGCATTGCGTAAGCGACATTTCTTGCAATTACTTATGTTACACACGTAGAAATTCTCAGCGTTTCTTTGCTTTATTTTTATGGTAGGTTTTTATCCACAGCTGACACTTTTTATATAAATTGCAATATACGTGTAAATGACATTTTTTCGATTAAGGAATCTCTTGGAATTACTCAGAATTGACGTGTCAATACTAAGTTAGAAGACGCCGGATGCGATATAAGAATCACGTTGTGTTGCTATCTGATTGAACGATAAATTGATAGATGCTGAGTTATTTTCTGCCGAATATAATTATCATTAAATGTATTATAGAATATTAGTTTATCATTTCTCATTTACCCAGAAGAATAACAATTTGTAAATATTCAAAGATTTGTTAATTTTGATTCGCAGTTATAAATTAGTACGAGTAAACACATAAATTAAATGGGTTAGAATAAAAAGGGTATAAGTGCAATTTTCTAATATTTAGAGATAAGTGTGCCATGTAAAAGATGAATATTTATGAGAATAAAGATTCAAGTTATTTTACACACATCTAGAGACATTGTCTGAATGAGTGTACAGGGTGATTCATTTTCGATGTTTTATTATGGGAAGTACCCTTTCTATTACAGATAGACAAAAAGTAATATGGGGTGCTTGTGCTCGATTTTGGTGTTAATTAAGATCCAATAGTCATAATCAAGATATCTCTGACCGTGATTGCGCAATTAGCCAAAATTGAAAAATGTCGTATTTGAAAAACTTGAATAAATTTTTTATTTCTAAATCTATCGACAAACTGTAAAAACATTCTAAAGGCACTTTTTTAAGTAGAATCCGTTAGTGCATTCACATTTGTAATACCTCCTTAATTTAAAAAGATATCATAAAGTTGTATTTTTTATATAGAAACCACAGTTGGCTATGACATTTTTAAACGACATTTTTTTTGTGCTTTTTAAAAATATACAACACCTCTATGCTATTTTAATACTTAATTGATTTTCTTAATTGGTATATTTATTAAGGATAACAGTTGGCTAAGAAAACTAGATAAGAAATTGAATGAAGATATTCTACTCAAAAAAGGAGTTTTACTTCCAGTAAAATATTTTAGAGACATTTTGTAATTCAAATAAGTTTAATTGTAATGTTGTTCTTGTGGAATGGTAACAAATTATAAAATTTAAAGATTGAATATAAAATTATCAAAAAACCTCAAATGCAAATTGGAATGAAATGGATATATAAACAATATAATATCATCAGAAATTACGAAAAGCTAACAACAAATCAATTTTTATATGTGTGTAAACATGTAATTGTATAAACGAACAAAAATATCAATATAAAAAACTACGAATATTTTTCAAACTGTGCGCCTTCTTTTTGGATGCATACTTCGCATCGTCTTCTAATTGAATTTGTAGAGTTATATACCGGGTGGGAAAAATGTTAATGCTCACCATTGGGATCTTAGAAACTATAGGATATACAGGAATCGTTAAATGAGAAAAAAGTTTCTTAGCCTTATACACAGAAAAAATCGGTAATACATTAAAAAAAAAATCAAAGCTTACTGAGATATTCATAATAATATAAATTGTGATTTTTCATTAATGTTAATAACTTTTTTATTTATAAAGGTAACGATTTGAAATTTGGTGTATGCGTACAGTTCAATAGTCTTTATATCATTTTATAAAAAGCATTGTTCGAGGCCTGCTAGATATTAAGAAACAATTGATTGCCAACTTTCTTTTTTGTTATGGGCGACATATTTGTTTTATACAATGTTTAAAAGTAGAAAAAAATTGCAATCCAATGGTGTAATATTCAATACGGTTTATACTTAATTTCAATGAAATATTGGCAATTTTGTACTTATCGAAGAGTGCCTTGAAAAACAAATTCTGATGCACGAAATAATACGTCTTATACTGTCTATACATATTAGGTTAATAAGACAGTAGTGAAATCTGATTCAATACGTTAACATTAAGATGGTTCGGTACAGTGAATCTGAAAAACTAGATACGTACAACATTTACATTAAAAACTATCGTAACTCTAAAGTCGCTGCGCTTGTTTACCAAAATACGTATCCGGAACGACAACATCTGTCTAGATTTGTGTATTGCGAATAAATGTAACATTACCGATCGCGCAATGGGCAGTATTCTTTAAAAGCATAATTATCATGATTATAAGTTTACTAAAGTACAAATACTTTATAGTGGAGATACGAACAGAAGACTGGAATACTGTCAATGGATAAACAATAGAATGACTGAAGAACCGACTATTTATAAGAAAATACTGTGGTGCGATGAATGTACCTTGACTAATTGAGGTTTATTCAATTCCCGCAACAAACATTATTATGCAACCGAAAATCCGCACTTGATGTACCAAACGAGGCCTCAAAAAATGTTTTCAATTAATATTTGGTATGGGATATTAAATGATAAAATTCTTGGACCTTACATTATAAATGGAAATTTAAATTATAATTTATATCTTAATTTCGTTCAAACGCATTGGGAAGATATGCTAGACGATTTACCTCTAAATTACATAGAAAGTATGAAATATGTTCAACAAGATGGATGTGCCGCCCATAACGCAAGAATAGTCCAAGAATATTTAAATACCAGATTTCCCAATAGTTGGATTGGCACTAACGGTCCTATATGCTAGATCACCGTTTAAATCCACTGGATTATTTCTTATGGGGGTATGTCAAATCGAGTATTTACAACGAACCATTGTTCACAAGAGCAACTTATTGAGAGAACATTAAACTGTTTTAATTATATTGATGGTGATATGATTGCTCGTGCGACTGCAGATGTACCACGTAGGGTCGCTTTATGTTTAAGACAAAATGGAGCTCAATTTGAACATTTATAAATATTTACATTTGTTTGCTGTTATTTTCAATAATACATAATATGTTGCTACTGTATCTGTTACTTATTACAAATTTAATAGTTCATGATTAAAATAATTTTATAATCGACACAATTTGTTTTTCAAAGCACTCATCGATAAATACAAAATTGCCAATATTTCATTGAAATTAAGTATAAACCTGATTTAATATGATACCATTGGATTGCAATTTTTTTCTACTTTTAAACATTGTATAAAACAAATATGGCGTCCATAACAAAAAATAAAGTTGGCAATTGTTTGTTAATATCTAGCAGGCCTAGAACAATTATTTTTATAAAATGATATAAAGACTATTGAACAGTACGCATACACCAAATTTCAAATCGTTACCTTTATAAATAAAAAAATTATTAACATTAATGAAAAATCACAATTTTTATATTATTATGAATATTTCAGTAAGTTTGATTTTTTTTAAATGTATCACCGGTTTTTTCTGTGTATAAATGTAAGAAACTTTTTTCCCATTTAACGATTCCTGTATATCCTACAGTTTCTAAGATCCCAATGGTGAGCATCCAAATTTTTCCCACTCTGTATAGATAATGGTGTTAATTGTGTAAAAGCCACACGAACACTTTCTTTTAACTCATTCACAGTATTATTAGTTCTTTTGTATATAATGTTTTCATAAAACCACATTAAAAGAAATATTGAGGCGAAAGATCGGGGGAACGAGCAGACCACAAAATTAGTTTTGTCGTCCCCATCCGGCTATTAGGAAAACGTAAATTTAAGTAGTGACTAACTACACGGGAATTATGTGCGGGAGCTCCGTCTTGTTGAAATATGACAATGCAAGACTCTCTAGAAATCCGTCCAAATGAATTCGTAGAATATCGAGATATTTCATTGAGTTTAATGTTCCTTCATACATGTGATAATAAAAACGTCCGTTTTTAATGCAGCACCACACATTTATTCCAAATTTCCCTTACCTCCTGCGGACAACACTGACATGAGCGTTAATATCTGCCCAATCAGGTAAATTGTGATTATTAAAAATACCTATCACTACTGATATGCGCCTTGTCTGACCATGCAATATAGTTTGAAAAATTAGGTATATTTTGGCACTGACTTATATACCAGTTACAAAACTCAGCACGCCGGCTCCTGTAGTCTATAGTCAAACAATGTTCTTTCCGAAATCTATAGCAAAGGTATTTGTGTTTCTTTAAAATTCGAAGGGCTTTGCTTCGAGACATGCTTAGATTAACCATTTGTCTAGATGATGTTGTTGTCTCTGCTTCGACTTGTCCTAAGACGACCATTGAATTGTCTTCAGAATTTTGTTTAACGTAAGTTTTTGGCCTGGGATTTTTAAAAGAACCGAATTCAATTAAATTTTTCTGTAACCTAAAATTAATTAAGATATCGTATTGAGCTAGCAAAAATTTTAATTTCTATTAACTATACCGTTCAAAAATATTTTTATTTGTATACTGCCTTTCAGGAAAATTTTGTAAATATAATTCCGATGCCACATTCATATCACGTTCGGATAATATAAAATACTTTAGCATGCAAAATTTTTCTGAATTTGTATAATTCGGTATGTTAATAACTAAATTCCAAGATCACTTTGTTGCACGCTTCTAATTTTTAATTTATTATTTGACATATAGGTATCATTTGTTTTTACTTAAAAAAATCTCAGCCTCCTGTGCCTACTGTGTATTCTTAATATAAAATGGTAAATAAGAAAAACTTAAAAAATCAATTAATTGTTAAAATAGCTTAGAAGTGTTGTATATTTTTGAAAAGCAGAAAAGAAAAGTCATTTAAAACTGTTATAGCCAACTATGGTTTCCATATAAAAAATACAACTTTATGTCATATCTTTTTAAAGTGTGAATGCACTAACGGATTCTACTTAAAAAATGCCTTAATAATGTTTTTACAGTTAGTCGATACATTTAGAAATAAAAAAGTTATTCAAGTTTTTCAAAATCGCCATTTTTTCAATTATGGCTAATTACGCAATAACGGTCAGAGATATCTTGATTATGACTATTGGATCTTAATTAACACCAAAATCGAGCACAAGGACCCCATATTACTTTTTGTCTATCTGTAATAGAAAGGGTACTTCCCATAAGAAAACAACGAAAATGAACCACCCTGTACATTGTTGAGTTATTAAAGTGAATAATAATTAAAATTAAAATTAATCAAGAATGCGCGACATGTTCGACCTGGCAGGTCATCTTCAGGCTTAAGTTATCTAAAACCACAGTTTCACGAAACGTTCGTCAAAGAACAGACCCTTGACGGGTCTGGCGAAAGTTTAAACATTAAAGATGCTAAACACTATTCACATTTACACAACTATAACTTTGACCCAAACGTAACCACGAATGATGTAATTGAACACTTAATTAAAAAAAAATTCAATGAAGTTAAATGTGAGACTTAAATCCAAACGTCCTGAAGAATACAGCACTGTCTGCTTTCAGTGACGAATTCCGTAATCTCAAAAAGCCACAGCTTTGGCTAAATGTTTTACTCAGTCTAATAAACAATCAGAACTCAATTTGACCTTAAATCATAGTTTTTAACCTGTGTGACGTACCGAGAGTATTATAAACAAAGATACAATTTTAAGTTGATGTGATATCTTTAAAACGTACGGAGTTTGAGGTCCAAAGCAAGCGAATGTTCTTCTGTAGTAAGTTGTCAAGAATATGATGTTTTATGCTTAGTGGAGACATGGCTATCTGAGGATGTTACCAGTACTGATTTCATCCCGAATAACTATAATGTTTACAGAAGTGATCACAAATTTAGTGAAGTTGTGGTGGGGTGTTATTAGCAATCAAAAGTTACATTACTGCTATTCTACTGTGCGTCCATTCCATTGATTGAAATAGTAGGATGTTGCAACGGGCGTAGTACACTTAGATACTACTTTTGTTTGTTTAACCCGCTCCAAAGAATAAGATTTAAGTTCTTTTAAACTTTTTTATTATATCAACATTATTGAAGAACATTTGATATCTGAGATGATTACTTTTTATTACGTTTTATTAAAACTAAATGGGTTCAATTTATAAAGATATCATTTACTAGTTAATTTTTACTTTGCTTGCTAATTAATTTCGGTTTGCGCAAATGAATTTTAATCTTTTTGTTTACTAACTCCTTTCTTAATTCGTTGCAACGGCTAACTCAACACTTCTATGCTATAGAAAGAAACCATTTCTGTTATCATTGCCCAAAATTATGTCATTTCGATTTATTTATTTATCTGGATTCCTATTGAGTTGACTTCTTCTTTCATTTATATATTCAATATTTGTATAAGCCTTTAATATTAATAATCTTTAGCAATAAAAGTAAAGCAAACGTTATACTCATTTAATTAAATTCTAATTATGATCGAAAATGCATCAATATGCTGTTGACAAATATTCATAGATTAAAACCTAAATCTACAATAACCTTCTTAAAACTGACATATAACAAATAAAATCTTTATCAGAATTAAACGAATTGTTCTCGTTTAATGGTGATAATCAAACGTAAAGTTTCGAGAAATCAAACACAAATAAGTTTTATTTATTAACACAAACAAAAAGGTTCTTACTTATTTTCATTGCAACTGATAATGCAATGCTGGCGTTTCTTTGTCCGCTAAAAGGGGGCCTCAGATAAGTTAGAAACTGCTCTTCAGATGATGTCACTTGCCGGCACCCTGGCACTCTTTGTCTATTGTTTTTCTTATCTTTTCTTATACCCTTGTGTAGTTGAATACGCGTCTAATTTTCTTTCATCAATTAATGATTATAGTAAATAATGGTTCGATATGTTTCCACTATTCAGTTTTTTTCTTAATTGCTCAGATTTAACTACAAATAGCCTGCGCAACAAACTGCAAGCTATTTCCCAACCGCGAATGCTTCCTCCTTACACATCAATAAATTCAAGTTATTGTCTGTTATACTTCGATTTCCCAGTTTGAGTCGATTACTGCCTATTATATTTATTGTTTACTATTTAAACACAATTGATTACGGTTCTGAGATACACAACACGCGTTATCTTTACTTATTACGTCAATTTTTTATTATTTTAATAAAGAAGGTAATTTTTTAGTTCTTACCGTTCTCACCGTTAATTAATTCTTATTTGTAATTTTAACACTTTACAGGGCAGCGCGACTATACAATGTCGCTTAGACTGCAAATTCTGATCGCTTATTTTTATGCCACCCCTTTCTGTTCGCTTACTTATGGCGACTCTCTGTGATCTCGCACTATATGCGACTGACTTAAAAACTGCACATCATTATAACAGCGTCATTCCTTCTCAACACATTAATGCACTTGCAATTCCGCGTATTCTAAACATTTTCACATTGAATATATAGATAACTTATTAAAATAAACTCAAGTTTTTCATCTTAATACTAATTACATTCAAATACAAATAAACAATAACCGTTTCTTTATCCAGAAAAATAATATATAAACATCTAATCTCGTATAATTTAGCGCGAAATTTTGATTATTCTAAAGCTCCCGTTACAATGTAAATTGGATTTTGTAAAATATTCGTTATTTGCATATGTTGTATATGTTTTATATATTCTTTACATCTGAATGATGTTATATCTTTTTTTGATATTTTTGATCAATTAAATCTCTATGGTAATAAATTAATAATAGTAGGCGATTTTAATCGCTCCCGTTATGTTAATGATAATGGCTCTGATCTGAAATCTTTGCAGATAAACAATTTTGTGTGCTTTTACGAACTTATGCAATTTAAAATTCTTAATCTTAATGGTAGATTATTAGACTTAGTTATATCTAATCAAACATGTGAGGTTTTGTATGATAACATCCCTATCGTTAAAGAAGACCCACCATTCTGCGCTTCTCATTGTTCTGTGAATTAAGAAGGTTAAAAATCTTAATTTCGCTGATAATGCACTCAACAAACATTATAACTTCAACAACGTAACCTTTTCCCTTATGTATGATAATCTCACGATTATTAACTGGCCACACTATTCTGAAGTTAACGCAGCTGTATCCGAATTCTATGAAATCTTAACTTCAATCTTGAATGAGCATGTGCCTGGTTTTAAACCATCTAAACGTAAATATCCTAAATGGTTTTCTAAAGAAAAAAAAATCTTATTTTGAATCGTAATTTAAGCTTTTACGTGTTCTAATCAAGTTCTAAATATCTGCCGCATATAAAGCTTATCTACGACACGTAGAGCACTCAATTTCTTCTGATTCAAATCATTTTGGCAGTCTAAAAAAAGGTAGTTCTAGAATACCTGCTCAAATGTGCATAAATGGTTCAATTTTAGCTGATCCATCAGAAATTGTTAATTGTTTTGCTTCTTTCTTTAGTTCTACTCATTTGCCACCTACAAATAATTCTTTTACTGCTGCTCATAATATTTTACACTGCATTGACTGCATCTCAGTATCGTACTTTTCTGAAAATGAAATTAAAACAGTTCTTAAAAAAAATTTAAAACTTTAAAACTGTTGGTGTTGATCTCCTTCCCAGTTTCGTATTAAAGGATTGTGCTCCCATCTTTAGCTCTCCGCTACTGTCCTATATTCAAAGGTGGCAAGCCGCATGATATTACAAATTTATCCTATATTGTCTAAATCTGTATCTCCATTCCAGCATGGATTTATATCTAAACGTTCTACTATTACTGATTTGGCTTGTTTTATATACTATGTTACACCTATTATCGAGGACAAATTGACCTGATATACACCGATTGCTCATAACCTTTTGATCGAGTTGATCATCGACTGTTGTTGACCAAACTTGATGCACTGTGGTGTAGTAATAATATTTTAAAGCTTATGTCGTCCTACTTAACTAAGTAAGTGCAAAAATTAATACGTGGTTATGATGAGCCTGAAGAATTCCTTGATGCTTCAGGAGTACCTCAAGGATCGAAGATAGGACCACTACTGTTTCTTGTGCCCATAAATGACCTCTTAGATACGATTAGATCAAATAAACTAATATTTGCAGATGACCTCAAAATATTTGTACCATTTAGCTCTATCACATATTGCTTATTTTTGCAAAATCAGCTTAATGTGTTTAATAATTGGTGCGTGGAAAACAACCTCAACTTAAATGTGTCCAACGTCATATCACTTACACGTAAGAAAGATCCTATTATGTATTACAACCATTATCTATAAACTTGGCCATGAACTTGTTTCTCGTTATACATCTATCAAAGATTTAGGAGTTATAATAGACGACAATGCCTTTAAACTGTTGGCGTGCATTTGTAGAAATTGTTTATCTGTCTTAAATTCCGACTCGTTATCTAATCTCTACTTTGCGTTTGTGAGGTCTAAAGCTGAGTATGTGTTGATAATACGGAATCCACACACTTTATCTCAAATATCTGTAATAGAATGTCTACAACGTAAATTCTTAAAGTTTATATCACTCAAGGTCAAAAAATAGACACAAATTTATTGGGTGAAGACACTTGCACAATAACTTCTGGCAAACGCGATGATCCTCGAAATTATATACTTTCGTCTGGAATTATATGATTTTCTTTATTCCATATTAAATCTCTTGGACAAGAACGTTTCGCAGCGTTTTTATTATTGCGAGTAGAGCTACTGCTTGTAGATGGGAGATGCGTTTCCAGTTGTGTCGAAGCAACTTCATAAGGTTCTGGGTTTTTTTAAAGAGGTCTCAATTATTACGTTATCTTCACAAATGATAGGAAGATCCTCAATGGAGAAAGTCATATTTTCTAGATCGAGCACACTACTTTCATCTAAGATCTTATCAGGTTGTTCCTCGAAGGATTCTGATAGATCCTCTTCCGTAAAATCGGAAATGTAGACAGAGTCATCTTCTAATAAGTTTTCGTCATCTTCACTTATTTCATTTAGATGATTTGCACTTCCTCTGGGAGATACTTTCGTGGTGTCTAATAAGACAAATAATTCGATCTGTTAGTGCGTTTTGTTACTGTTATGCTACATAATATTTAAATTCAAGCCATATTTTTATAAACAAAAATTGATTTGATTGAACGAAATTAATGTACATACCTTATTTTACAAATGTGAATAAAAAAACCATTTACAATACAATACAATACAATAAACCACTTTATAAACAATTATTCTGCAGTAGATACGACAGCACGTGTTTACGATCCACAACCGTCGACTAAGAAATCTCAAACGAATTTCAACTCTAGCCAATACGATTTACAGAGAAGTGTAGCTCATGTGCACGAGAAAGCCTAAACTTGTGCTACACTGTGCAATAAAGGGTTAAATAGTGGTAGAACCACTTGACTCTCGATTACAATACTTAACTAAGCCGTCATCCAATAGAACTAAAATTTGTTTCATTGTACAATTCTGAAAGATTGTATTACTACTGACGAAGATAACTGTAAGTGTTATCGAAATGTTGAGAATTGTGTACCGTAAATACAAATATACACCATACAAAAACCCAGAAAGTATTTTAAATATGTATAATGGTGAAAGTTTACATTTTCATAATAGAAGTAAAGTCTAAAGCTGAATTAAACGTTATCGTAAGTGAAGCATTATGTTAAGATTAAAATTAAAACTATACTGAAAATATTCCCAGGAAAATTATCTAATATTATTTAATTGTAATGATAAACTCAAGTCCACTCTTGAACTAAACAAGATCCAATAAGAAAAAATAGATTAAATTAAGCTCTAAAACAGAGATTCTAAACTAATATATAATTTAAAATGTAGATAACTTAGGTGATTCTGAAGAGGTATTTATTGCTTAATTTGAGGCACTAAATAAAGGAGGCCATACTCTTCCGCCATTTTTGGTCTAAATTCTGCGCGGAAATTCCATATAAGATTACCATAGTACCGACATGCCGTTATATTTTTTAAATTATGTTTGATTTTATTAATTATTAATGTGACGTTCTAGACGTGTAATCCTAGAATATATGTGATTTTGATTAGTTGTTCAACATATTTGAATTCATCTCATACGTGTTACAAAGGTGGCTATTATAAGAAATATGGTAGCAGCCGTTATAAACTAACATAGATTTGACTTTTTTATGACAACTGGTCATGCACAGATACTGGAAGTAGCCTTTTTCCATGTGTTCTTTTTAGTAATTGAGCATGAATACTAAGCTACGCTTGAATGCAATTAAACCAGATATAGAAAGACCCTTTCGAAATGAATACATGAAAGGCCGTGAATAGATTAGTTTGAGTCGTAATTATCCTTCTACCTTATAGGATGATTGTACAGTGTGTCCAAGATAAGGGTGCACTGCATGGGGGTCTCACAATTCATGGTAGATACAGAGTCGGTTAAATTAGGACCTTGTAAACAACGCTTGCGAAAGTCAATCATTTGTTTTCAATTTTGAAAAATACGTTTTTTTTTTATTTTTATTTATTTTTGAAGTTATTTCAAAATATATCAAAAAACAAAAAGTACTCTCTCATTGCCATTTTTTGGGTCGTACAAAATGGCATTTATAATTTTTTTCCGACGTTTCGTTTACGAATAAACATCATCGAAGGCATAATACACCCTGCGTTAGATAGCATTTTTAATAACCATGTCAATGATTTATTACAAACTTTTTATCGGGCTAGTAGAGTTGTGGTAACACGACATGCTTAGCATTCGGGAGGCAATGGGTTCGATTCCCATTACCGTCTACCCTGTATGAGGTTTTTTCGGGGGTTTTCCATATACACATGTAGCGGCATGGTCACTGCGTATACGCACACCATGTGCGGCTATTTATATCCGGACCACACCCATCCTTAATCCCACCATGCATATACACGTAATATATTTATGTATGATGGGAATCCATGATTGTGGCTGAAGGAGCCCAGAAAGCTCAAGCAGCCCTCCCCCCTTGAGGAGGAATGAAATACTTGACCTTTTCCTTTTTTTTACCTGTAAACTTTTTTTCATTTCGTTAATTTTTTTAGTTGGCTTTGAACAAAAAGCAGTTGACAGTTCGGGCACTTTAAATAAATGCAGATTGTTTACAACTGTGTACAGTAATTGTTTATTTCGAAGAATATTCATTATGCCGGGAGATCTTACATGGTATCATGTTGTATCTTGCCTCATGAGAACTGCGCAGCTGCTGGAAACATGTACAGTAGCAAGTATTCTGAAAGGGTGCAAAACCAATAGATCAATCTTCAAACATCTAGATTTTAACCATAAAGCAATATGAATCATGTAAAGCAACTATTAAGACCAGAAAAAAAATATCTAATGAAGAAAAAGAATATCAAGTTACTCAACCAGTTATTGATAATCCTAAAGTGTCCACAAGTCAAATTGGAGTAGCGAAATCTACTGCCCACTTTATTCTGAGAAAAAATAAATTTAAACCCTATAAATTTAGAATTTGCCAAGGACTTCAACCTGAAGGGATGGGATGCAGGCATCACAATAGATTTGGATTCAACATGTGGTGCGGAATTCTTGAAATAACAATATTGGTGTCCTTTATTTACCACAGTACCTTAACAGGGGAAAGTTACTTCAACTTGCTACATAATCGTTGGGATAATTTACCGATACAGATTGCACAAAATTTGTGGTTTTAACAAGATGCTGCTCCAGTGCACAACGGAGGAACAGCTTTTCAGAGTAGTTATCGCGGCGGTTAATAAAATTATTCCAGAAATGGTAACCGAAGTTTCACATTCAACAGTAAGAAGAGCTCATTTATGTTTAGAAAATAATGGCAACTTCTTTCAAAATTTGTTATGTGTTCTATTAGTTTACCTTTGTAAAATACGTATAAGTTAAAATAATTATAAAAGTGTCTTTTTGTTCAAAATTTCGAAATTTAAAAAAAAACCTTTTGTTGACGAAAAGTTTGCAATCAATCACATTGTATTATACATCTTTGAAATGGTTTTGACAAAATTTATCTAATACAGGGTATATTGTTTTCGCGCCATATAAACGAAGCGCCGGAAAAACATTAATAAACAATCTTGTAAAGCTCAAAAAGTGGCAATGAGAAAGTACTTTTTGTTTTTTGAAATAACTTCAAAAATAAATAAAAACGAAAATAAAAACAAAATCATGTTTTTAAAAATATTGAAAAACCAAATAAGATAATTGACGTTTGTAAACACCGTTTATAAGTGTAGGATATAAAATTTAATTTCGAGATATTTTACTACAAATGTGAGATTTTAGTTTTTTATCTTTTCATGGTTTTAAAATTAGTGCTGGAAAGTTATGTACAATAAAATTTATAAAAAAAATTGTTATTTAATCTTTTATTGAAAAATTAGGCTTTGGAGTATATTAGAACTATTTTTGTAGTAGTAGAAAAAGTAATGTCTGTGACCAGTAAATAATAAGGTATTCTGCGTTCGTGTGACAATCGTTTCCACTCGCCCAGAATATACCGTACTCCTTACCCGTTATAGCATGTACTTTTTCTTTATTATGAATTACCAACTTTCGAATGCAAAACAGATCATTACTAGTTTTTTTTCCTGGCAAGTAAACTTGGTTAAATAACAATTAACAATAAACATCTTTACATTTTCGAATTTTCTTACATCATTTTAACTGAATATAAAATGCTACTTATAATTGCGCACGAAGTGGTTTTGTCAACACGAGTTAATTAGTTTCTGATTAATTTCATGAGGTTAATAATAATTATCACCCATACTTTATGAGGTTACACCACTTACTTTATAATGATATGCACAATATCATGTAGATCGAATTGGATACATATCGTTGATGAATGATTGGTTGTCATTGTAAATTTGTAAGTATTCTTGGAAAACCATTAATCAATATTAATTGTGTAAACGTGCCGGTTACTTCTTGCTTACGTTTTGATTGTGTAAGATCGTTTTCTCTGAAATAAGTGTAACAATTTTCAAGTAAAGCTCGTTTAATGTTTCAACCTTTTGTATTCTTATAGTAGAATTGTAAGTAATTTGGAAGAAATAATGGAAATGTTTTGTAATATTCATACTGGTTTTTTATAAAACTTAAGTGATTGATTTATTTATTAACAATTTTAAAATGCACTGATTAAATTACAACTTAATTCTGGAATTTAAAACCTCAATATTCACAGTTCTAATCGCCTAATTAAATATTGTACAATAATTTGCAATATTTCCAATGTGCTTCAACCTCTCACAATTATGCCCATAGAATAATTATGGACGTGCCAGTCCGTATTTATGAATGAGGGTAACACTCTCTATTGTAATTATTTTCCTTGTTTTTACAATTTCTAACATATTAGAACGTTTCAAACACCGAGCTAATGTTAAGGCGCCAACACCTTTTAAAAAAGATAGAAACTATAGAAGTGTGCAACATTTCTATCTCAACAAAGTAATATCTTACCTTAAAGCTTAAGTGTATTATCACAGTACGTAATATCTTAAGGTAGATAATTCTTTATATTGCAAGCCATGCATGGACAATGGTTCTGCATCCACTATGCATGTAGCCGAAAGTTACAAAGTAGCTATCCAATCTAAATATATAAGACACCGTCTATATTATTTCTCATTCTGTAATGGGAGCTTGGTCTATCACATCATCATCACACTGGACAATCATAATAAAAAAAATATTGGTTCAAAACGTTATTTTAGAGATATCTATTTTGTTATTACCATTACCTTATTTAAAAGAGTTATGTTATTTATCATCAATTTTACATTTTTGCAAAAACTAGGTGGCACATTTTTGATCCAAGATATATAGCGCTTTTTTGAAAAAAACGCGATACTGTAGAACCCCAATTAGCTGAATTAATTAGGACCGGACTCAATTCGGATAATTGGATACAGCTCGGAAATCAAACAAAAAATTGTACATTGAAAAACGACTTTGATTAACATTAAATATAATGAACAGTAAGTAACCAAAATCACAAACAATGTTTAATGAAAATATGTACAGATGTACTAAAAAAATGAAAAAAAATAAATTACATACGTATGCCGTTCTTGTACATATGTACTACATTCTATGAGCAATATATTTCACTTGAACATCTCGAGTAAATTGCGTTGTCTTGACGTAGTAGCACGTTTCCGAGCAGCAACGCAGGTGCAACTTATATAGCTTTGCATTTGCGGGTCCATCCACTTTAAGTCGTGTTCAAAACACAAGGAAAATGCCTCATATTTCATTCCCTTCGCAAGGAGGGGGGGTAGGCTGGTTGAGCTTCCTTCTGAAAAAACTTCATACAGACTAGACGGTAGCGGGAATCGAACCATTACCTTCCGAATGCTAAGCAGGTCGTGTTACCACTACTATAATAGCTCGGTGTCAAAACACAAGTTTCCCCGTGCGTTTATCTTCTGTTTGTTCCTTGGCTTCATCATTGTCCTTGTCTTCATTGTTGTTCGACCAAAGCACTCTGTGATTTCTTCATCAGTAATTATCTGGAACCTTTGATCGTTTTTATCACATCGCATCCACTCCTCCATATCATCATCGCATTCTGAGCAACCCGCGACTGCATTCGCACTGTTTAAAAATTCTCTTACGGACAGTTCTTGATCTTGTTCATCAGCTACAGCAGTTGTTTCTTGTTCTGGTTTTCTTTACTTGTTCTTTGGTCGATGTACCGTTTATTCTGTTCCAAGCTCTTTTTACTGTAAGGTTTGTAACCATATTCCGCAATCATGTAACAGTAGTCTTTGAGATTAATTTTGTTATAAAGAATGCAGAACTTTTTATTCATTGTCTTCTTCGGCCAGTAGCAATTTACGAAGCAATTGACGTCCTTAGTGTCGTTTGGTGCACTCAATTATACTCTGACCCATCGACTGTAGTAGACTTGTTACATTAGGCGGCAGGAACAGACATTTATAATCTCCGTTTTCTCTCTCCGGAAACTCCAGGGCGTTGACGCATTGTCAGTGATGAGCAGAACTTTCCCCGTTTTCCCGGTTGCTGCTTTAAATTTGTTTACCTCGGGAATGTTTTGTTGTACCATTTCAAAAGTGTTCATCCATGTTTTTGGTTCGAGTAGGTCAGTTGTAAATTATTTGAATTTTTCAAAGCTCTTGGTTTTTTTTTGATTAGTAAACATAGCTGATGGTTGTCTGTAGGGTTAGCGTAAACGGGAATTGTGGCGCGTTTCTTACTGAACTTATACCCTGAAGCACTTTGTTCTCTTTTAGATGCCAACATTTTTCTCGGCAAAGCTTTCAAATTCAAACTGGTTTCATCGGCGTTGTACACAAGTTCAGGATCGTAGCCTTGGTTGTTTAAAAGTTTTCAAAAAACTATTGGAAGCTTCGCGATCGGAAAAAGGGTTTCTCCCGCTACATGTAACTCCCGAATGCTATGCCTAGATTTGAATTTCCGGAGCCAACACCCATTTTTTTTTTACAAAATATCCGTGCTTTTTCACATAAAATCGGTCCTGAAATCTATTGTCCAATCTAACAGCGTTCTCAATTTGTTCGCCTTTAGCCTTTTCTAGAAGAAGATCCATCTTCATTTTCGAATGCAGGCACGCCTTTATTTAACTGATTTATAATTTCTTCTTTATCACTCAGTGAAACGACAACAAGCTTATGTTTTGCACCCATTTCGAACGATTATTTAATATACATAAAACGAGACACTAAACACAGCACCCCGCCCGCTTGTGCTCTCGCTGGTATTCTCTTGACTTTTGTTTTTCAATTTTCTTTTCAATTTCTCTCAAAATCGATTCGGATAATTAGAGTTTTACTGTATTGCAATTTTTTCCGTTCTTTCCTAGTACTTCTGATAGTGGGTGGTTTCTGCCTTTGAGTATCATGATCATCGCTAATATTAAAAAAACTACCGAAAGACCACCAAAAGAAATAAATATTTTACATAAAATTCTACTTATCAACGTTAAGCTTCAGTTTGTTATTCTTAAACCATACATTCTGTTGTTTAATATCGCCGCTAATTTTCAATATCCCTAATCTCAACAAATTGCCATCACAAATATCGTTACAATATATTAAAAATAGTATGGTAAAGAGAACGCAGCCCTGAGGAACTCCGCATAACTGAAATAAACTGACTTGTACAATAACCCATTCTTACACCTTGTTTCCTGTTACTTTAAATAACCTTAAAACTACTTTTAATTAGCTCTAATATCTGCTTTTTCTAACTTAAATTTTGTGGTTTAAAGTGTCAAATGCTTTATCAATGTCAAGAATTGACCTGCAATTTTTTGTAGGTATTAATGCCATTTTACATCTGTTATAAATTTCCCTAAGGCTGTTTCAGTACTTTTTTTTACCTTGCAGGAAGAGATAAAATTTGTTTTACGTATTCATTAATCGGGTTTTCCAAATATTTTCGGTAAATTGATACTAATGTAATAGGTATATAGTTTTTAACATCTTGCTTATTTCCAGATAGGAGTATGAATGCTTTCAAGCATTAGGAAAGGTATCTATAGTACTGTTTAGCTTCATTTGTAAATATTCAGCATAGAAATACTACATTAAAAACAGGTTAATTTTTTTAGTCATCTTATAAACAAAATATTTATGAATGTTTTGTTATTACTAAAATTACATGCAAAATTTAAAAAACCAGGTTTATAATATCGTACATGATTTACTAGATTTATTTTTAATGCATTGGAACCCTTAGATTGCAATTTTAATCTGTCTGTAAGTTATGCTTTTTTATTCATAAAGTTCCATAAGTGTGTTTTATTGGGTTTCTTCCTTTAATTATGGACGTTTCTGCTTTTCCGAAATATAATCTGGAAGACATAAAAACTGCTTTAACAGCTTAATTAATAATGAGTATAATTAAGTAGTATAAAATTTTAATTAAAGTTTTCACAAAAAAAAAATTGTTAATATAATACAGTCTAATTTGCGAATGAATGCGATTCTGTCATAAGTTTGGATAAGAATATATATAAAGTTCGTTTAGTTTAAATATCTCTTTCTAGCTTCTTAGAACCATTTCAAGTTCGAATTAAAGCTATGGTTATAATATAGGAAAACTCGCGTACATTAGGGGTAGATACGGGACATCGAGTTTTATATAAATAACCTATATTTAATCGGTTTCCAATTCTTTATAGTCACCCTACAGGGTGGTTCATAACTTACGAACCACACTCTATATTTTTTCATATTGACTATATATATTCTTTGTCCAATATGGTGCCGAGTAGCATATAAACAAAAGAATACAGGACAGGAACCTTAAAATTCATTGGCTTCAAAACAACACCTTGTATAACAGAATTTTTAAAATTGAATATTTGAAAAGAACAAAAAAAATTAAATTACCTTAAATGTCTTCAGTATTCCCGTATAAAATTCTATACCAATTAATTACCTATTAATTGGAGTCGCATCTGAAATATTTCGATAATAAGGGTTAGGTATAAAATGCAAAGAAAAGTATTTTTTTCTAATTAATAAAATTTCGAGTTATACTAATAAAATTATTAACCCGTTTTTTTCGTTAATTTGTACAGTGTAAGTGCAAAACGTATTTGGGAGTCGACATTAACTTTAATTGCCAAGAGATGCCCATGCACGACTACCTTAAATTTTTTTATAGTAAGAGGGAAACAGGAACTAGAGAGATCATTCAAGAGTTTAGAACCCGTGTAGAAGAATGTGAACTGCGCCCATTTAGTACGGCAAGTTGAGATTGCATATTGATGATATGAATTCGCGTACCGAGTAATTTCTTTACTTTAGCATATTTAGGAAAACCTACAAAAATAATTTCTAACGAATTAAGAACACTTGCTTGAATCCTTTAAATGCAACAATACACTAGGAAAATGTATAAAAAATAATAAGTTAAAAAACTGATAGTGAGGATAAGTTAGGGAGTTTATAAGTTAAATTGTGGTGATTGCAATAAATGATATATCGGCCAAATAGGAAAAATACAACATAACAGTTGTTATGTTTGCGCAGATACACATTTCTAAAGTATTTTGAGATATACAGGGTGTTCAGTCAATGCGAGACAACATGAAGTTTACTTTTTTTTAATAGGACACCCTGTATATTTGTTTACCATCGAATTCAGCGTAAACTTCTGCATCTAGCCCTATCCTTTCTTTTCCCATACATTGCAACGTTGGAACGAAAAATATGAAGATTTGACGAAAATTGGTGCACTATAAATGCTGCCAAATAAACGTTATCAGTGATAAGCACCTAAACTTATTTGGTAGGTACGAAGGTAAAGGATGGCTGAAATGTCTGAACATAGTAGAAGTTTCGTTTGGGGTTCGGGGTGTTTTTTGGATAAGCATTAATTCAATTAGCAAAAGCTTCATTTTTTTAAATAGAACACCCAGTATAGTATTTTACCATCTTGTAAAGCTGTTTTATCCCTTCGAATTATGTCTGTATAATGTACTCTCGAAAATTGGTAGTTTTTAAGAAAATTGCATTTTTAGTTTATCATTTAAAAATATTCATGTTTTTAACAAGTAAGCTCTGAATGTGACGTTTAGAATACTTCTAATTTGGATAATTTTTTGTGACAAAACTAGTAATTTTCTACCTTTAAAAAATGTAATAAAATAAATAGGGTATCTACAAAACTCAAAATAAACAAATTAAACAAAAATAACTAACAACAAATAAGAAAGAACTAAAAACGTTAGATAACTATTTTATTAAATGTTCAAAATGACCACCATTTACTTCCATACAATAATGTCTCTAATTCTATTCTTCATGTCTTCCTTGGTAGTCGCGGGTGTTTTGTATACTTGTTCGTTGGCATAACCCCACCAAAAAAAATCCATTTTTGTAAGTTCTGGTGAACGAGGTGGCCATTTATGGGGTCCTCCTCTACCTATCCATAGTCCGGCAAATTCATTATTAAATGATCAGTTGGGTATGGTGAAATGGTGGCCCGTCATGTAGGTACCACATTCGCCGCCTAACATGAGCAGGTAATTGCTGAAGTAGTTGTGGTAATTCGTGTTGTAAGACATTTAACAGTTTAAAAGTTAAGTAATTAACAGTTCCGTCAAAGAAATATGGGCCTATGACATGATTCCCAATTATTTCACCCCATACATTTAATGACCACCTTGTTTGACTGATAGTCGGTATACAATGCGGTTGATCTGTTGCATAATAATGGAAATTGTGTCTATTAACAAACCCATTTTTATGAAAAGTTGCTTCATCGGCAAATAATACAAAATTGAAAATATCTCTGTTTTGCTCAATTTGTTGTTGAGCCCACTCACAGAAGGTTAACCGCTTTTCATAATCATCATCCAATAGTTCCTGCATTCGCTGTATATGGTAAAGATGCATTTTTTGGACGACAGTACGACCGGTTTGTTTTGTTATTTCCCGTGTCGAGATATGAGGATATTCCGTAACTTTTAACATTCTGGTCATCTCTTTGTCCTCTGTTATTGTAGTCTTCAACCTTTCGCTTTTTTCGTAAGTTACACTGCCAGTTCTGGTAAATCGTTGAAGCACATTTTCCAATGTCTCTTTTCTTGGCTGTCTTCTATCTGAAAATTTCTGTTGATAAATCCTTTGTGCGCATGCACCCAGTACAAAAATCATATATGTCAATTCTTCTCTCGGAAAGTTCATGATTTTAATTGCTTTTTCGTTCTTAATAGCTTCACATTTACAACACATCTAGATAATAACTAATCACTCTGACTTGCGCAAACGTCAAATTCACAGGTTACTTGTTAAAACTATGGATATTTTCATTTCATTTGTTGGCAATTAAGTATTGTAGATACCCTATTTATTTTATGACAGTTTTTAAAGGTAGAAAATTACTGGTTTGATTTTGTCACAAAAATTATAGAAAGTAAAAGTATTCTAAACGTCACATTCAGAGCTTGCTTGTTAAAAACATGTATATTTTTAAATCATAAACTAAAAATGCAATTTTCTTAAAAACAATCAATTTTAGAGAGTACATTATACAGACATAATTCGAAGGGATAAAATAGTTTTACAAGATGTTAAAATAATATACAGGGTGTTCCATTAAAAAAAGTGAAGTTTTTGCTAATTGAAATCTCCTGAATTAATGCTTATCCAAAAAACACATCAAACCCCAAACGAAACTTCTACTATGTTCAGACATTTTAGCCATTCTTTACCTTCGTACCTACCAAATAAATTTAGTTGCTTATCACTGATAACGTTTATTTGGCAGCATTTATAGTGCACCAATTTTCGTCAAATCTTCATATTTTTCGCTCCAGCTTGGCAACGTCGCAATTTATGGGAAAAGAAAAGATAGGGCTAGATGCAGAATTTTACGCTGAATTCGATGGCAAACAAATATACAGGGTGCCCTATTAAAAAAAAAGTAAACTTCATGTTGTCTCGCTTAAGCTAAACACCCTGTATATCTCAAAATATTTAAGAAATGTGTATTTGCGCAAACATAACAACTTTTGTTTAAAACATTTGTTTGTATTTTTTATCCTAAGTAAATTATTGCACTTCCACACACAATGGGCCACCCTGTGTGTGTATGTATATATATATATATATATATATATATATAATATAATAATAATAAATCGAAGTACTATGCTTCACACTTAAATACAGAAAACCTAACTTGAATAGTAACTTTGAAATTCTACACCTTCATAACAAAAGTAGAAAACTAGATTGATTCACCACGTTATAATCGATAAATTCGTGCCCCTCCCACTCTTTCTTAATAACACGTTAAATATTATATAAAAACATATGCATTGTAAGGAAACTTTAAAAGTAGTGTTTGTTTTATTTCTACACAATTATTTTTTATTATTATAGTCTGTAAAATCTAACATTTTCAGATTCAGATTAGCGCTTTATTTAACACCAACATATATACACTGTTGCCGTTTCCTTCCTACATGTATGATGTCAACAAGTAAAGCAAGAACGTGCATTAGCTATCTGATTTAAGAATTACACTATACGTCTGAAAGTATTCGTCATAACAACGGTCAAGTTAGAAAGAAATAGAAAATCAAGCAACCATGCGGTTTCTTAAACACATTTCGAATTTTAACAAACAAGTTTTTAATGAAATTTCAGAAGTTCTAAAACGTTTTAGTACAATCGTCAGTGTTTGTTCAATTGAAGAAATAATTATTTCACTTACCATAAATAAATAAATGTAGGTAAATAAATTAAATGAAAATAAAAACGCTATGGGAACTTGTTGATTATCTAAATAATGAAAACGGCAATAGTGTATATATGTCTGTGTTAAATAAAGCGCTAATCCGAAACTGAAAATGTTAGATTTTACAGACTATATTAGTTCTCTATATGTTACTGAGCTTTTCTCGTGATACTGAGGTATGTGTATATCAACATTTTGGTCACTATTTGTAGTTAAGATCCACTGCAGCCCGAATTAATATTTAATAATAATTTTGTAAGCTATGGACGCTATAGTGGTGTTATCTATTTATTCTTTATTCGTAAATGTCACACTCAGTGAACATTTCGTTGCTATTGTTCTACATTCTATTAGTGTAAATCTGATTTTACTAACACGATTGAAATGTCAAGAATGCATCCAAATTAACCTAATACACATCATGTATTTAGTCTATTAATTACCCACATATCGCAGTATGCGAATAATTTGATTATTACCCATAATTGAACTTGTAGTACAAACCAAGAATTTGTAAAATGTCTGTTTCATGCTCTAAAATTCTGTACATGTCATAATTTTCCAAATACCTCATTTTTAATTTGTTGTCTTAAAGATATAATTCAATAATAATTCTGTAAAAAATCGGCCTAGGTATTGAAATACCCTCTATAATCATTTTACATTACTATGAAATACGTTCATGTGATATAAACGCAACGATTGGGTCACAGGCATTGTTGCCATCTGGTTTTTTAGTTAAGAATATGTGTGTAATAATGCAAATTAAAGTGGTGCGTTTGGCAATTATTTTTGAAAGTTTTTTTGTATACAAATACATGTACAGGGTGAGTCAATAATAGCACACGTATCATATTATATTCTTGACTATACAGAGTGTTCCAAAAAAGCAAGGTAAGATAAAGTTAGTATTTTTTTAATGTAACACCCTGTATATCGTTGGATTTTTGGATTCTACGTCTAATTACAAAACTTTATATAGGTTTCATGTATGTAAAATTTACGGGTTTTGAAATAATTTGAATTTTATTAAAAAAAATCACAGGTAACTGTACCATCTTGTGTTTTGTTATGAAAACTTTTATGTTTGGACCAAGGAAACACCAAGCTTAAGCTTATGTTCTGAAGAAGAGATAAACCTGCAAAACTTGAAGTTCAAATATATTACTTTTCTCAAATATATATTTTTACGCTGTGTTAAAAAGAATAAAAAACCATACAATTTTTCATAAGTATATCCTCTCACTCTTTTTCAGTCATTTTTCAGTTTTCTATGTCATTCAATATTTCAGTGGTTTTTCTTGTGATGATTCGCAGTAGCCATGAAAACAATTTCCTACATGATAAATATTTGATCTGTCAAACTGTTGTTGCCTTTCGGTAGATTGTGAAAGTTTTGCGTGTTCAATATAGCTCAAAGTTTATACACAATGAAGTGTTCGGCTCGACGCCAATCCACCCGGCTCACTTTTAAAAATGTGGTCGAAAGATTCGGTTCTACTGGCAGTGTGGATTGTGTAAAACGCAACGTGGTGAATAGAAATACCAGTAACCAAGAAAAAGAACCTGAGATTTCGGTTCATATTCAAGAAAACCCGCATGTCAGTAGTCGTCAGATAGAAATATCATGTGAAACGTCACAATCAACTGTCGATCGGATAACTAGAAAATATAAGTATCATCCTTACCATATTGAATTACACCAGGAATTACCCAATAATGACTTCGAAAGACGAGTAAACTTTTGCAACTTGAAACTTTGTTATCTTATTATGTTTTCTGTCGAGGCTACGTTTAGAAGCAATGGTGCTGTAAATCGTCATACTACACAATATTACGCATTAAACAATTCATTTTGGACAAATGCAAAACCGAAACCCCTGGTTCATAAATGTTTGGTGTGGCGCTCTCTACAATAGAATTATTGTACTAACCTCTTTCATCTGCTTAGTAATAATGAACGACAGAATATGTGGCTCCAACAGGGCGGTCGCCCCTCCGCACTACCACCGCAAGGTACGTAAATTTATAGATGGTAATTATTCTCAAAAATGGATTAGGCGTTATTTTAAGAATAACTCATTAGTAACTGTTAAATTATCCAATGACTTGAGAATGTGCGTTTATTTTATATCCGGTTCTTATGACAACCTAATATATTTTCTGTTGGAGTTAATTTATATATATATATATATATATATATATATATATATATATATATATATATGTTAGTGTTTAGTAACTAATGCAAGATTTTGTCTCTCTTGTTTTTAAATTTCATGGCTATTGCGAATATTCACAAGAAAAACAATTGAAATATTGAATTTCGAGTTTGAACATATATTTTGAACACCCTGTAGCATTTTTCTCTAATATTTCTTCTTCAGAACATAGACTTAAACTTGGTCTTTCCTTGGTCCAAATGTAAAAATTCTCTTAACAAAACACAAAAAGGTAAATGATACCTGTAAATGCGATTTTTTGGAACACTGTATAGTCAATAGTCAGAATAATTTATAATGAGCACACTTACTAGCCATATAATACGATAAATAGATTTATTGACAAAGTTTATCCATAAAGCACCAGCTTACTCTATCGTTGACACACCCTGTAATTTACAGAATTCATTTTGCATATCTGTTTAGTTTTGAGTTTTTCCTCGCGTGCACTCCCATTCCTTAAATATACTCAGGAATCCATTTTCACTATCACTCATACGTGACATATTTACTTAGATAAACTTAATTTTTTTGGAACAGTCAGCTTATGTTGATATTTTATCGTTTCAGGGAATTAGTAAAATTTATTTTACAATTTTTCATCCTGAGACCCACATGTAATTAAAATTGACTTTATTCCCAAAATTGTCACGAACATCGCGTTTTGGCATGTTGTTATAAACAAATGCTACTTCCTTTTTATGTTTAAAGGCACGCGAATTTATTTCTAAATTGCACTACAGGTTTATTTCCTTTATCAATAAACTGGTTTAAGTTACACAACCTATAGTAAAGCATTATAACTGTTAACACATTAGTAGTAAAGTGTAATTTTAGAAAACCATGTTATACAGGTTGTTTCATTGGTAAACGTACATGCACTAGCTGAAGGAAGGGCTTCCTTAGGTGAGTTAGAAAATGTTTATGCAGTGCATTAATAAAATATAACGTATCTTGGTTATAAAAGTTGAGAGACGCACCACATATAGGTTTTTAAACTCACCCAAGGAAGCCCTTCCTCCATCCGATGTATGTACCATTGAAACATCCTATATAATATACTTTTCTAAAATTATCCTTTAGCATTTATACTCTACTAATGTGTTTACAGATTTAATGCTGTACTACAGTTTCCTGTGTAACTTAAATCAGTTTATTGATAAGAGAAATAAATATGTACTAGATAGAAAATGCAGAGTTTAAAATTTTGCAAAGTTTGAAATTTAATCGTGGTGCGAAATCAAATAATGTATTTTAAGTTAAGTTAACATACTTTATACCTAGAACTTACGGTAAAATCTGTTGTATACGGATTACTTTTTCTAAAGGTTCTTTTTTTGTAGAATCTAACTAAAAATGTTCAACTTATATTGAAAAAACTTTGTTATCATTCTCCCCAAAGTGCTAACTTAGTGGCGCAGTGTAAAATTTAATTCAGCAACTCCTAAATCTGCAGTCTGTATAGACTTTGATGACTCGAACTTACGAATGATTTTAAACTACTTTGATTTGTTGCGTAACTTTAGGGTCCAATTCTTATTGGAAATACCAACTAGAGATATCAAAGCTAGGTTGGACGTAGTACTTGATACTATATTAATTTAATGTGTGAGTTACTAAAAATGTACTTTAGCATTTAACTTGTAAATTAAATTATTTAATTTGTTACTAATCTATACGTTTACCGTTACTTTACCCTCGGGTAATAGACAGCTTTAAGAAAAGTATTTCTCGGTACAAGAAAGTCTGATCAGCCAAGATTCCTGCATTCTTAGGTAAACTCGACTGCATTGTAGAAAGAATGTGCGCTGTTTCTTGTTATTTTTATAGAATTAAGAGCTGCCGTTCTTTAAGTCTATTAAACATGCAAATATTGAGCGACGTACTTAACTGGAAGGTTAGATGTTAAAGGGAGAGTACACATTCACGCATTTATTGAGAAATAAACAGTAAGCAAAACCTTATTGTAGACTGTTGGTTGGTACTTTGTATAACCTACTTTGTAGAATTCTATAATTATACTTATTAAATTAAAACGAAATACTACTAGTTTCAATCATTTATTTTTATATTTCTCGAATTTTGAGATTAGTACTGGAATCCGGCACTTCGCCGATGCGGCCCTGTCTGTAATCCGGCGTTGCAAGGAGCGTGAGCTAAGAGGCGGCAAGTGAACAAGTTGCTACTCGTAGGGTGGTCGGTCAGTGCGTTCGTGCTACTAAATTACCCCCTGTGTGTTTTATTTCGCCAGTGTAATTTTGGGAGTTTGTAGTGTTGTGGGTTAAAATGTCTCAACCGTGTAAACGCAAAGATAAAACATTAACGCTTGTGGAAAAGTACAAGATTTTGAAAAGACTGGAAAAAGGTGACAGGTTAGTTAGTGTTTCTAAAGAATATGGAGTTGGCCGCGCTACAATTTACGACATAAGGAAGAACAGTGACAAGATCAAAACTTTCTTTCAGAAAAATGAAAATGTGAAAAGTGCACGGCAAACATTAAAAACTGGCGAGTTTCCTCAAGTTGAAGATAGCCTTTATTTTTACAAGAACGCAAGAGGCACACGTCTATTTCTGGAGAAATCTTAAAAGAAAAAGCAAGATTTTTCTTGAAAAATCTGGAACACTGGAACTGTGGCAGGATCTGTAACAAACAAAATGCACCCACGTACCACACAAAATTAAAAAATACCGAACGCGTTTCGATAGCTACGCTCTCATCATCAGCGGTCGACTAGGGCGGACTAAAGAAAATTTCTAACATATACTACTCGCCATCATCTGACTTCCTAAGCATCTATTTTTTCCTCACTTCTTGTGGTACCCTGTGAGGTGCAGAAAGCTTTTTTTTGGGTTTCCACCTAAATTTTGTGAAAGTGCCATTGATTTAACGGTAAGATATATTTTAACACATTATACTAAAAATTAAAACATTTGCTCTTTTCAGGCACTTTTATTTTTTTTTTTACTTTGATTTACACTTTTATTACTTTTACTTTTCTATTTTAATTACATTTTAAGTACGCATTTAATTTTACTATTGCGTACGCTTTCATTTTATGATTGCAATTTTTGTTTGAAAATTTCAAGAAAATGCATTAAACGGATTATTCAATTTCATGAAGATAAATTTATAAGAAGGAAAATTCCATTTATGGGTGTGGTTTACAACGTAAAGCATTATTTCAAGATATTGCGCAAAATTGGTGCAAAGATGACATCACCTTGGTTGACAGTTCTGTAATCATTTAGATACCAGAGGTTATTAAAAAGCTTGTGTACAAAAATTTTACGAACAGGTATTTAAAATTTTAATGATTTTTAGTATAAGGCTATTCCAACTAGTATTTAAGATATATGTTATATAATTCTAATTGAACTGTTAATAAACATAGTCTGTATATATTTTATTTTTTACATTTTGATAAAATTTTTATTGTAAACAACCTCAGTTTTGTTATTCCGAGCATAATTAAAAAATAACTTGGCGTCCGAGATGTTAAGCGAAAGGCATTATTTTTGGTGAATGGTTTGTATCTCCAGTTAGTTTAACGATTTGTTTTGGAGAACATTTTTACACATATTTCTTTATTATATTATTAAAACATATTTTATACGATTACCATTACCACTTATTTATAACCGTATTCGAAGAGACTTTGCTGAACCTATTCGTTTTGAGACCAAAGGTGAAATTAAAAAAACATTTAAGGAAGCATTTAAATTGAGGTTACAAAAACTAATTCAAATATTTTCAGCAGGTCTTTGAAATCGTGTTCACCGCGTATTTTCAACATACTCCGTTTTGTGCGTTTTTATAATGGGATTGTATAAAAAGTTAAATCACTTTTTGTCCTAGATTATATCCTACATTGTCTTATAATAAAGTATCTTAGGAATATATTTTCTATTTGTTCCGAGTTCATAAGGTAATTAATTTAAGTGCGCTTTCTAAATAGCTTAACATTACCATTGATATTAGAATTAATAATTAATGATTTTAAGCAAAGAACATATTTAGGTTTTTCGGGCTTTGGTTAAAACGAGGTCGACTTTGGCCGTTCTGTATGCTCCTCAAAATATTTCGCCTTATTTCTTACCCTTAAAGCTACTCTAATTTTGTGTAATATTAATAAAACCGAATTTGGCGCATGGAGAAAGGGGTGTCCAGGATAAAGTGATGTACTTAAGAGTATATTGGGAACGGTAATAGATACAAGGTCAGTCAATGGAGAAAAGGTTGCGCGTTTAGGTGTTCATTAACAATTAGGGTTTACATTTACGAAAATTAATCGCGTTACTGAGATATAGAGCGAAAACAAAAAATGTGCATTTTGTAAAAACCTCATTTTCTTTACCGGACATAGGGGTATTGTACATTGTTGAAAAGCTCTTTTTCTGACGATTTCAAAAATGCAAAAATCCATAAGCAAAAAATAACTCGATACAACTGCGGAAAACTTACTAGGCTTGGAATTTTTGAAGTCTTACAAAAAAATAAAATATGAATGTTTTTAGAAACCGAACATTTTTAGTTTTCACCCTGTATCTTTCTAACGGAATCAATTTGTGTAAATGTAAATCTGGATGGTTAATGAGGTACGAAACTTTATTCTTATTTGACCGATCTGGTATCTATCCTTGACACAGGACACATTTGGTACATTAAATACATTAAAGAAAGCAAACCCGGATCAGTTAAAACTTAGGTTCGTTGTTCAAATCGAACTGAATTCTTTTATTTCGAAACTAATTTCTAACCCTTTCTGTCGTTAAAATTTTCGAACCCAACCTAACTGAAGGGGGTTAGGTTCTTTCTTCCTTATTTGTCTACTATGTTTAGATTCTCTATTAATATCCGTAACACTACAGTAGCGTGTTTGTCTTTTCTCACGGGTCGTACATTTTATCCTTTGTCGCTATTTTTCGTACTATCTTAGCCTACCTTTGATAGATACGCTAAAAATAAAACAGATTGACCAAATAATTAGTGTATTAAAATGTAAAAAATCAAACTCCCCTAGAAAAAAAAGTGATTACAAATACCATTTTGTTAGTATTTTCGAATGGATTTAATTTCTTTGTACTCAAACGACTATAGGGCGTTTGTTACAACATAACAGAATTAACAATCGAAAAGGTTGCTAAGGCGCCAACTGACTAAATGTAATCGCCCTCATAGGTCAGTCAGGCAAACTGTTCATTCAAGCATTAAAAAACTCGGGTTGGGGACATTTTGAAGAGCGTAGGAACTTTTGTTTCTTTGATTTATTCCGCCGGCATACCATTACTTAATGGGTCACTTTGGACAATGAGGTTAGGGATATTCTGAAGACCGTGGAAGAATCGAGATCCATGCTGCATTTCGAGGTGTGTTAACTGTAATTGCGGAAACGTGAGATAATTTTGCTCTTCTGGTGTACGCAGTCGCACATCTTACGTACCGATAGAAGTTGCGTACAAGCTGTCCAGTCGATACAGCAAAAATTGGAATACATGGATTCGAACCATGCATAATAGGGTTCAAAACCAGCCGCACGACCGATAGCCTAACAATATCTACCAAACCACGTTTAGAGTATTATTCATATCAGGTCTTTTAGTACTTTAGTACACCTTCCGCACTCGCGAGGGCAGGGTGTGTGGTGTAAGTGAAGAAAACATAACAACCAATGGTAGGTGTTTATTCGTAAAAAAATGTGTGTATTACGTTTTTAATATATAACTGTAATATTATTTCCTTACGTACAAACAAAAAGCTATACTTGCAACATAGAGAGTAGTTGCATACTTACAACGCAATAAGATACACATGAGGAACAAAAGAATCATTGCAAATCATTCTTCATTTACAAGTTTACAACTTTCATTATGTGAAATTATCTAACCTACGTTTTTTAAATCCATACGGATGTGGAGTTTAGGCAGTAGAGTTAAGTCGTGTCACACATTTTATAACTTCATTATTTTATCAAAGTTGGTTATTTGTGCGGTTTCATACGTTAACTATATTCCTTTAACTTTACATACAGTCACGTCACATTCTTTAGAACTGGACCATGCTTCGTAGGCGTAATTTTTTGGTCCGCCTGATACAAATTCTTTGATGTAGCTTCCAACACCTTCATCTTCCAATTCATCGGTGAATTCACCTAAAAATTGACCTAATGGCACATCATACTCCTTCGGAACTGACATGTAAATAATCGAGTCCGTATCATAATAGATAACCATATCTTCCAACCTTTAATAATATTCATACAACTTCAGCCGTGCTTGGGTCGTTATATAAACGGCAAGCACAATATTTACAGTCGATAGCGCGTTTCTTTAAATTCCCAGTTAACAAGTAATGTGTCTTCATTAATTGGTAAAACAAAATTAATATCAATGAAAAGATTCATGTTATAAAATTCACCAGGCTCTCTGACTATACTAGTTTTATTTTGGTTCTTACGCTGTCCAAGCTTACCTCAAACAGGTTTTCCTAACTATCGTAAACCTGGGTTCTTTTCTACCCTTACAAGATTAAGGTGAACACCTTCGTTTTCAAAATAATCTTTAACACATTTAATCTTTTTCTCAGGGGTGTCACAATAAGACGGCCATCCTGAGCTCTATTGTTTAATACCAAACAATTTATTTATATATTGACTGAATAGTCCGCCAGTTTTAGTGGTCCTATTATACGGTTCGGTTTCGTATTGCCATATTTCATAAGTTTCTAATATTTGGTAACCTTTTTCGATTAATTTCTTAACTTCATCGATTGCCCTGTTAACGAGCGTTCATCATTGTTATGTTCACAGTTTCCTTGGGTTAAAACTTTCACCACATGAGCGACAAAGAACAAACATTAATTTGCCGTTCATTTTTACAGGCCGTATTGGGGGAACAGTAATTCTGGTGGTAGTATTTCACACTTTATAAATAAGTGGTTGAAGAGGTTTAAAAAATTTAATAAATTAATGGGTGTTAAATGTTCTCAACAAATCGTTGAACTAACTCGACTTCACCAAAAATAATGCCTTTGTACTAGTCGGTAGATTAACGTAGGGTGGTTCATTCTTTTGATTTGCTTAATTACCCCAATTTACGCTGGGTTATTTCCACTTAACATAAATAATAAAAATGCAATGTAATACTAATAAAAATGATCTCGGACGCCAAGTTATTTTTTAATTATGCTCGGAATAACTAAACCGAGGTTTACAATAAAAATTTTACCAAATTTTAAAAAATAAAAAATATACAAACTATGTTTATTAACAGTTAAATTTAGGTGATATAAAATATATCTTAAAAATATCCTTAAATTACTAAAAAATCATTAAACATAAATACCTGTTCGAAAAATTTTTGTACACAAACTTTTTAATAACCTCTGGTATCTAAACGATTACGGAAATGTAAACCAAAGGTGATGTCATCTTTGCACTAATATTGCGCAACATCTCGAAATAACAATGCTTTACGTTGTAAACCTTACCAAAATGGAATTTTATTTCTTATAAATTTATTTTCTTGAAATTGAATAATCCAATATTTATTGCATTCTCTTGAATGTTTAAATAAAAAGGTGTGATCTAAGTTTAGATCTAAAGTAAGTGCAAAATTGCAATCATAAGCACCAAAAATGCCAAAAGTGGTAAAAATTTAAAAGTAAAAGTAAGTAAAAATAAAAGTGCCTGCAAAAAGCAAATGTTTTAATTTTAATATAAAACCAGTTAACTATTTCTTACCATTAAATCATTGGCACTTTTCACAAAATTTAGGTGGAAACCCAAAAATATGGTTTCCTGCATCGAACAGCGTACCACAAGAAGTGAAAAAAAAAATGGACGCCTAGAATATCAGACGATGGCGCGATGCGCGAAAAAATTTGCGCAAAGAATTAAGTCAACGATATGAGCAGAAAAAATAATTTAAAGAAGTGGGAGTATAAACCTTTAAGAAGCTATACACTTAAGTTACACCAAAATGCAAATTAAGTTGCCTACCACATACTTACAAACCATTAATAATTAAATTTTTTCTTATAATTACTACTAAATTAACGAAGAACATAAATTACGGTATAGTTTAATACAACTCAAAATGGATTGTTACAACTTAATCAATCCATTTGTCTTTTCAATGTTTAAGTTTCTGCATTCTTCACCAGTATCCATGGTGGGGTGATCCATAGGATATTTACCGTACTTATTAACATAAGGGTATAGGAACGTAAAATCAACACATTTTATTCGTTCACCTTCCTTTGCTTTATAAAAGGTTTTGTGTTTCCGGTTCGACCACCTTAAAACGTATCTCTAGGATTTAGCAGTGAATATGTAATTATTGGGTGCGTTTCTGTATAATTAAACATTTCATCCGTCATCAGTCGTCGAAAAATCACACTCCCACATCTCGATAACTGTGTATCCCAACTCTTTTATTCTATTTGATTTTGCTATAGTACCTTCATAACAATACTCGAGCGTCTTCCGTGTATTTTAGGGTAAAGGTATGTTTCACCTATGATACATCTAGGACAGCCATGATAATAACACCCGTGAAATTAAAATACCTGATTAGTTCGGGCACAGAATCCATCGACTGTTACACCTCCAACTCTGGATTCTTTCTGTTTAGCCGAGTGTATTATATTAATTGGACGATCTCGTTCTTCAACCAACAGCAACCGTGTAGCTACGATCGATTGGTTGTCACGTTGCCTGCAACCACCTTTTGGTATTACTCCAATCGTATTTGGTTTTGAAAATGTGAGTCGGAATAGTTTATTACAATATTCTATAAACTCTTTCTGAAAGTCAACTACATAGTTTTCAGCCACCTTTCCCGCATACCGCGCTAACAATGCTTCTCACTCGTTACACCTGAGGTTATATGGATCGAAAGTTTCTATAGGTGGACTTGGACCGATATAGTTTTGATTCGCTGTCGTGTTAAATAAGTGTGGGAAATAACCTTCCTTATATCCGTCAGACGGAACACCTTTGGTAATTTGCTAAATGCCATCGGAAAGTAGTTTAACGAATCTAGAAACCTAACATTGTCTGGATACATACTAATCAATTTTGTACCGTGCATTATTTGTTCAGGGGTGAGATCTGTCTGTTAATATATGATTTAAAATAAACTGGTGATCGAAACCGCCGCCATTATGAGCCAATGCGATAACGTTTTTGAATGTTTTTCTTATATTTAATATATGTCCCATAAATACCGGTATTACGTTTTCCGTCAGTATTTTTTGCCGAAAACTACACAGAGATTAAGTTGGTGTAAGAGTCTTCCATATTTTTCCCCTGCATGGTTTTCAAGTTTTAAAAAAACAAACACCGTGTCTGCTATTTTCGGTTATCCTTTAGCTATAGGTATATAACACAGATGATCTCTACCCACATGGCTGTTACACGTTTTACGAAAGACCAATATGCTTCCTGGTGTTGCGGTATATAGCAAAACATTTTTCACAGCGATTAATTTAAGCACAAACATTGTATGTCTTGTGATTATCAAAACATTTTTGATCGCGAAAAGTTCTTTTACAATCTTTACAGTTAACTTTGTCTCCTCCCTCTTTTCGACATGGGGTGATTGTTGGCGTGCAGCACACGTGCCCCCAGAGCAATGTGGTCAAAAGGGATATGGCATTCTTTACAGTAATAACCGCATGCAAATGCTGAAGTTAATGATGTTATCACATTGTAATGACCATCATGATACAATAAATTGAGACGCTTCCCTGTACCGTCACTCTTGAACACATCATCACGACCTTTGCTTTCATAAAGATATACGGTTATTTTGTATCCTTCAAGATACCTCTGAAATTGTTGTAGTTCTTCTAGTTCACACCCGTTTGTTGGTATCGCCGTATTTACTTCTTGAACCAGTTGCATAGCCTGTTCTTTTTGTACACCCTCTCTATCACGAATGCGATTATAATTAGGGCTTTTGCCTACACACACTTTACTGACAAGCAATACTCGCGGTAAACACAGATTATCTTTGTTGCGTATGGTTACAATGCCACGGCGTCAGCCACACTTCTCCTTATAGCTGGTGTACAAACGCCGTCTACGTTTTCCCGCGGGTAATTGTACAAACGTTACATGCAGGCAGAAGGTTTCGGTGTTTAAACCGCTAGATTTAGATTGGTAAATGGAGGCTATTGTATCCAAAACATCACCAATAGTAATGTCGCTAGTTGGTTTGAACCGCATCCACCCCTCCCCTTTCTTGAAATCCTTGGAGCAGAACGAGAATCCCCCTTATCTTGAAGTACCAAATCTTCTACCCCCCTTATTAACAATTTTCGCGAAAGTTTCTTTTATCCATTTTATAGAGTCATCACCTTTAGGTACGGATCTCAATTTAAACTCAAAAGTACGACCGTTTAAATTGAAGCGATGCACTTTAGTAGTTATATCTTTTATTATTGTGATACCCCTGAGAAAAAGAATAAATATGTTAAAGATTAATTTGAAACCGAAGATGTTCACCTTAATCCCGTAAGGATAGAAAAGAACCCCGGTTTACGACACTTAAGGATAACTGTTACTAGCTTGTTTTGGGATAAGCTTGGACAGCGTAAGAACCAATATAAACCTAGTATAGTCAGAGAGCTTGTTGAATTCTGTAACATGATGACTAATTCTGTTTTACCAATTAATGAAGACCCATTACTTGGTAACTGTGAATTGTAAGAAGAAGCATACATCCCTCTATCGACTATTAATGTTGTGCTTGCCGGTTATACAACGACCCAAGCATGGCTGAAGTTGTAGGAATACTTGGAGAGGTTGGAATATAAGATTCTCTATTATGATACTGACTCGATCATTTACGTATCCGTTCCGAAGCAGTATGATGTGCCATTAGGTCAATTTTTAGGTGAATTCACCGATGAATTGGAAGATGAAGGTGTTGGAAGCTACATTAAAGAATTTGTATCAGGCGGACCAAAAAATTACGCCTACAAAGCATGGTCCAGTTCTAAAGAATGTGACGTGACTGTATGTAACACTTATAAAACTATAAAACTCTACAGTCTAAACTCCACAAAGAGATGCTTCTCCTCTCCCTCCACATCCGTATCCGTATGGATTTAAAAAACGTAGGTTAGATAATTTCACTAATAATAGTTGTAAACTTGTAAATGAAGAATGATTTGTAATTATTCTTTTGTTCCTCATGTGCATCTTATTGTGTAAGTATGTAACTACTATCTATGTTGTAAGGATAGCTTTTTCTTTGTACCTAAGGAAATAATCGAGGGGTGTTTCACTCCCGGAATACGTGTACGTTTCGAGCCGGAATCGCTTTCGGAATCGCAAGAATCGCTCCGGAATCGCTCTGGAATCGCAGGGATCTCTCCGGAATCGCAAGAATCTCTCCAAATTCTCTACAAATTAATCCTTTGAACCTTGTACAGGGTGGTGCGCTCGGTGGTGTATTATATTTTGTCATGCACAACTACAAATCCTATCGGAGATAGAAAAATTGTAGTTTAAAAACAAAACTTGTATGGAGTTAATTCTATTTTCTCCGATTTAACCTTATAGTTAGTAATATTTACTACTTAATAAGTTTCACTTTGTTTTCCGGCGCCTATGACTACTGCGAAATCATCTAAATTTAACATCCCTGTGCTTATACCACAGTTTATATTTGGAGGTATTAATGAAAAAGACAAAATTGAAATAGAACTATATTAAAAAGACCTACAGACTACGATCGATGCATAAATGAAGTAGGTATACAGGGTACGCCTTTGGAAGCTGATCCTATGAGTATCTGCTAAACCGAACTTACTATAACTTTGAAAATTTGGTGACAGGGTAATGATGTTAGGGCTAACTCATCTAAAATATTTTCACGTTCGTACCACGTCCGGTTATACCGGAAGTCGGTACTTAGTCGCTTATGTTAAATGGAACACCCCGTATATTAATACATTTTTGGATTCTATGTCGAATTTTAAGGTAAGTTGGTTAAATAAACTAGATACGAAATTTCAGTCGTTTAAAAAACCATTTTTCTAAAAAAATTGACAGATGCGGTCTTAGTAATAACTCGTTAATTGTTCTGTTCCTGTCAAACAATTTGAATAAAACTTTGCGGTGTTGTAGGCAAATGTTTATTGCACCAGACTGCAAAAAATGACATTTGTATTTTTCATAAAAATAAAATTATGAATGTCTAAACTTGACAATCAAAAAATGCAAGTTACTCAAAAAAATGAAATGGAAACCCCTATTTTTTATTACTCAGATCGATTTAACGTCAAAAATTAAGGTAAATTTGTTTAAAACTTTATTTGCCTAAACGTAACAGTTTCATACTTATTATCAAAAAAGTCCCAATTTTAAAATTTGTGATAAAAATGAGCTACATACTTAAATCTAGTATTCCTTGTTCGTGGTCACCATGGAAACCAAATAATTGAGAATTGAAATAAAGAAAAATATTTGAATAAGTTATTGCAAAAAAGTATAAAAATTGATAATTTTGTGATTCAAGTCATTTTTGCCAAATTCGATATACAACATAAGTGTAAAAATTTAATACTTTATGAGTAAATCGAAAAAAACTACTTTTTACTGCGGAGGTAATACATACTTATCAGCGCATCATTACACGATAAAGATGCTTATTTATTTTGTTTTTCTTTTGTAGTCAATTTTTTGACTAATATCATATGGACGGACGAATCTAAATTTACGAAAAATGGCAAATTTAATCGCCGAAACTCGCATTACTGGATAATAGCAATCCAATTCGCGAATGCCATTTTCAGGAAATTTGGAATTTTAACCTATTTTGTGCTATTCGGAATAACGAAATCTTTGGAGTGTATTTGTACAACGAAAATTTGAGAGGTTTAAAATAGTTGATTGTTGCGATTTATGATTACAAATTTAATTTCTAGGAGAAAATTATCTTGAGATATTAAACACTCGAATTCAACCCCGATTAAATCTAGAAAGGGAAAATATATGGTACCAACAAGACGGTGCGCCCCCTCACAACACCAACGCTGTCTCCATGAAACTTTATGAAATTTTTGAAGGTCGTTGGTTTGCCAATAACGGTCCCTTTCCATGACCACCTAGGTCACCTGATCTTACGCCAATGGATTTTTATCTTTGGGGTCGAATTAAAAATATTGTTTATGCTACACCACTAACGACTAAAGAAGATTGCATTGCAAGAGTGCAAAATGCCTTCAATTCTCTTTCTCCACAAGAAATTCAAAGGGCTACAAATGAAGCCGTTATAAGACGGGCTCAACAATGTCTTGCGTCTATCGGGCAACATTTTGAACATTTATTGTAAATTAATTTACATTTGATCACGAGTAAGAAATACTAAATAAGCGACTTTATCGTGTAAGAATTGGGTAATAAATTAATTTAAAAAAATCCAATATTTCATATTTTTTTATTTAAACTATCTTATAATATAACCGACACTAGTTTGCGTAACAAATGGTATGCATAATGTCTACTGCATAATACATACTTATGTTAACTCGTTACGAACCAACCCAACCTCGGAATCGCCAGGAATCGCTGCAATCTATGTGGGAATCGCCGCAGTCGCCGGAGTCCTCTCTGGAATTTCAGCAATCTGTCGGAATCGCTAGCGATTTCTACGGAATCGCAAGAATCGCACCGGAATCTCAAGAATTGCACCGGAATCCCAAGAATCCCCCCGGAATCGCGCGATTCCCGGAATACGTGTACACTTTATGGGTAGTGAAACACCCCTCGGAAATAATATTACAGTTATATATTAAAAATGTAATTCAAATTATTTTACGAATAAATACCTACCGTAAGTTGTTATGTTTTCTTTACTTACACCACACACCCTGCCCTCGCTAGTGCAGAACATGTACCAAAGTACTAAGAGACCTGATATGAATAATACTCTAAAGATGGTTTGGTAGACTATCGGTCGTACGGCTGGTTTTTAACCTTATTATCGATGGTTCAAATCTATGTATTCCTTTTGGCTTTTTGCTGCTTTATGTGAAGGTATCCCACGCTTCTTCAAAGGTCTTTGAATCACAGTACCTGAGACATCCCCAAGATTGACATTATTACGTGCCACTGACTGGAATGGATCTTCCAGCCATCCCGGCCGTCCATCTATCACAACGGTGTCAAATTTGTAGTTCATTGTTGCGGTTATCTGAACATTCGTCACCATACCGCTAATTTGTCGAGTACGCGTGCATTCCAACTCTGTATTGAGAACCCGCCTTTAGTCTGAAGCATGCGTCGTGTTCAGCGCGCTCCAGGAGTGTTGCCAACTTATGTCGGAACTCCCAGAATCTAGTATTCCACGGTTCATCGACACTGGATGTACATTAAAACTAATAAATAATAAAGTTATATACAATTTTAATTTAGGAATTCACATTTTGTAGGTTTTTTATCAATCAACTTCAAAAAGTTGGTTAATTAATTCATCTGGATGTCTGTGTGTCTGTGCGTTGCACGATGTTACAGTGTTTAGAAAGCTAGAAGTGGTGTCAACTTATAGGAAATTCTTTGCTGTTTCCAAATCTCTGATTGATTTTTTGATCACTTGTTCGCGGTAGGGAGGCCGTTAAAATCAAAATTTCGATATTAAGATATAAGGAGTGATTTTTAAAATAATTTTTTTAGCTAATTTAAGATATAATAATGAAAATAGAGAATCACCATGTTATAGTTTTGAAGTTGTTTGAAATAAGAATTCTGTAAGGATTCGCACCATTTGAACTTGTTTTTTTATTAAGACCGCAATCATCTAAATTAAAAAAATTTTGAGTTATAAACGAATACGTGATTTTGCCGTGTAAATTGTATATTAGCAAAAAAAAGAAAGAACCTCTAGATGAGGGACTTTTTCTTTCATTAGCTTGCAATTTTCGGTTATTTTTGGTCTGACTTGACTTTCCTATTATGGATAATGAATCTAGAAATTCAAAAAAGGGGCTGTTCTTAAATAAATAAAATACATCTATTGAAGTAAAAATTTTAATAATCATCTATTAACAATTCACCAATTCAACTTCAAAAGCAAAATATAACGTCGAAATGCAACTCTGTCACCAACTTCTAAATGATTAATTTAGAGTCAAACAATTTCATTCATACCAATCACGTCAAGTAAGCAATTGTAGTTAATAATACACCTATAATTGTATAATTGTTTTAGTATCCTATTATCCCTCAGTCCAAGAGAAGCTGATACCAAGAGCATAGTGTAATATTATTTAGAGATTCTAAAAAGACACTTAATTAAAACGAAATGGAGAAAAATTTTATACCTTGTCATAAAATTGTTAAAAAAGGTTAAATTGTACAATGGCTCTAACAGTATCTTCTATGGCCTGAGTTCTTATAAATTTTATAACCAAAAAGTGCAATCCTATTTATTCTTCTACTTAAATAAATAGTCAAAGTTGGATAAGTAAAAAGTAATGTGTTTTATGACACATAAAGAAACAGGGAAGTTTTGTTTTGTCAGATGAAATTTTATAACTGCGGGGTTTGCTATAAAAGTAAAAAACTGTGCGCACAGCAATGAATTCATAAATGCTCAATTTTAAGTTCCATTTTATACAATCGTAAACATGGTAACATGACATAAAATTGTATTAAACAATTTAATGTGTCCATGTTTCAAAACCAGATAAAACGATACTGTCTCAAATGATAATAGAAAAAGCAATAAATCCGCAATGGTGGAATGACGTAATATAAAATTACTCTTATACAATATAGTATTATTTCCTTTATATGTCCTGCCATTTTCAATGCTTTGTGGAAAAGAATGCCATGTGACAGAAATTCAAGAGCAACAACAAAATATATTGAGTCATTCATCTCGAAAGAAAATCGTGTAAAACGTAACCGTAGTCATAAAAGCTAAAATTGGCCCTCAATCACGAAAAATATCAACCGAAACCGATCCATCAATTTTCGCATTATGGATGTACAAACGAAACATTCGTCCACTGAAACTACACAAACATTTACTCTAAAAGCTTGGAGATCGTATGTTATAACGACACTACCAGCTGATGCTAAAATAACAATGATATTATATTTATTTCCAAAAACATTTCTGTCGCTATTAACACATTATCTCGTCATAATGATTTAATAAAGTCTTTTAGCTTAAGAGCATTTACTGATTACATTTTTGTTGTGTTCCATTACACACAAAAATCGTCAATTAACAACTACTAAAGTACTTAAGATTATACCGTACAATTTACACCACGTGTAGAAGGTGAACCAATGTACAGAATGATATATAAATTTGATTACTAGAAAACGCAAAAAAAATTACCAATTTTTTTGAGAAAGAAATCATTTCTCTCAAGATGACATATAGGTTTAATCAACTTATATTACCATCATACCGTACATAAGAGTTTATATTAATTATTTGCCAACGTGAAAGCGTACTGAACTTCAAAAAAGAGAAGCTCTTCCTGACATTAGTTTACGCTCTCGTTCCTTACGAGATTAAAAATGGCGGTATAATTCAAATATAAGTTTCGTATTCCTTGTGTATGTACGATAAGAAACGGAATTGCACAGATTGAGATGGAGATATTTATTTTCTTCTAGAGCAATAAGGATAGGCAATCATTCCTTCGCTTTCATTATCTTTTGGTGAATGCAACCAATTTAAATCGCAATGCGCACACTCAGCGACATCTACAAAGTAAAATGCGCGTAAGAAGGAAATTCCCCATCCTTAAGAAAGTCTAATAGTAGCAAAAGCAGCAATTCCACCAAAAAATATTAGAACTTTTCCAGTCTACCCAATTTTCAATTGCTAAAATGAATCAAGGGAAGTTTAATACTAAAAACCGCTTAAGCTATTTGTTGCCTGTTTATCATTTTGCAACCAAAATTATTTATAAACAAAAATTATGGATGTAACTGCCCCAAAGATGAGCAGCACCATAAATTAATAAAATTTAATGCTTGTAGAACCAAACAATTTTGACGGTTTTCCTAACGAAATTGGTGAATAAATAGTTTTTTGTCATCTTTTCTCTCGAATGGAGATCAACACCATAAAGCATTTCTTGCACCGTCGAGGCAATACTTTTGACCGTTTCCTCAACGAAATTTATGTATAAATAATTTTTTTGGGTATCTCTGATCAAATCATAAACAACGCCCAATAACCTGATACGGTATAAACTGGCAGCAGAACAGGATAATAGGGAAAATTGGGGTTGACCGGCTAGCTCGGTGGTCGGGATGGGTTCGGTGTTACTAAGTTTTGCGCACCCTAGGATAGCTTGACAGAGTATTTGAGTATTTGAAATGACAGAATCGGGGTTGAAATGTCTAATTACGTCGGTTCACAGTTCGCTTAAATACTCAAATAACTCGCTCACCTGAACGTAATCACAAGTGGTCCTGGGACCAGCAGATTTTCGGTATACCTGAAAGGCTACAAATATTATCGCACGCGTACCTAAAGTACTTAAATCGGTCACTAATCTGATCAAAAACAATAATTCTGTTGAAACGTTACTTTACTTACTATATCTGATTTTCAAAGAAATCATACGTCCAAGAAAAGAAATCTATTGAAATTATGTCAATCAATCCGCTATAAACTATGTTCAAATTCGTGAAAACTAAGGCATCAACGCATTTTTGGTTAAATGTTACGTTATAATTAAATCATAAAACCTTCGAACGTAATTACTTTACTTAAAATAAACACAAAAAATATTGACGTTAATTCATTGATCTGCTTCTCATAAAAAACATGCACTTAAAATGCGCATAAATAAGGTGCTGTATAAGAAATGGGGTTCACAGTAAACAAAAACACACATGTTCGTTAACCTAAAGATATATATTGTGAAATCACCACCTTCGAGATAACCACATAATCGTTACATTAATTTCCTTCTGTCCCCATTAAATCAATTAGTTTACTTATAGGCAGTAATACTAGCTAGTTTCAACGTCGACCTTTACTAAGATTACTGTAAATATTACTCGTATGCCAAAATAACAAATGGTTATAACAAATAAATTGCGTTCTCCTCGTAACGCATCGTTACATTAAATTTCGGTACAAAATAAATACAACAAATCAAAAGAATTCATATAAAATTTGATTATAGCACGGAAAGGAAAAGGAAAAGACTATGTATCTCATTCTCTCCCCAAAGGGGAGGGCGGGCTGCTCGAGCTTTCCAAGCTCCTTCAGCCACAATCACGGATTCCCAGCATACATATATACATTACGTATATGAATGGTGGGATTAAGGATGGGTGTAGTCAGGATAGGATCGAAAGGAACGGAGTTAGGATTCTGAGGGGGAAAGTACTACCTCAGAATTCGCCTAAGTAGCCGCACATGGTGTGCATATATGCAGTGACCATGCCGCTACATGTTTCTGAGGAAAACCCCCTGAAAAAACCTCATACAAGGTAGACGGTAACGGGAATCGAACCCATTACCTCCCGAATGCTAAGCAGGTTGTGTCACCACTACGCTACCAGCTCGGTATTATAGCGCGAATGAACACGCTTGGATTAAAAATTTAAACGATCGAATACTAAAAAATTAATCCTAAAAATCAACAAAACAAAACAGCGTATTCAACCGTTAGAACATACAGAGAAAACAAATACACACAATACTTTATTAAAATTGTCAACCACGGCAAAAAAAGTGAACGGAAATGATTACCTTAATTTTGATCAACCTCTTTTGTTGTACACGCACCTGGTGGGAAACCAGAGGCAATGTGATCGAAGTGGTAACTACGCTCGAATCTCCAAGTATGACCCAACTCGTGAGTGCTCCACGATACACTAATATTTATATTTACACGTCGTTGATTATCTTTACTCTAACTATATACAAGTTCTGAATGATACTTATTATATTTAAAAGAAAAAGCTTATTTATTTACAGCGAGTTATAGTCGAACTGTGAAATTAATGTCTCGAATTAGGAACGAACGTTTTGTTTCTTCCGCACAAAAGCTACTCCAAAGAACAGGGAAAGTACTAGGAAATAACATCTTTTTCTTAGAATCTCGACAGTCTCTTGGACAAACTACACTTAACAATAAATCATTCTCGTGTTGATTAAACGACACAATAAGATCCCTTCAAATGGTTGATTGGGGATACTGCTCCTACTAAGTTATTTCAACACGGATTTGGGGTAACGCCGTTCCGCGATAATTCACTGGCTGCCGTAACAGTAACTTGTTAACGTCTTCACGAAAATTACATTCGCCCCCACATTGAACACTTATATCCCTACTTCTTAATTATCCAATCATTAAAAATTTTGCAAAATAAGGTTTACAAGATGTTCGTAAGGAAAGATTACATATTTTTCTGATTGCACTTTTTGAATTTTGAGAATACGTTCAATTTGTGCACTTCCGCTCCAAATGATAATATTATAAAGAATGTGCGAGAGTAAATTGGCGTAATACAACGTTATCAGAGTGCTCTAGTTACATAAGACTTTTCAAAATTGAAGGGTGTAGCAACATTTCACAAGTTTACTGCAGACACCTTGAATATGATACCAAATTAATTCCGAAGTTATTGTTATACCTAACATTCTAATAGAGTCGAAACACGTCATGACTACAAAATTTCTGATATTACACGTTTTTTTGTGAGCTTCTGAAAAGAATTACAAAGGTTTTCTCAAGATTTACAATTAAGTTGTTCTTACTGCACCAATATTTCAGTTTCTTGAAGCTAGTATGGATTTTCGACACAAGATCTTGAGAGTTGTCTGATTTAATTATAATGTTAGTGTCATCCGCATAACAAGTAATAAAGATATCTTTACCGTTTTCTAAAAGATAAGGTATCATATCGTTAATGTAAATTACAAATAGAGTCGGGCGTAGGATCGATCCTTGTGGAACTCCTGGTCGAATAAAAGATACGTCACTACGTGTACTTTGTGGCAGCTCTGTTTCTTGTTTCCTGTTTGATAAGTACGATTGAAACAGTTTAAGGGCATTTCCGCGTATTCCATAGTTGTGCATCTTATCCTACAACAGTTTGTGATTAACAGTATCAATCTCGGATGAAAATCGATAAATAATCCAGCGGTTACAAATTTTTTATCCAAGGATGTCACAATTTCTGAAATAAACTCACATAAAGCAGTTAGTTGGAGATTTATGTAATTGCAAACATCGTTTGGGTTCCCTTTTTTATACAACGGTTTAATTACAGCGGTCTTTAGATTTTCTGGAAAAACGCCAGTTTGCAAGGTTAGGTTGATCAGAAAGCACAGAGGTTTCGCTATCACAAATTTTGAAAACTTTAAAGTATTAGAACTAATCTGATGATTTCCACAAGAATTAGACGATTTTGAAGAATCAGTTATGGTTATTGTAATATCTACATGTAAAGGTGCAAAGAATAATGAATGAGCATAACAGCTAGTAATATAATGCTGGGAAGATGCCATCATGTGGGTTGATTCATTAAATCGAGAGAAATAACTATTAAATAAAGAAGCTGATACCTTATCAGTTACGGTAATACTTGTGTCAACAATTTTAATATTATTAGTTTTGTTATAGTTTTCTAGTGAATTAATAATTGACCATGAAGTTTTAATTTTGTTAGGCGCGTTATTAAGTTTTTTATCATAATATTCCTTTTTTGACAAAAGTAGTTCCTGTTGGTATACCTGATGATAATGCTTATATAAGTTATAAAAAACAGGGTACCGGTGTGATAAAATGTTGTAGTCTACAACCAATTCTTTTAATTTGAGAAGTTTATTTGTAATCCAAGGATTCTTACCAAACTTCATTGTAGATTTGGATCTACAAGTGAGTAAAGGAAAACATAAATTAAATAATATTGAAAACGTTGAAAAAAATTACTAAAAGCTACATCCGCATCAGTACATTGATAAACGCCTTCTCAGTTTTCTTTCGATAGATATGTACTAATAAAACACATTTGTATTTTCTTCTGTGGTTGATTTATTATTTAGAAATAAGTTTAAGAATTGTGCATAATGGTCGGAAAGTGCTAAATCCACGTTAGTTATATTAGATGCTATTTCAGAAGTAATAAAATTATCAAGGCAGGTTTTAGACGTTTTGGATGTTTTGGTGGGTTCGCTTATTAAGATTTTTAATCCAAAGGTTGATAACAGATCCAGTACTGAGGAAGTACCAGCACTACTTTTATCCAAGAAATTTACATTGAAGTCACCACACAACACTACTTTTTTATTGAGAAGGGCAATTTCACCTAGTAAGTTCTCTAGTAAATCTAAGAAAATTTCCAAATCACTATTTGGAGGTCTATAAATAACAAATAAAACAATGTTAACTTGAACAATCTGAATTCGACAAAATTCAAAATGACCTTCGAGAGGACGTGTTTTTAATTTTAAATCTGCAGTGTCTACACCATTTCGTTTATAAATTGGAGTGCCAATATTTTTCATTGTGATATTAAACTAAACTTATTAATAATGTACAGTGGTTTTAATTTATCCTCGGATAGCCAGTGCTCAGTTAATAATAAAAAGTCAACATTATGCTTCTGCGTAACCAATTCTGTCTTGTAGCTTGTTGGAAACACATTGAATATTTTGATGTATCAGCAATTAATACTATTTTATGCTTTCTCTCCGCATAATTGCGTTTTCTATTGGTAGATTTAACCGGAATTTGCTCAGGAACCTTGTTTGCCATGGGCATATGATACCATTATCATTTTCATGTAAATTTGTTACCATAGTAGGATTGAAATTACATATCAGTACATCTTCTTTAACAACATTTTCAATTTTTTAAGGCTGCTTGTCATTAATTTCCAACACTTCCCTTGAACATTTCGTAGAATTAATAGGATTAATAATTTGTACTTCTACGATATCTTTGAGTACAGTTTCGGAGTTAATGCATTTTTTCCTGTGAGAGGTTTTCAATTGTGATTCAACTAAGGGTGTGTACGTTTGTATTCGTGCATTTTTACTTTCTTTTTAACGCATTGTGAAGATTCAGATTGGCTTACCAATGTAGCAATACGCAAATTACTGGTCTTCAATTGATATTTTAGATGTTTGTTCTCTTCCACCCTTGATTGTTCAGTTTGTAAGCTTCCGTTAAAATTGGTTTCGATTTGTGCCTTTAGCTTTAAAATGTGTTTATTCAGTAGATCAATTTCATTATTTTGGCTTTTGATAGTGCTAGTTAATGAATTTATTTCATCATCGGTTTTTAAAATTATTTCTTCACAACTTCAGCAACTAGTTGTCGGGGTTAAATGGTCAGGTTGCATGTATCTTTTTAGTTTTGAACGTAAAGGCATATTGAAGTAATAATAAGTACGATTAGATTAAAACTTATTGTATTAAATATCGCGTTAGCATAACAAATACTGCGGTCAATCTGCGATAATAGTAATGAGTATGCATAAACTATAATATATAACTTTTATTGTTAATGATGACAAGAGGTCAATAATTTAATAAAATAAACCTTAACGCCTTGTACCTAAAAGCTAAACTCTTTGATTAAGACCAAAAATCTGATCGAAATGCTCCGCCAATTTGTCGCCCAAGTGTCTTAATAAACCGCGAAATATACTTTTCTACACTATATTTAAATACAAAGTGGTCTGTGATTTTCCACTGACGTAATTTAGCGTAAACGACTATATTTAACGATATCATCTATAAAATTACAAACAACTCTTATTTACAAAGAAACTAAGTAATTCTTAACCACATTAGTAAAAAGGATTTCACTAACTATCGTTACCAATATCTAAATCACATCTTAATTTTAAACTTCCATCTAAACTTGATAAACAAACCAAAAACTTTATTTCGTTTTCAAACAAAGGATTCTAAATGTGTTCGCCATTTGTAAAAATTTTGAATACCTTCCAAATATGTAAAAAAACAAAATAAAAACGTTACAATCGAAAAATTTCCCAAAATTTATGGGTTATTAAGTTCAATGGCATGAACTTATACTACATTTCAGATGTACGGTACTTCAGAATTTCCTAAAATTTCGAAACTAACGGGATATATTTAATAAAATCACGGCCACGTGACAAACCATAATATTTACTTACTTATTTCCCGTTGAGGAAATTCGTTGGGCAGTTTTCTCCTTGAAATTGGTGTGTAAAGTTTTTGGGTGCGTGGCCTTTGTTTTAACAGATAAGGTTTCGTATCAAAAAATGTGTAAAACAGCTCAATAGATACAAAAACTACGAGCTAGATTCCTCGCACTGCTTACACTAGACTCTTTCGTTTGCTCTAGCGACTAGTACAAAAAGCTTCTAGAATAGAAATTTATTAACAAAATGTAGCTTCTCTGCAGAGCTTCTTATAGGAATTGTTACTGGTAATGAAACAAGGGGAATTCTGACACTAAGGAAGGATGCTTGCGTTATGTTTAATAGAGTTCTCCGTTTCCAATACGCCCATAATACAATATTCTGGTAGAAAAGTGTGTTTCGGAATATCGAGCATTTTGTTCGTGGAGTACCTGAAGAAAAGGATTACAATTGATGCCTAATACATAGACGATTTGAAATTTTCTTTTTGGAAACAACTACACGGAGAAGACTGTTTGTGAGCGTAATCCTGGACGAGTAATTGTATTGACCATAAATCAAAGCAATCACTAAGATTCTTATACGACGTAGTAGGTTTGAATAAGTTCATTAAACTTATTTAAATCGAAAATAATGAAGTCGTTCAATAAGTTGTGAGACCACAAATATTCACAGCGCTACCTAACGTTTGTATGAATAGCAAAGAGCTTCATGACTTAAACAATGGTTGGTATGCTTCTCTAAAATTAATAAGTTACCCCTCGTATATAAAAAGATTCTCTGTTCACTCTTTGTATATGATTTAATTTTTGCAAACTGGTTATTGGGGACCGACTGTAAATATTTAAATGAAATGGAGTATATTAATTACGGTAATTGTATTGCTATTCAATGTAAACATCAAACCCTTCTTATCAGATGCTCAATTTACTTTATTTACAAAACAAGAATAGTATGCGTAGAACTACAGATGAACGGTATCATTAAATTAGTGGATATATACTATCTAAAAAACAAGAAAACCATTTTTATTACTAAAGCGCTGTTATCTAACCCTGCTCTATGTACATATAGCTTACAACTTAAGCACAAAATATATTCATGCTTGAATATCAAATGGTTTCAACGTAAGTTACTAATTAATTTAGAAAATTCTACCATTTGATGGGCAAAGATTTAAAACGACAATTTGCAACAGTTGGCAATTTATTACGTATATAAGTTGTCCTTCAGCGGTAAAAATTACTTTTTTCCCATAATCCTTTAGAATTGCAACACATTATACGATTGACCTTCGTTGCACTAAATAATGCTCTTATTTAATCTAAAAGCAATCACAAACATCATGAATATGTTCAATTGTTCAGTATCTGCTTTCAATTTAACTCAAATAGTGGTGCGTAAATACCCGAATATGTACTTAATATTAACCGTAGGATACTTAACTTGATAAAATATCGGCATTTACATAATCCGGGATTCTGAGACCCGTTATTAAAAATCACGTATAGTCAGTATAGAAACAAAGTTATCGAAGTAAAACTTTATTTATTTATGCATATACATTACAAACGTGAGATTAAATATGAAACTGAATATTATCATTTAAAATTTGTTTAGGGATTAGAGAATAGAGATTTAGTGCACATTCTAATACTATGCTCAAAACAGATATTATTTTTACAACTAACACTTATCATTGCGCTTTTACGATCAATATTTTCGGGACGCACTAAGCATTCTCCTAATTGTTGCACTTGTTTGAGCGGATGGCGGACCAGAGATATCAATAAATCTGTTCAAGACTCTCCCGGACACTACGCCGTAGGTTAGGGTTAGTAGATCTTCTCTGATTATGTGGTATCACTAGTTTCTTGGCTAAATTTTTTAAAAACAATCTACGTTTGTGAGTCACCCCTATGTTGTAGTTTGAATGTGTACAGACTGTATATGCGTTGAGTACTGCAACATCAATGATGTTGAAGACCAATGTCATGTGTCATCGTTTACTTTGCCTCTTGCACGCGTATTTGATCCATGACGTCAACACTGCGCTTTGTTTTATTATAATGAGTGATGTTTTCAGGCTTCCTCTTAACGTCATCATTGATAGATGCGTGGTGGTGCATGGTGCTTAGCAAAATTACGCATTTGTTCTATTTACGTGCATAACTTACCATGGATATGTTATTTCGAAAGCAAAATAACCAAGAGCAGATTGCACGATCTTTTGAGGCTTTCAGTTCTTTCGGAATGTCATGCTTATTTTGACGTGTACCCACAACAGTAATATTTTTATCCAACAGATAAATTGATAGCACACTAGTGAAGAAGTTGTCTATCGTGAGATTAAGGCCAGAATTATAAATGCCACGCACTAAGGTTTGTACTACTTCAAGCCCCAGGTTCTTATGTGGAGGTTCTCCAGCCTGGCGACCCACATAAACTAAACCATCCAGAGCATAACCAGACATATTAACACATGTAAAATATTTTAAGTCCATATTTTGCGGGTTTACTTGGCATATATTGAACTAATCTGCATCTAACTCTGAACTCAACGAGTTGTTCATGAATAGTTACAGGTTTTGCATTGCGGAATAAATAAATCCCAAACGTAGGACACCATTGCTAACTTAGCGGTTTCCAAACGCGCATTCCGGGTTCTCTTGTCGTGAAATCTGACGAGTCTTCGTATTTATTGAAAGTGAAATATGGACATTGTGGCTCGATATATAGGATTGGCAAATTCGCTACAAAATAGTTCTCTCGCAGGAACATTCCAGCTTCTGTTAACTCCCGCATGAATAAGTAAATCACAGAATGCAAGAAATTCATCAACAGTTACATTTTTCCACGTTTTTCCTTTTGCTCCATAAACACGCCTCCCCGCTAAATTAGTACAGATCACAATTTCTTGTACAATAACTGGAGTTACAAATAACTGAAACGCTTCGTTTGGTGTTGCAGCCATTTGTTTTTTTTTTCTAGTCCTACACGCTGAATAATGTTGTGTGGTTGAATTTTATTTTTTGTTGGAGGTTGCAAACTCCAGTCCAGACCACTTGGAGCAATGTAACCATTAGTTGAAGAATTACCAATATCGTCAACATCATCTTCTGAATTATCGTCAACATCTTCAGAACTGGATCCAAAATACTGGTCAGAAACAAATTCGAAATTTGTCTCTTCTGTGACATCATTTTCTGCTCCAGAAGGCAGATCATCACTTTCAGCTGGCCACTGCGACACTGTTTCTTCATAGACACGGTCACCAAATCTCACGCTTTTCACATTCTTTTTTGACGCCATGATATGTGTTTCACAAGTTCACTCAATGCAACTTTTATTACAACTGAATGAAAATCAGCTGCAGCAGTAATGCAGGTTTTAACTTGCTCAGACATGTACAATTTCGCGCAGCAGTGCTTGACAAATCATAATAACTATCAGCATTGAAACTGGTTTTATAGGAACTAGTTGTGCACGGGCTTCGGAGGCCCGGTTTATGTAATTACGGGGTACTAATGGAAAATATTTATTTTTTGGTTTCTCAATACACTAGAATGCTTTCTTTTTAAATCAAGTGTGTGTTGAATGAAGGCTGCTCAAGTCGATTGAAATTATTTTAAGCAAATTATGGGTAACTAAATCTCTCCGGGTCTTTGCACCCTAGAGTTAAAGTACCTCACAGCACATTACCGTTAATTGTAACGTAAATGCCTTTCGCATCACTATCTATTAAGTAACTTAATGTTTTATAATTATACCTTTACTAGCGTTTTACCAAATAACGAGTTCTTTTACTTAATTATTCAACTTGTTATTAAGTTTGTGTCTGTCACTGACATACGATCTTTAAAATTGAAAGTATTTTGTCAATTTACAAAACTGTTCACACCACTAAATATTTAAACACTCAATTATAACTAATAAAATCTTACCCTTTACTAGGATTTGGTAATTTAGTATCCTATTATGTCACTTACGTTCAAACGATAAGTGCCTTTAAGGTAGAATTGGAAAAAGTTGTTCACGTCGAGAACGACTGCAGAATTTGTTCTATCATGTCGGGCAAACAATTTTATAATGTAATACTCTCGTGATATAGAAAGCTAATTTTGTTCGCGTTTAAAGTAAACATGTAATAACATTACTTAAAGCTTTGACGGAATCCTTAAGCTATTTAATCATGAAGATGAACCCAAAAACCACTATTTTCAATGCCATCAAATTTTACTCAACAATGCGTAATTCATCAACAATGTAAGTCCCATTGTATTACCTAGACTTTGATAATAACGTAGAATTAGGTAATATTGTGTGCTTAAACGTACTACGTTGGAAAATGCCGAAGTCGCGATGTTGTTTATAAATAAAAATTATGGAATCCATTCGCAATTTTGATCATCAAATTGATTCACCGTGATATTGGTACAGTAATTAAAGCTTCTGTAATGCTCCCACAAGTGGGCTAGATATTTTTTGACACACGTTGACTGCTGTATTTTTTTGTGTATGTTCCTGAAGGTACAATGGATGTTAAGTATAGAATCAACTACTTTATTATAATAAAAACTGAGATGCAATTGCGTACCGTCTGCAAATACATGATATAATAGACTCAAAAATATTACTGGTGTATAAAATAAAAAGCAGTGGCCTTAAAAACGAACCCTGTGGTACTCCAGCAGAGATATGGGCTTCACATGAAAAACTCTCAATTAATTTAATTTTAATAGTGAGGTTGGAGAGATAAGTACGTTACTACAAAAACCATTATATCTTAATTTAGCTCAGAGAAAATTATGATTGATAGTATCGAACGCTTCTGAAAAGTCTAGCAATATTAATACAGTTATCTGTTTTTGTCCGTAGCCCTAAAGAGATTATCAATGTCAGAGACAAGAGCAGTATAACCACTAAAATTCTTACGGAATCCACACAAAATCAATAATCTGTTGTAGTAGAAGCAAATTGGTAAACGATGATTAATAAAGTATTATTAAGAATCCAATGGCAAGTATGGCGCATCTCTTTATTACAAATACAAAAATTAATTTCACAAAATTAATCCGTTTCTATAACAATTACACCTATCATCGTCAAAGATAATTAAAGTGTCGAAACAAATTTATAAAATGTGAAAACGCAATAAATAAATCTACTATAACAATTAAGTAAAAAAGACCACTATCGAACGTTATTTTATTGTAGGAGCAATAAAAAGATAGATCTTTAATAGATTAAATATTATTAAACCTCCTTGCTTATGACATTCCGGAACACCTCTAAGAACGGTAGCTACGAGTGAAAAAGTAAAAAAATAAACAAATTTAACAAAATTTAATCATATGGTCAGTTGGATTGGATTGTTAATATTTTTGTGTTGTTCCATGTTCACGTAATTGATTCAAAAAACAAAGTAAAATTTATGACTTTATGTTATAGCTACTTTGTAATGTGAAGATAAGATTTATGGGTAAATAATGGCGCAGAGAAATTTTTGTAAATAGACCGATAACAATGATTGTACTTATAGGTTAATAATACGACTCGGATTTATATATATATATATATATATATATATATATATATATATATATATAGTATAGGTAACTCCAAATTACAATACACAACGAGGTACATTTTAAGATTTTCAATCTTAAATGATCGAGGATTGTTACGAAACACTCATTTATACTGCGAAAAAGCTCACTTTAACTTGACAAGAAGTCGGTCTAGCATGTATGTGAAGTGGTATGTCACTCATGCACACCCCAGTATCTTTTTCGGGTTGGCCCTCCAATACTCCACTATTTTTTCAAATACATCTTTGAGTCTAAGCTGTAATTCCATTAAGGTTATTGATTTTCCTGTTCTTATCACGGAGTTGTGCAATAGATTTTGATAAAAGTGGTCCTACTGATTCCAATTTATTAAATGTTGAACAAAAAAAAACAAATTGGTTGTTCGTTTACGACGGAGGCAAAATCTTCAAAATTGTTTGTATAATATTGAACTACCCAGAATGTCACTACAGGCGTATGTGGCAAATGTGTGCCTGGACATTTGTTTTTGAACACTTTAGGTATAAGGTTCTTACTTCTTCGCAGATTCTGTGCCTACCATGGGCGACGCATGTAACTTCAACAATTTTGTGGAAGCTAACCACAAGCCCCAATGCTGCCATTTTCATACACTCTGCAGCATGTTAAAAATAGCAGAACATTGTTGCTTTTGATATATCCTAACCATACTATCTGTATTGCTTCATTGAATAATTCTGAAATCGTAACATGATTTGCAGCACCCATTTCTTGGCAGGTTAATAATTTGGCAATTTCTCGATCATTTTGCAAGACTTCTTCGCACTACGTGCTTCCTACCGGAAGAATCTGTAGTTTCGTGTTCACTAACTCAGATTTTGTTATAAAGTATACCATCCAAAAACCTTGTCGGATGGAAAATAATTTTGTGAAAAACTTGGATTCACTTTATATAAAGGTATGTCAAACGAAACAATTGCTTTACTCAAATCTGCACAATGGATAAAAATCGGAAAGGCGTATAGAAGAACCTGGATCTGGTTCCATAATTAACGATTGTTTCTCGGAATAGCAAAAACCTGCAGCGATAGGTTCGTTGCCGCTACGTGTTGTGTAACTTGAGAACGCTGTTTTATCTTTATAGCTTTCGCGCAGGATTGGCCAAAAAGGACTTTCCATCCGAAATATTTTTAAAGTACGCAACATACTGTTGCAGACGGCAACTCGTTTAGGCTTTCACTGTTGGCATCGCACTTTAGTAAAAATGTGGAATTAAATAGCGATGTTTGGTAACGTGGTTAAAACAGGACTAATTTGTAACGTAGTAAAAATTGCAAACATTAACGTATGTTGATAATATTTATCATTATATTCATTATCAGGGAAATTCCGATCGTATTTCAAACGCACTGTTGGCGGTTCTGTGCTGGTAAAGGATCTTTGTTTTATTAGATTGTAAATTTGCTCATTTTTATTTTAAATTTACCGTAATTAGGCCAAGGTTTAAAAATTTGAAATTATTTTTTCTTTTTAAGGCAAATAGTATTTACATAAAAAACATTGAAAATATGTACTTATATGTAGTTGCAACATTTATTTTATTTCCTGTATGATTCTATTTTGAAGATTCATGGAAGAAAACATTTGATTTAGGTATATTATGAAAATTAGGGATATACAGGGTGAATCTTATCTAATCCGCCAAAATTAAAGGAGCACTAGAACTCATCATTATAAGCAAAAAAGTTCATATGTACATGGGTCCGGAAATGCTTCGTTTCCGAGATACAGGGTGTCAAAGTTGAAAAAAGAAATCGCGATTTATTCAATATTTTTTGACTGTTTCGAAATAATTTCATGAAATTTCGTATACGAGGTTTTTTTTGGGACAGTTGTTTGAACAGTTGTTATCAAAAGAACATGTTTACTTTTAATATTAATTTCTTTTCTTGTTTTTTAATATTGGATATTTTAGTGCTCCTTACAAGTTTTAAATTAATAAACATTGTGAGTTTTAAATGTGTTTTTCTCAGAAACGGTTGCTCCTAGCGACATCACTAAAATATACCTTTTTTTAGCAGAAAAGATAGGAGAATCAAATTTTTCTAGTCCAAAATGGTATACAGTGTAGCACAAAAAATTGCAACGATTTAAAGTGGTCGAAATGGTTGCCGCTGGCGCCCTCTAGAGACCACAACTAAATGGACCACAAAGTTGAATATTTCATTTCTAAAAACCATCGTATACGAAATTTCATGAAATTATTTCGAAACAGTCGAAAGATATTGAAGAAAACGCGATTTCTTTTTTCAACTTTGACACCCTGTATCTCGGAAACGAAGCATTTCCAGACCCATGTACATATGAACTTTTTTGCTTATAATGATGAGTTCTAGTACTCCTTTAATTTTGGCGGATTAGATAAGATTCACCCTGTATAAAACGATGCTGTGTGTTATTGTTTATTTTATTATTGACATTATCATGATTATTAAGAATTTTTTTGTTTTAGGTAAGTTCAACTCCCTTATTCTTTAACGAAACAACAGAAAGGAAAGATCTTGAGTATAACGTTAGTTCATTATTTGAACAATAGTTTCTTATTTCTGCTATTGTTAAGGTTAAAATGTAATCTGTTAGCTACACTAAACGAATTTGCGTCTATAAATTTTAACAAAAGTAGCCTTTTGCAATGAGAAGACCATGGTATCAATTATTTAATACAATAATATTTCAAAATACAGTCTTTCATTTACTGTCGAAACAAAAATTGTTAAATAAAATACTTATCTTTTTTGGGTTTTTTAATGGTGTATGTTAAATTATAGAATCTAAACGTTTCGATAACACTTAAAGTTATCTTCGTGGGTAGTAATATCTATTAAAATTGTTAAGGATGTTGAAAACAATTTTGTCAAAGTTGAAAAATTAAAACATAAACATCAGCCTGCTATTAATATAACAGTTTGAGAAACGTATAAAGCCAACTATAGAATAAAATTTTAGTATAGAATGTGTGGTTACGGTTTCATATAAGTACCATATAAAATACCTGTCGTTAAAGATACAAGCCCCAATCGATGTAAATTTTGTCTTTATGTTTGTGGAACTTTAAATAAAAAAGTTGATTCACACATGCGCCAATCGTACACAAACCCAATGGTTAATATGGAGACTAATTTGCCTTATAAACCTAGCACATGAAAGTTGATGAATTGTTTCTAACAAGAATTATAAAGAAAACGGAACCAGTTAAAAAATGTACTTTTTGCAGCATGTTTAACATGTGACATGGGTTTGAGAAAATTTAAATTTATTTAAAAAATAAGAAAAACATTCTAAAAAATTTGACAAGGTGACTGTTATTCGTTATTAGTATCTAATGAAATAATATAAAATAAGAAGTTTGCAATACTGACGATAAGTAAAAAACTATATTGTAGTGTAATATCATTTTGACAATCGTTTCTGCCATAACCATCATTGATACAAACATAGAAACAAACACAATGACCCTCCTATTGTGTTCGAGTCAATATGACCCCATCGCGTTCTTCTAATGTGTATAATTCGTTAATTTATTTAAATATTTCGTTGCCACTGCATGACTTTCATTTCATTACTCTAATAACGGTGTACCTAGATTGATATTAGAAAATTATAATTAGTTTTTTAATGCATTTGTTACACTCACTGTGTTTGGGTCTATATGACCCGGTGATTTGTGTGGTTCAAATTAGAAGAACGAGAAGCAGGTTATTAACATAGACGAATGTATTTTATTAGTTTTGTTTTATTTTCATAAATATAAATAACTTACATAATATTGCCACTTTATTGCGCAATATTGCGCATATTGCATGCGTTATGTTGAGACTGTGGCTCCGCATATAAATGCAGCCAGTGAGCATCTGTGTCTTAGTTTCGTAGTAAATATCAAACTTGATGCTATACTCTAATAAGAAATACTATAATTGAAATTTATTATTGAAAATGTGTAGTGAGACAGTGCTTACGGAGAAACTTTTGTGTGTTTCTGATAGTGATTCTAATGCTTCTGAAGAAGAAGACCATTTGTCCGAAACCGAGATATATATTAGCGAATCGGATGATGAAGTGGAAGCTGCAATTTCAGATGAAGCTGATACAGATAATCACGTAACTTCAAAAGATAGTAATGTAGTGTGGAATGAAAAGACACATTAATCGGGAAGGTTATCAGCAGCAAATATTTTTTAGTATTTGTTTTGTATTTTGTATATAAAAACAGATATGCCAGGCATCTCTATACGCATCAACTACCAATGGTTATTAGCACTACCCGTCACTAGAATTTTGACCTACTAAAGGAATTCCACGTTTAGTAAGGGATCTTTAACGTGTTAATCATCGTATTGCCACGGGACCTACAGTTTTACTTCTTATCCGAGGAGTGCCGTTTTAGAAAAACGGCTACCTCGGTCAGGCTTGAACCCACGCCACTCAGGTGATAGGTAAGCACTCTAACCATTCCACCACCGATTTAGTTGATTCCTGGGCCAACAAGGTATGCTACGTCGCGAATAATTGATACAAAATCCTCGCACTTCTTATATTTCATACCCAAAACTGTAAACCTAATTTTGAAAATTTAGAAGGCAAAAGATTTTGTGGCGACACGTTGAACTAGAAACATATTTTGGCCTACTGTTTCTAGCTGGAGTGTATAAATCTCATGGAGAGGCAACAACCAGTCTGTGAGAGAGAAATGTAGATCGTCCAATATTCAGAGCAACGGTGTCCCTACAATTATTTCATCTAATTGCACGAATAATTCGCTTTGGCGATAAAAAAACTCGACCACAATGTTGAAAAGTGAGAAATTAGCTTCCATACGGGACTTTTGGGATGAATGGGCTGCAATTCTACCTAAACTCTATAATGTTCACGAAAATGTAACAGTACATGAGCAACTGGTACCTTTTAGAGGCCGTTGTCCTTTTAGACAGTATATTGCGAATAAACCTGCTAAATGTGGAGTCAAGATTTGGACTTTACGCGATTCTGTAACTGCTTATGCGTGTAACATGCAAGTTTACCTCGGGAAAAAAGAAGGTGAACCTCCAGAGAGAGGTCAAGGTAAAAGAGTTGTGCTAGATCTTACTTATGGTCTAAAAGGTCACAACGTAACGTGTGATAATTTTTTTACCTCGTACGATCTGGGACAGATGCTATTGAAAAGAGAAATGATCATGCTTGGCACTATTCGTAAAAATAAGCCTGAATTGCCAACCGCATTGTCTGCAACAAGAAAGAAGTTCTACCTTCAAAATGTTACTTTACCAAGGACACCTCGATAATTTCCTGTATTCCGAAACGGAATAAAAATGTTACACTCATTAGCACTATGCACCACGATAACGGAGTGTGTAACCAAGATCATAAAAAACCGTTTACGATTTTAGGTTACAACAAAACTAAAGGTGCTGTAGACACGTTAGATAAGTTGTAGGTAGCGAACCGCGGAAATTTTATTATTGTAATAAACGTTTCTCGAATCGCCATTGTTACCACGATAGAGAAGATAATTAGTGGATTTTAAGATCTTCATAATACGTTGTAATTTGCTAATGTTTTCAAAATATTTTATTTATAGATTTTTTGATGTAAGAAATTTGGGATTGTTTGTATTTGTCTAGTGTTGTAAAACACATGTTGGGGGTGTGAGTGGCAGGTGCACGCTTAAAAATGCTTTACTGTTACGAACGAATGCATATTTTTAAAATTAAGATGTCGTGCAATAATAATATGAAACTGTTCCAACGGAAATTAATGTTTCTTGTTTTTTATTACTTTTGAAAAGCGGGGGTGGTTTTTCGGGAGTAGATATAGTTAGTTTTGAAATCGAAGGGGGGCAGTTACAGTTAGAGTGTCAATCGATTTTTGGGTTAGTTAAATACCTTCATTGTAAACAGTTTATCTTTAAAAATATTTCTTGCGTGTTCATTTTCTTTTGAATTAGCCAACACTAATTTGTCTTTTCTTTCGAGTGTTCGTTGTAATGTGTGTTTCAAACACTACTCTATAAATAACAGTCACCTTTGTTGAAGTGAAACCGCATAGGTTAACGATTTGTGTCTGTGATCAATTAATGGAATATTTATTCTAGTGTAAGTATGTATTTTTATATAACTGAAAGCTCGCAGAAAATCATTTTTACCAGCTTAGATAACAATTTAAATACCAAACATTGTCTTGCAAAGGTTTCTTATTCGTACGCGGACTCATTAAGGCTGAAATCTGCTAAAATAAAAAGACAGTACAGGGCCATCTCACTCTGATATTTGTGCAAATTAGCATTGTTGGTTGTTGGTTATATTTATAATTGTGTAGAGGTGGCTGGTGAATGGATATAGGATACCGCTGGTTACTACTTGTAAAAGGCAATTGCCAGTAGGTACACACTCCCAAGCCAGACCATTAAACACCTCGAATTTTTATTTCTATTGTTTTTATTTGTTGTATAGATGAGTGTGTAACTGGAGAAGGGAGCACGGTATTTTTCTAACGCACTCAAAGTTATATATCGGTCACGATGGTAGTTATCTATTTATGACATACCCTTGTAAGGCTTGGTTTTAATGAGTTTTTTTGCCAGTTTGCTTAAGTAGAATTGTTTGCCTGCATGCTGATTTCTCTTTGTATCGGCTTTATTGTAATTTGATTGAAGTATTCTGCGCTTTAGTGGTCACTCAACAACTGGGTACGTGCAAATTCCTTGTCTATTTTCTTTTGTCCTCACCTTTACCTTATCTCCTGTGCAATTTTACTGTTGTTGTATTTTATATGTACCGTAATTTGTTATATTGTTTCATGTGCTCATTTACTTAAAGACCGGCATGATTGGTTTTTAAAGGGCCACATGTTTGGTGTTAAGATTTCTATTATGATTTTTATTTTGATTATTTATGACCCAATTGTACGTGTGACTGACTACATGTGTTTTTTTTATTATTGTGTTTCTGTGTAACTAAGCTGCTTTTTATTCATTTTCTCTTAATGTTATAATTTTGTACGCACTTTAACCTGATTTAATGGTGTTTTGTTATATATTTAACCCTTTAATTGTTTTTTGTGTTATTTGATTTATTAATGTACTTGTGCAATTACTTATTTATGAATAAAGTGAGTTTTATTGGTGGTTCTTTCCCACAATAGTAGATTAACGGGCTGAACCACCGCTGCTCAACGCTCGTTAATTTTAATTTGGGTTCCTGCCCCTCATGTAGCAACACTTACCTCATCTAGCCTATCTAATTTAGATAGCACAATGTACCTAACACTAGACGGCCACTTAGTTTGATCAGATTTGAGGTTTGCGAGTAATTAAATATCAGACTTGTAAATAAATTCTAATGTTTTAATTATTGCCTGGAAAGTCGAAGTAAGGCAGGCAATTAATTTGAGTAATAGTGACATTATTGTCACTCAAGTCAAGATAAATCACTTAGCGATTGCTTTGTTCTTGAATTTGCCTTATTGCAAATAAGTTCAAATTACGCTTTTCAAGATAGAGTACCTGGGAGGCGCTACAAAGTTAATAATAACATAACTAAAACAATAAATATTTTTTTTCTATAGCAATTGTTAAAGTGTGCTTTGAACAACCCAAATCAATAGATCAATTTTCACTTTAACCGCAAGGGTAGATAAAGTTGAATTTTAACAGCGTAGGTAAAGTATTTTAATTTTTTTAATTTTTATTTATATAAATATACAACTTATTTTTAATTTTTATTTGCATTAATAATAACTTTAATGTTGCAATTTACATTTCCAAAAATATCAAATTTTGGAACAGAACCTGTTTCATGTGAAAAATGTACAGACGCCGTAGAGTTACATGAACTTTCTATTCCACATCAATTTTTTTCGCTACTGAGTGTTCTATATAAGTGTCGGCACGCCTGTACGCTTTACTGCCATCCGGTCAGCTCCAGAATTTGTCAGCATTGTGGCTGCAGCTAGCAATCCATACTACTGAGAATAGAATGTTATACACGACGATAAAATACAACAATTGGCTCGTGAAAATTGATTCATTCGCTCCTTCGTCGCTCATGAATTAACATTTTCACTCATCGATAAAATGGTATTTGATCGCCTTGTATAACAAATAACTATTGATAGAGAATATCAAGTACTTATTACATTCTATTCGTAAAATTAAAAATCTTAATTAAAGGTTTTACACTCAATGTTTACACATAATAGAAGAAATGAAATGGATCATTTCGAAGGCGTGCATTTTTGAAAAAAAATATGTACGGAACTGGTCTTCTAGAGTATTTTATAAGGTCTTATTTTGTACTGAATCACTTTTTGCGTAAATTTGATATTACATTGAGATAATCAATTTAAATATATAGAAAGTTGTTGCTATAATATACGCTTAAAAATGACGATTATTGACTTGCACGCCGCTTAGTTGATTTATACACGAAACTAATTACTGAGGAGTAGAGAAAAATTTAATTAAGTAAAATGAATAAATAAGTAATTGTAAGAAATGTCTTCATTTATTTCTCAAGCAACTTTCTTATTTATGTCAGTTGTCTCGGTGCTGAACTCTTATAAATATATTCTAGGAATTTTGTATAAGAATCTATGCTTTTTGAATTGTTATGTCGAAAATTCTCTACATTTAATTAATAACCATAATTAATCTTTATCAAAATTGACGGGAAGTCAAGCTGGAATTCTTTTAAGCCCTTGTCAGTGTATAGAATTTAATTAAAGTGTAACAGCCTTAAATATATTAATTCAAATGTTTAATTTGCTAATTGCCAATGAAGTTACTATTAAATTTAGTTAGGGAGTTCTCTGGGTAATAAACATTTTCGATCGTTTCTTCCTTGTCATAGCGCACTCGCGAACAAATACAAGCAAAAATGCATCCCGCATATAAATGATCTGTTCCATCTTTCAACAAGGTCAGCTTTGATTTACTAAGTTTGCCCAAGAAATAAAATTGCTTTACGGAGATTTCGCGTTGAATTTGTTAAGGACGCCCTGGTGCAGGAAAAGCACTTCAAAACATGTTTTGTATGTAGATTTAAGTCAAAAAGGAATTATAGTGCTGCCAAGTTATTCTTGCGTAAAATACTTGTCATTTTCAGATGTGTTTGCTCTATTTAAAAAATACTTTCGTCCGAATACCAAATTTAATTTTTCAATTTGTAAAACTTCATTCAGAAAGTCAGTTTTAGCGGAGATGTGTTGCTTAGTATGAATTTTTATTTTACATTTTAATAATCATTTTAAATGAAAGACAGAGAAAGTAAACTATTCAACAAGTAACATCCAATAACAGACTTTATAGATTTACGACTACTATTAGGTATTTTACGGTAAAAGTTAAACTTTTTGTAACTATAACGTTTTTGAAAAAAAAGTTCATCATTAATGTAAAAATAATTTTACTTCCACTCCTTATAAAACTTCTAATTTATATTTTTTTAACATTATGTGCCAGTATTTTTGTATTTGGAGAAATCATTTTAAGTTGATGTTGAGGTTCTTACTCAGGTGCATGTATAGCCTTAATGGTTATACTATTATGTGACTTTTGACTCAAGTTTTCATGCAATTTTTCATTTATGAAAGTACTTATTGTTCCTTATGTAACTGTTAACAGTGATATATACGATTCACACGCTTGATTATTTTATTATAGTACTTTTTAAGTAATTGTACAGATAAAAGTACTTAATCGAATTTTCATAAAATTAAGTATATTGAAGTGAAACAAATGCATTGGAACATTTTACTTAAATATAAAATAAACTATATACATTTAAGTTCAAAATAAAGTTCTGAATTAACGTTTAAAACTTAAATAATTTTAAAAGGTGTTTAAATTAGTATTTACATCAATAACAAATTCGAAATTCAATACAGAAATTGTAAAAAGTAACGAACCACCACTGCTAAAACAATGATCTAAGTTAATTTGAAGGTTAAAAAAAGAGGTAGCACACTATAAAAATAATACTAAAATTGATAAATTTTTTATAGAATCGAAGAAATTAAACCGTGTTAGATAGGCAACATTTTTTTAAAATAAAAATTACAATTTCACATATAACTTTTGAATAAATATAGTCAAGGGAGACTACTTCTTGGTGCGAATTTGAAAATGAAATAGAAAATTAATTAAACTAGGTGAATCCTAGTGTATTACAGGACTTTCTTGCAAAATACTAAAAAGTATATGGGGTATTTTTATATCTTTGAAATATTCAGCTGTTTTAGAAATATTTAATTAAAACCAAAAACTGACCCTAATAACCCCCCCCCCCCCTCTTCGAGCCGATCTTGACGAAGCTTGGACAAAAGTTGTGAAATGGGCTAATAAGTCGATTTAGCGATAGTGAAAAAAAGTCGATTGCATAACCTTCTATACCTACTTATGTATATGTAGGTTGAAAATTAAAAATATATATCTCGCTTATCTTTCAAGATAACTATGGACTGTTTCATATCATTTTAAAGCAAAATTTCGCTCCCTTTCAAATAAAGTAAGAATATGTGTATGTTATACCAGCAATACGAGGAATATTTTTAATTTCCGGAAAAACCGGAAGTAGTGTTTTCATCAGAATAATATCTTTTCATTAGCGCAAATGAACAAAGTTTATTTCCAAAATCCCAAGTTTGTAACAAAAATAGTTAGAAAGTTATAACAATATCAATATTAAATATTTGTACATAGTATTTTGTTTGTAATTTCGAAAAACAACAGATTAAATCGTTGTTAATCGATATCCCATTGTTTTAAGTCTTTCATTTATAGGTACTTTATTTCCACAGCCTACTTATAATTTTAATATTTGATGGACAATTTAGACAAACGCGGTGAGTTTCTTACAATAAATCTTTACAACATATTCACAAATGAAAAAATTTAAATTTTCATAACATTAAAGAATAAGTAGTAATTAGAAATTACATAAGAAAAAATATGGGTCCCTATTTAAACGTAGGAAATAGGGCTTGTTTTATTAAGAAAAAAAAAAGATTATTGACATGTAAAATAACTTTAAGAACATAATAAATGCTTGGTATGTTCATTTTCAAGTCAATAACAATTCATTCTTACGTTTTCATGATTAAAATATTTTTTTTGTAAATTCGTTGATTTTTCATGGCCAACTTTTCGAAAATGCTACGGCCATTTTGAAATCAAATATGGACTTATCATACATCGTTGTACTCAGAACGGTCAGACAAATCATAATATGGAAAAAAATATACAGGGTGCTACCTGAATTAAGACAACCAAGGACACTTCCGGTCGAACCGGAAGTGATATTAAAACTTTGATTTAGTCAAAAATTCCACAGGCCTTTCTTACATACATGCTTCAAATTTCAATAAAACATTATTAAAAATAAAAAAATGAGGGCCTGATACATGGTCTCGTTGACACCCGGTATATTTCTAAAAAAAAAAATTTATATGTGACTATAACTGCGGCCATATTCAATTTTGAAAGTTTAAAAAAATTGCAAACAATTGTATTGCATGCGAATTATTGATAACCTGAATTTCAATCTTCTATGTTAAAATTTGAAAATTTGCCCCCAAATTAACACCCTTAGTTTCACCGTGTGTATACTTATTGCGTTTAAAAGCTTGTTTTGTAGGCATAATTATCTCATAGGTCGTCATTCCAAATTTCATCAAAATCGTCCGTATAGTTTCGTCTGACGAGTGACTACACACACACACGCACGCACGTACGCACGCACGCACACACACGCACACACTCACGCACGCACACACACACACGCACGCACGCACGCACCCACACACAGGAATGCACGCACCCACACACATGCACGCACGCACGTACGTACGCACGCACGCACGCACGCACGCACGCACACACACACACACACACACACACACACACACACACACACACACACACACACACCACACCCAACGCACGCTCGCACCAACCACCCACCCACCCACATACGCACACGCGCACACACACACACACACACACACACACACACACACACACACACACACAAACACGTACACACATACACAGCCAAATTTTTTTTTCGGGTTCAGGGAGTGGTAAAACATCAAAATAACCCAACTCATTTTTTTCGATTTTTTTCGACTGCAATACTTTCTCGTTTAACAAGAAAGTAAAAATTGATTTCACAGTTGATTTTGATCGATTAAAAAACGTCCATAAATATTATTATTTCGTTAGTTCCACATTGGTGTTAGCAAGTTATTCAGAGATGTATGTTAATTAAAACGTAAAATAAAAATAATGGAATTAATAATTTACCAAGACCATCTTAACATTGGACCTAAAGGGTCATATTGTGCCTTTTTTGAATTATTATTCGATATTGTATGTATAACAAAATTTTAAAATAATTGCAAATTATAAAATTGAAATTTTTTCGTCGTTAGTTTTTAAATATAATATTGTTTAAATCTACTAGTTATTGTATATAAAATTTAAAAGGACTTAAAAGTCATATAGATAAATCTGACCAAAATAATAAATATTGGGTTAATGCATTCAATTTAAGTACCTAAGTGAATGTTACACAAGTGTGTGTGCTAAACTCAATGTTATTAAAAGAGATTGGTAATATGCACAGTCTATAAAATGTGGTTTCACAAAAAAAATTTGGTGCTCCTATCATTAATAAAAAATTCCTTATCACAACCAAATCACAAGTACTTAGCCAACTGTAGTATCGGAATTATTTATATGTTATAATTTGGTGCTACTACCTTAAAACGGAATTTGTTGCTCGTAATTTTATAATATTTTTGGGTGTAAACTATATGGAAATCAAATTAATATAAATTAATTTGGTGCTACTTTGTTAGCTTAACATGAAATTCGGTGCTCGTATTTTTCATTATTGGACTAAAACGTTATGAAAATCACGAAAACCTTATAACAAAGCATGGTATCAGAATCATTGTTATATCAGAATCTGATGCTAATTTGGTGCTAATCTGTAACTATAGAATTGGTCGCTCGTTTGTTATATAAGGCTTTTGGGTTAAAACGATTTGGAAATAACGAAAATCATATAACCGAACGTAGTATCTGGATGATTGATAACGAGTTGATACTCATTAGGTTCAATTTCAAACATGAAATTTGTTGGCCACATTTTTGAAAAAAATTTTGAACTAAAATGTTATGGAAATCATGTAATCAAATCTGGTAGAAGGATGATAAATACAGCATAATCTGGGGCTTCCTGCTAATTCCACAATGAATTTGTTGCTTGTATTTTTTGCACAATTTTTGAGCGTTATGGAAATCAATAAAATCGTATAACCAAGTATGGTTCTATCAAGATTGGTAATATGCACATATGCACATAATGATGTGCTAATTTGTTGCATTTTATAACTCTAAAATGAAATATGCTGCTTGTATCTTCTTAAAAATGTTTAATTTATAACGTTATGGTTCAGGATGTTTGATATATCAGAATTTGGTGTGAATTGCTCCAAAATGAAATTATTATTATGGAGATCAATAAAATCGTATAACCAAGTATGGTTCTGTCAAGATTGATATTTTATAATTATGTACTAATTTGTTGCATTTTCTAACTCTAAAATGAAATTTGCTGTTCATATCTTTTTCAAAATTTTTAATTAATAACATTATGGAAGTCACGAATATTTTGTAAACCGAACATGGTTCAGGATGTTTGATATAGCAGAATTTTTGTGTGAATTTCTCCAAAATTAAACTTATTGCGAATGGTTTTCACACAATTTTTGGGCTAAAACTTTATGGAAATCACTAAAACCATACAAGCAAGTATGGCAGATTGATATATCATAGTTTGGGGCGTTCTAATAGAAAGCTTTGTTATAAGGTTTTTGTGATTCCCATAATATTTAAACCCAAACATTTGATTAAAAATGCGAACAACAAGTTTCATTTTGAAGTTATAAATTACCACCAAATTAACACCACGTTATCATAGATCAATAATCGTGACACCATGCTTTGTTATAAGGTTTTTGTGATTTCCATAACTTTTAAGCCCATAAATTTTATGAAATATATGAGGAACGTATTTTATTTTAGTGTAACGAAGTTACACCAAATTATAACTAAAGTATGGTATATTAATGATGATGATAATATGCTTCGTTATAGGGTTTTCGTGATTTTCTAAAATTATTGCATAAAATACGAACTAGAAATTTTTCACGTTGGGGTGGCATATAAACACCAAATTATGAAGATACGATTGCTAGCTGGTACGTTGGGTGCACTAACTTTATGTTATTTTGATTGTGTATTGTGAATCATAGGCGCGGCAATTTTTTTTTTGTGTTAAAAAATTAGCACCAATTTTGCACAATCTATGATATAGGTTCCAACGATTGCATGACAATTGTTGCCAGTCACGAGTCCAGTTTTTTCTAGATAAAATTTCGTTAAAACAGTTTGTTGAAACTATGTTGAATAAAAGTGTAGCACCCCCCAGGTACCCTATCTTGAAAAGTGTAAGTTGAACTTATTTGCAATAATCTAAATTCAAGAACAAAACAATTGCTAAGTGATTTTGTAACAAACTTTTTACGTTTGTAATAAAATTTACGCTTATTTAGGCAACTCAACGTGCATTTCGTGCAGTGTGTGTTTCATATCTAGTCGCATAAAAACATGCATTCAATTATTTTAATTAGAACTCGTACGCATTGTGTTTGCACATTCGATTCGAGTTCCATAGATGTTCACGCGCAAAGACCTTTGGAGAGGGTCGTTTTTTGTTTGAGTTATGAAGGTGGATGTAGCATCCATTTTTGCTGTTAAATAATTTTTATTAAAAGTGCTATAAATTTTCTGGCACTTTTATTTTTAATATTTACTTTAATTTCACCTTTACTCACACGTTATATACATCTACGCAATTAATTGTTTTACTGTTAAACCAATTTACGGTATTTGTACGATTAATCAAGAGTGAGCTAATCATCTATGTTAATGGGAAGTGGAATTTTAAAACCCCTTAATCAATAATTTTTTTTCATTAGGGAATTATTAAGCATACAAATCCTGATGTATTTCAACCTGAAGTAATATAACGCATCAATTTTTCAAACGCTGACTTAGCATGCAGCATTTCGTTATCTATAGTGTGTCCAATAATAAGGTATTCTGACTCCATTAATTACTTACAACATTAATAATTATTCATAGTTTTTACCGTTACTAACATTAGCATTAAGATATTTCTGTTTATAATGAAATATACTAGTGTAATAAACTTTGTTGTTGTAGAAATTTTCTTTAAAATTTATTGTATAATGGTTTACTTGTTTATTCCATATTCCAAGTCTTCTTGTTATTACCCAAACTGTTAGGTAGCTAAAATTTGTAGCCATGGGTGTAGAAGTATACCTATAGAACTTTAGTATCGGTACACTGATTTAAGGATTACAACTTATCTTGACTATACTGACAATAATGTTACTATTACACAAATTAGTTGAATTTCCTGGAAATAATTAAAATATTAGAATTTATTTACAAGTCTGATATTTAATTACTCGCAAACCTCAATTCTGATCAAAAGAATTGCCCGTCTAGTGGTAGGTACGTTGTGCTATTTGACTGAGATAGGCTGGATGAGGTTAAGTGTTGCATCATGTAAACAGGTAAGCAGGTAAACAATGAAACTACTCAAATTAAAATTAACGAGCTTTGCGCAATGATGGTTCAACCCGTTAATGTACTATTGTGGGAAAGAACCACCAATAAAACCCACTTTATTCATAAATAAGTAATAACCAAATAACACAAAAAAAAACAATGAAAGGGTTAAATATACAGAGTTAGTATAAAATATGAAACCCCCTGAGTATCTCCTCAACGGTTTATTATTTTTAAATAAAATTGGGCATCTCCTTCTAAAAAGATCCATAAATATCGACTTTGCCATTTTAAATGGAACACCCTGTATATCTTTACATTTTTGAATTTCTTGTTTAATTTTGGATACAATGATACATTCATATTTTTATTGCCCGGCAACATGCTTTCGAGAAGTGTTGTAAAATTATTTCGATTATCGATGTTCTAATAAAAACAAATCTTGAAAACTCGGCAACTTAGCAACTTATTAATTTTAACAAAAAAATTCGTTCGGTATTTGTAGCAATAAGTTTTTTATGCGTAACTCTAACTTATTTAAATTTGTGGGTCTACTTTTGTATGCTTTATTTTTCAAATAACCCCACAGAAAAAATCAAGAGGTGTTAGATCATGACTACGAGGTGGCCATTCAATAGCATCCCTATGCTCTATCCATCGACCAGGAAAAACTTGATCCAAATATTTATTATAATAATTATTTAAAAATAATAAACCGTTGAGGAGGTACTCTGGGGGTTCCATACTTAATACTAACTCTGTATAACAAAACACCATTAAATCAGGTTAAAGTGCATACAAAATTATAACATTAAGAAAAAAATAAATAACGAGCAGTTTAGCTACACAAAAACAATGTAATCACACCCACGATTGTGTCATAAATAAATCAGAATAAAAATTGTAATACAAAACATGTGCCCTCTAAAATCAATCATGACAGTCTTTAAGTAAATAAGCAAATAAAACAATAAGGCAAATTACGGTACATGTAAAATACAACAACAGCAAAATTACACAGGTGATTATAAGCTAAAGACAAGGACAAAAAAAATAGACTAGGAATTTACACGTACACCATTGTTTAGTGAATATGTAAACAAACAAGAATGCTAATTCACCCAAATACAAAGTGAGGGAGCCCTGTGCTGTCTTTTATTTTACCAGATTTCAGCTTAACGAGCCCGCGTGCAAATGAGATATCTTTACAAGGCAATGCTCGACTTTTAATACGTTACATAAAATGATAATAAATAAAATTATTTGCTGCGAGCTTTCATTTATATAAAAATACCTACTTACACTTGAATATATTCCCTTTAGTTAAACACTTTACCGCCAACACGACGAGTTAAGATACACGGTTTAAAACTTGGCGCCGCGGCGATTAATTTTTAGAAACATTTACATTAAAATATACACTAAATAAAAGAACGAATTAGCGTTTTAGTTTTGTTAAAGGGTACATGACAAAATATTTATAAATAGAACGGTTTACAAAGGGAGTTTCTTATTAAAACAATAAAAGTAATCCAGCTCAATCAAAATTTCAACAACAACTGTCTTCCCCTCTGATTTCAAAACTAACTATATCTACTCCCGAAGAACCACCCCCGTTCTTTAAAAGTAATAATAGTATAATAAAAAAACAAAAAATTATTATGTTGGAAAAGTTTCCTATTAATTATTCCGTCCGTAGTAAGCCCTACATTTAGGTCTCAAGTTTCATCCTACCAAACAATGATCTCTTTGGATTTGCGCTATGTTTCGTCGTAGTGAATTATTAAATCCGTGACATTTTTACATAAAGAGCGCGCGTAAATTTTCAACAATTCGTCACGCCAATTTCGGCAGAACACCTGTTTCGCTACCCTAATATATGTTTCCTTTCTCTGTTCAACCTTTACTCAAAAATCAATTATGTACATTCCAACATTTCTTACATAAAAATACATAAAATAAAATATTCCGAAATAGCAAATTACGACGTATTATCAAGATATTAAAAATCCACTAATTATCTTTTCTATCGTGGTAACAATGGCGATTTGACAAACGTTTGTTACAATAATAAAATTTTCGCGGTCCGTTACCTACAAAAGTAGAACTTATTAGTGCAAACGTTTTTTTATATCGTAAATGTAAAACTAATCGAACAGTCATGTTGGATGTAAAAATTGTAAAACTGTGAATTTATTAAAATAAAACGATTCCAACCAGCCATCGAGAGAAGTAGTATTTATTCCGGAACATATAATATTCTAAGTTTTAATATTCTTAGTTTTGAATCACTTTAAACTAAAATAATGACGGCAAAGCTACGAACATCCTGAACTTCCGGTACATACTTCGACAACGTTAAGGAAGATATCGAAGGGAGTTTTATCCCAAAAAGAAAATTTTAAATTAAATTACTAAATTATTAACATATTAACTACAACTTCATAGTGTTTTAATATCCAATTCTCATCAATTATTATCTACGGAAGCAGGCGTTGCAGTATTATTAAACGGATCTACGATCTAACTGCAGCTATACATTAGCATCACAAATAGAAAAACGCTGCAAATTGTATCAATACTTCCACATCAAAAATTTTAATTACGCTGTCAAAATGACATTTATACTATTTGTTGTACAGAAAAATTATAGGGATAAAAATAGTTAAAATTAGATCAATGTCATTTAATTTATACCGACTTGAACGCCATAAATATGGAATGGAAAAATTTAACATTAAGATTCCTGATAGAGAAGTGATTAAGTGAAGTTGTTAAATTTGTTCAAATTTATTTTAAACTGACATACCGTCAAAATATTTTAACCTCTTTTTGATTAATCGTGTTCACACTAAGTTCGAGATATTAGCAAAAAAACCATAAATTTTAAAATCGTTTTTTTTTTGTAAATAACTTGAAAACTATTAACTTAAAATAAATTACCAGAATTTTTTCGATCAGAAATTTGATTTTCTATATGAAACTAAAAAAAATCGTGTGTACGGGTACCAAAATCTATTTTTGTAAATATTTCGAAAATTTGTAAAATTTTCGAAAAAATTGTGAAAATACTTTTTGTGAGAAATTTTATTTCCTATCTAACGGTCTTTTCACTTTTTGAATGTGTTAAGTAGTTCCGGAGATATTTAGAAAAAACCTGTTTTTTAAAGTGACGTTTTTTTGCTAATATAATGTAAACCGTTTGCTGTACAGAAAAAATATAGGGATAAAAATACTCACATTTATATTACTAATTACACATTAAAAGTAAAAAAATATAAAAAAATAAAAATTTGCAGAAGGGGTACTTATCCCCCAATTTTACCCCTTTCCTCATATCTCATTGACCCCAAAAACAATCAGTCGCCTTGGGTAGTTGACGTCTATATGTGTGCCAAATTTCAAGTTGATATGTTAAGTCCTTCGAAAGTTAGGGAGTACACACACAAACCACACACACACACACACACGCGCACGCACGCACGCACGCACGCACGCACCCACGCACGCACGCACGCTCTCCCACAACCACACACACACGCGCGTTTTTTTTGCTCAAATTTTGTTTTTAGACGTTTTCGAACATTTTGAGCAAATAAAAACCCATCCGTTGGATGTGAAAGTAACAAGAGGTTTAGCTTCCTTATCAACAACGAACCCAATTTGGGGCCCATTTTTCGTGTAAAAAATTCAACAGAAGAGGGGATTGACCTATGGATTGGAAAGTCAGTGGAAAATGACAGTTTCGGCAGTTGCTGTAGTTAGTTTTTAACACTCATCGATTTCACCATTGGTACCAACAATACTACTTCAAATAGAGTATTGTGCTACTAGTGTAGGTCAGTTATCATTTGTATTTATAAAATTTGTGATGGTTTATGTAAGGATTAGTATTCTAAAACAGTACACATTACACAGTCTTCATATTGATATTTGCACAATATTAGTAACTTTATTTTAATAAGAATAAGTATTTTTTACCTTATCTAAATTGCATGTTTGTTTTTTCTGCGGTTGCACAAAATGGAAAGGTTATTTTACCAGTTGTCACTTCAACCATAGTAGTACAAATTAGTACTTAGTTTAGCGCCCACATTTTTCTTCTCTGTTAGGTTCAAGACAGTGTTCTTAATATACAGGGCCTCAAATTTTAAAAGTAAGTAGTACAGAGAAGTATTTGTGCACAAAAATGAAAAATAATAATCCAAATTTTATAGCTTCTATTGACTAAATCCAGCAAGTGGTCAAATTATGCATATCACGTAACAGTAACATAATTAGTGTTATATAATAATGAATTTATATTTTCAATTTATGATTTTGTTTTAGATGTCTTAAAGCTATAGCAGTACAAACGAATTAGTAGTAGCATCCAATCTTAAAACTAAATGTTTGTTATATGAAAATGAAAACTTTCACGATTTACATTCATATTTAAAAATACTTATTTTTTTGGGTTAAAGTTGTTTATTTAATTATACAAACCTTAAACGTTTCAATCGTAATTGTAACTATCCTCCCCAATAAAAAGAAAAAAAGTGTTAACAAATATTTGAAATATTAATGTCTGTCAACGCGTCCTAACCATTTAAGCGGTAAGACCACTTGCTATAAATACTGCTATGTATATACGCTTTTTTTCCATGTTTTCATTTTTGTTGAATTGTAAGCTTGTCACTTAAGATTATGTAAGATTAGATATTTTAGGAAATTTGTATTATTTCTAATTCACGTTTTTATCTTCTTAAGCAGGGTTTCTAAATGCCCTTTTTTACTTTAAAGGCTATTGTACGTTTTTACCTTTTAGCATGAATTCAATTCAAAACAGTTTATTAATTATTGTTACAATACATTATATGGAAAGTTAATTTCAGGCGACTCCTCAGGCGAGGTAGCCTCTTCAGTTGCGTTGCTTGATTACGTGATTTTATGAGATAATACATTTATTTTTGTAAGTTTACAACATGTTATTATATAATGTGCCAAAAAATAAAAAAAACATATTTAATTTGATATTTTACTTTACGTTAATTGATTTAGGTTCATTTATTCCAGGAAGGTTGTTGTGGGCGGGACTTGTGGGTGGTGTTTCCTTAGAAGCAGGTGGACTGGTCCCTCGGAACACCAAAATGGCTCAGGATCCCGGACGTCGATATAGCTTCTTGTGGGTGTTACCTGTAATTGAATAGAAAAGCAGTATTATTATTTGTGCTTGTTAATTTAATTTTATTGTGTTGCATTAAGTGATGTTTTAATGTGAATTTTGAGTAGCGAGTGGTAAATTGTGTTAGTATATAAAATTTAATGTATCGATACTGTTAGCTATACTTATCCCGGCATCCCTACGTATCTCCGTTCCGGAAGTATCTACCTGAAAAGGGCAAACACCTCCTGACCGTGTGTGAGGATCACTCACCACAGGTTAGTCGCAGTTTGTGCCGAAGCTAAGGCCGCTGCTACCCGTTGGATGACAGGTAGGATCTTCGCCATATCTAAGCATCCTAGGAAGCCGAGAATAGCGTAGAATCCTAAAGCGGGTTTTTTTACGGCTGCGGCTTTAACCGCATTCGGTACTTCAGCCATCTCGCTACCGCTCGCCGTCACTTTGGCGTAACTAATGCCGGTGCGCACTAGAGAGGGTATTCTCCGCAGAACCATCTTGAACGAACGTTCCCACTTTGCCCGATAGGTATGGTACGGTGTACCATGCCTATCCATATACCACATTAGCCTGTCATGGTCCTTGGCAGTGGCAGGCTGAATCCAGTATGCCTTGGTGATTGCCTTCACACGTGTGAAGGCAAGAACTGGAGTGGCTCATCCAGCGGCACGACGTCATCGGGGAGGGCGCGGGGGCACTTGTACGGGTGTCCCTGCTGGAACGGTGGTTCTCTACACGGCATCGTGAAAACGACGCCGGTAGTAGAACGTAGCGTACGGCTGAGCTTTCATCAACGTACGCTTACAATGTCAACACACGATGTTAACTGCTCTTCTTGCAGACAGCGATTGCGATGCGACGCGATTTAGTATTAACGTTTGATATAATATTTATAATAGTTAACATTGCTGTATCCGTTTTGCTAGATAGTTGATGTGAAGTTTTTTTATTTTGCATCAATTCAACAAAAGATAAGTGTGCACCAACACAAACGCGTTAATTTATTTACACGCAAAAACAATGTCAATCTATATTTATAAAACACAAAAATTGTTTCTACCTATGTCCGTTATAGGCCTTGAAACCATTCAACCGATGTGCTCAAAAAAGGTTTCATTAGAAAGGCAATAATGCGAAGATGGTTTTAGGCTAATAAAATAGGCACATTCGATTCATTCATGATTTTGATTTTTCCGAATTTTGAAATTTTTAAAATTTATATTTTTAAATACGGTATCCGCTATGTTTTAAATTTTTTATAAGAAAAATTTTACCTTTAAATAAATATCGTAAACGGTTATTGAGGTGTGTTGTGACCATAGCGCGGAGCGAAGCTCCACGCTAGTAAAATTTATAAAATATGAAAACGCAAGGAATAATACAATTCAATACAGTCTACTATTGGATATTATATTATTATTTGTACTAAATGTTGGCGAACACTCAATGGGCACATAATTTAGCTCGTGGTCATCGAATGAATTCATTTGGTCACACAAAATTGGTGTGTAAATATTTCTACATATCAAAAAAATGTATTGTAGAGAAAACCGTTGATACTGTTCAATAAAAGTTTCTTATTTGGTTCTATTTTATAAATTTTTCTAATAACATTTTTTTGCCCATATCTCCTATGTTTATGGCGGTATCTAGCTGGCTAGCAATCACAAGCTTTAATATGTAATAAGGAATGTGCTGTGCATAACTTCAGCCTCGTATTTGGATTCCATAAAATGTTTAAAGTGCGAACAAGAATTATGGACGGACGGCGAGCCAATAAGAAATCCAGTGACGAAAATTATAACTTTCTGTTACAGCTTTCGTTTAAAAATACACTTTAGTGCTTTAGCATTGTATTAAATTATACTTAGTTATATTTCTAAACAAAAAGTTACATTTCATTTCATTTTAAAGTTTATAGTTATGCCGTTCTACGAGAGAATAGTTATTAAGCGTCGCTCTTTTGTAGTCTAAAATGTTGTAGTGTGTCACAAACCTTACAGATTCACAGTTTTATTGTAATTAGCATTGTTTCATTTTTGTTTTTCTACGAATCATGACATTGTCTTAATTTATTTTGTAGGTCCTATTGTGACAAACTCAAAAAACTATAAAAAATTTACAATTTTCAACTTTATCACTAAATAAGCACTTAAGTATAGGTAGTACAAAGTGAGTATTGAAAGCTCGTAAAAAATGCTATTCAAATCTGTAATAAAATACAAGGCCATACAGTGCTATTAAAAAAAATTAGAAATATAACATTGAGCATAATGGACCACCCTGTATATGTAGAGAAAATAGTCTGCAATCTGAACGTAGAAGTTCAAACAGGACAGTGGTGTGTGGTGCTCGAAAATGGGCCATCCTGTATATACAAAAATACTTTACAAGATGCTCTTTGTTGTTGACTAAAACAATCTGTTATAAAATTAGTTTTAAATCAACAGTATACGCGTAATCTTCCACCCCCAAATCGTTGGGTCACCCTGTATATATTAATTAGTCTTAATTTTTTTAGCTAATAACTGTAAAATGGTGGGTTATAAAACTATTGAGCATTTTCAATAAAATTTGAAGCATAAGTAAGAGTGAATAAAAAAAAAACAAAGGAAAAAAACTATTAACTATTTCCAAAGTACATTTAGGTATAGAACATAGTTATTGAAAAAGGAAGGTTATTTAGAAATTAAAATAATAAACGACACGTTTAGAAAAAGCGATAATCCTGTACCGTGTGTCCCGATTTCCGTGTTTTAGCTGTTTTTAAACTTATCGTTGCTATTATCAAAGATAGAAATTTTTAGTTGTGGTTGACCTAAATTTATCTTCTTTTGTTTTCAACTTATAACTAAACGTCGATATTAAGGTCTTATACCTTTCTTAATACTATGAGTGATATATTTCGGCAGAGGTACTTATATATTGCGAAGTGTCGAATTCAGTGGCGTGCTTAGAATTTTTTTAGAGGATGCGGTTTTTGAGTAATAATATAAACTTGCGGTTTTTTATATGGGAATCATAGTTGGCTTGGAAACCATCAGCTGCAGTTATTTCTCAGATTTTCATAAATATAGACGTTCCTGAAAAACATCTTTCAATTTTTTTTCAACAAGATGGTGCCCCAGCTGAAATTCAACCAAATGTTATTCATAAGACTAATACAAACCAACAATAATACTTATGAATATGAATGATAACATTACGATCGTTAAAAGTCAGTAACACCAGGGAATTGATTTTTGCCGACTCTTCGAGTTCAACTTCTAAGCGAATTTTCTTGCTGCTACTGCCAGTATCACCTGTAATAACTTTTTTCGCTATCTCGATATTATTGGTCAACGGCTCTTCTAAGGATGAGAAACGCCGTCTCCCGTGTCTTGTAAGGGTCCGTATGTAAGCAGAAGAATTCATTAATAGTGTTGCCGATGTCCGCCGAATGGAAAGTGCTGTTTCTCGGAAACTATTCGTCGTAGAGAGTTGCGGTAAAAAATGTGGCCAAAAAGATACCGTGAAAAATATTTTCAAATTTGCAAGATAACCGCCAGGGGGAGTAACCGCCATCCTAAACTTTTAAAGTGATTTTTTTACTGAAATCCACCTAGTAAATGCACCAAAAAATTATATGCTTTTAAAGCTCAGCTTTATTCGAGTAATTTTAGTTAGGCGTATCTATTAAAATAAAGTGGTGGGGGGCGATTCAGTGATTTTTTTAAATAAACAACTGTAAGTCCTAAACGACTGAACTGATTTTAATAAATTTAGCCTCGTTGGAAATAGCATTTATTGCTCCATCAAATCCATCTTACCTGTAATATGTCTAATTTTTAGTGATACCGCTAGAGCGCGTTTTTTGACATAATATCAGAAAATTGCAAAATTCTCTAAAAAATTAAATGCAACAATATGACTTTTTTTTCATAAAAATGAGACGAAATCATCCCTAAATAGGTTAGTGAAAATCGCATCTCGATATCTTATTCATACCCTAAAATATCGAAGAAAGAAAATTTAGTTATTATAAAATTTGAAAAAGTCGATATTACACCGGTATTTATTCTTATTTATTTGTCTTTTTTCAAGATTCAACGAAAAATTTCATCATTTTATAATTTTTAAATAATAAAAGTTTTCATAATTTCAAAAATTAAATGTAATAATATGATAATATTTATTTTTGAAAGGTATTATTCCAAATTTGCGGAATTTTTTTTATTAATTTTATTTATGGCCCTAAAAGGGACCGATTGTGCAATAATGCCTACTTAAGCAGACATTAAGTAGGCATAAAGTACCTACTTAATGCCTACTTAAATGCTCGAATTGTCTCCCATCGACCTCGATGCATTGTTGGAGCCGCTCATGCGTGGAAATTACAGCAGCTTCAACTTCTGTTCTTGACAAACTACGAATGGCCTCTCGAATTCGTACTTTCATGTCGTCTCTCGTTATTGGTGGAGTTTCGTAAACAATATCTTTTAACCCACCCCATAGATAAAAGTTCAAACAGGTTAAGTCTGGGGATCGGGGTGACCAAGGAAATAGACTTCCTCGTCAAATCCACCTCTGGTTATATATTAAATTTAAGTGTTCTCGCACATTTATTGAAAAATGTACTGGGCAGCCATTTAGTTGTAAAAACATTTTTCCGTAATTGCAAGGGCACATCTTCTTTGAAATTACAAACACATTGTCAAACGTGTAAATCAGTATTTTCAGTGACTTAAGAACTTACCTATGATCCTTTAAAATGTTTTGAATAGTAGTTCGTGACATATCCAACGCGAGAGACCTTCCTCTCGTACTAACGCAGGGATTCAATGACACGTATGCTAAGACATTAACAATATTGTGTTCCATTCTTCTAGCCGAGTCTCTTCGCAACTTTGGTCGAAAGCTTCCAGTATTACGCAAATTTTGCACTAAACACGGAAAAATTCTCGCATCGCGTAGACGACGATCTGGATATCGAGCTGAGTATACTCTCTTAGCCGTGTTGCATTATATCGCAATCATATCAACAGCTTCATCAATTGTAAAAGACATTATAGGTAGTTTTAAGGACTTACTTGTGCAACAAACATAAATTGTCAAATTTTAATATATGTTTACAATTTGATGTTAGGTATTTGTTTTTTCTGCACTTGCATATTCTATGCATTGATTATTATGCTCCTACATGTTTTTTTTTAATTTTTGAAATTATGAAAACTTTTATCATTTAAAAATTATAAAATGATGGAATTTTTCATTGAATCTTGAAAAAAGACAAATAAATAAGAATAAATACCGGTGTAATATCGACTTTTTCAAATTTTATAATAACTAAATTTTCTTTCTTCGATATTTTTGGGTATGAATAAGATATCGAGATGCGGTTTTCACTAACCTATTTAGGGATGATTTCATCAAATTTTTATGAAAAAAAGTCATATTGTCGCATTTAATTTTTTTAGAGGATTTTGCAATTTTCTGATATTATATCAAAAAACGCACTCTAGCGGCATCACTAAAAATTAGGTAAGATGGATTTGATGGAGCAATAAATGCTCTTTCCAACGAACCTAGTTTATTAAAATCAGTTCAGTCGTTTAGGAGTTACAGCTGTTTATTTAAAAAAATCACTGACTCACCCCCTACCACTTTATTTTAATAGATAGATACGTCAAACAAAAATTACTCGAATAAACCTAAAAAAATTACATATATGATTACAACCAGTAGGTAAATTATGTAACTTACTTGCTTATGTCTATTTTTTTAAAAACAAATAGGGTGGATTTAAGCATCGAAAATGTAGACCATAAGGAGGGATGATTATTACTTCTTCAATCACAGCATTTACGTTTTTGTTCTCCATCCACGACCGAAAATTTTCCAACTCCTTGACTTATCTGTTTTTAGATTTTTGATTTTGAGTACATTAAATGTGGCTGCATTAGCTTCTTCCAAAATGTCATCGGGTACAGACACATAGTTTTCATCCTCCATTTTCGCTAAGGATAAGGCTTGCACACAGTTTTGCGAAAAAAATATATAATTTGTTGACCAATTAATTGTTTGTTTAATAAAAACCATAACAACGAAAACTGCTTCCTAAATTGTTTTGCAATTATAAACATTTAAATTTATTCTATTGAATTTTTGATAGCACCACTAGCACTATACAGCACTCGTGAGAAACTAAATCACTCACTTGTGTGTCGTAATCCCCACACACACATACGTGAGTGAAACTTTTAGTTTCTTCACTCGTGCTGTAATATACTATTGCTTGTAGCTATTCAAATTACTGAACCAATGCCTTATAGGTTTGGTATGTTAAACAAAAGTTACAATAAATATTTATAAAACTGTTACATTTAGGACACACATACCTTACATCTTTTTTAGAGATATTTTTAAGAGTTACTTGAAAATGTAATAATATATAGAATGTTCCAAAAAAAAACATAACTTTGTGTCACCCCGTCTTAATGACATGCTGTATACTTCAAAATAACCTTAAAATGTGGCTACTGACGATGCGTGATCATGTAACTTGTAACAAATTTAAGTTTTCTATCTTTAATCAAACGTAGTTATTCTGAGACAGCTGTGTTGGTGCAGGACCCGGTGTAATAGATCTTGGTTTAACCTGCTAAATGTAATTATACCATTATGCATGACAACCAGATCACCTTCAATACAAACACCCATTAAAAAGTCTTACACTGAAAATGCCACAATAAAAAAACTAAAAACGTTTTTCACAACCTCTTGGAATAAGTATGTTCAATAGGTGGTTATTTTATTGAATAATATTAAATAGTTCTTTAAATATGTAATGTTCAACGTTCTTCGAAAACGTAATTAAAAATATAAATTAAGCCGTTATTATATCAACTAAAAGTGCTTAGGTAAAAAGATCTATTAAAATTCCATTCACAATTTTCCGATAAAATTTTTATTGCGTGTCAAAGTAAGTAATCGTTACGCCATCCGGCCGCCCAAAGTATAATATAGTCTTTTATTTGTTACACCGCAGCATTAGCGGTTTTGTGTACCGCGCTATATGTTGTACGTAACCAACATTCGAATGGAAGTGGTTTTTTTGTTTTCTTTATATCTTGGTTTATATACAATATTTTACAACAAAATTAAAAATTTAGTTTCAGTAAATGGTATTTTGATATTATATATAATTTGTAATCAAACATTTATTGTCCTCATGGTATCATAATATCAGTTTGATTTAACTCAATTGCATATTGTGACAAAGTACCTTTATGTACTTGTTGGTGACAACGGAATAATTATTCAGAAAATCCCACTCAACTCGATAGGTGAGCTTATTAAACAGATTTTTCCCAAGTGGGAATTCAATGTTATTGTAATGATGAAACTTGTCAGAACACTGAATGTGTGTAATTTCACTATCATTACTATTGCAGAAGTTTGTTGTTAAAGTTGAATAGCGCTTTTATTTTTCTTTAAAAAACTGAACAATTGTAATTCCGCAATTAGTCTTGTGATTTATTTTTTCTCTTATTATTGATATTATGACTGACGTGAAGTTAGCAGTAGATTTCATTCATAAATTACTTTGTGTACATTTACTGTTAAACCTGGAAATGAATAAAATAACAGAAACTAAGCCCATAAATATTACTTTTAAACATAATTAAGAAAAAATAATTATGAAAACGGGGAAATGGACAAAATTTACTTAAAACCCAATTGCACTTTTAAATTCTACATAAAAAAGGCTATAGATATCAATTTAAAAAAATAGTAAACCCTTTTTAATTACTTCAGAAAAACGCTGTAGCGTCACCCAGGTACCCTAACTTGAAAAGTGTAATTTGAACTTATTTGCAAGAATGCAAATTCAAGAATAAAACAATCACCAAGGGATTTATCTTGACTTTATTGACAACAATGTTACTATTACTCAAATTCATTGCTTACCTTACACGGACTTTCCTGACAATAATTAAAACATTATAATTTATTTACAAGTCTGATATTTAATTACTCGCAAACTTCAAATCTGATCAAACGAAGTGGCCGTCTAGTGGTAGGTACGCTGTGCTACTTGAATTAGATAGGCTGGATGAGGTTGCATCACTACTCAAATTAAAATTAACGAGCTTTGCGCAATGGTGGTTCAGCCCGTTAATAATACTATTGTGGGAAATAACCACCAATAAAACCCACTTTATTCATAAATAAGTAATTGCTCACGTTCATTAATAAAACAAATAACATAAACAAAAAACAACGAAAGGGTTAGATATATAACAAAACACCATTAAATCAGGTTAAAGTGCGTACAAAATTATAACATTAAGAGAAAAATAAATAAAAAGCAGTTTAGTTACACATAAACACAATAAAAAAAGATTATGTAGTCACACTCACAATCGTGTTATAAATAATCAGAATAGAAATCGTAATACCAAACATGTGGCTCTTTAAAACCAATCATGCCGGTCTTTAAGTAAATAAACACATAAAACAATAATGCAAGTTACGGTACGTATAAAATACAACAACAGTAAAATTGCACACGTAACGGCCAGGACAAAAGAAAATAGACAAGAAATTTACACATACACAATTGTTTAGTGACTACTAAAGCACAAAATACATACGAAAAATTACAATCAATTGCATATAAGGAGAAATTAGTTCGCAGGCAAACAATTCTACTTAACAAACTGACAGAAAACAAAACTCATTAAAACAAAGCCTTACAAGGGTAAGTTATAAATAGATCATAACATCGTGACCGGTATCTACGTTTTTGAGTGCGTTAGAAAAATACAGGCCCCTTTCTCACGTTACACATTCATATATTCAACAATAAAAACAATAAAAATAAATTTCGAGGTGTTTAATGGTTATCTGGACCCGTTCGCCAACCCACCTCTACACTAGCAGATTTCAGCTTAATAAGCCCGCGTGCAATGCTCGATTTTTAATAGGTTATATGGGATTGTAGAATTATTTGCTGCCAGACTTGTTTATTGCAAAATTTAACTTTATTAGACAAAATTCATTTAAAAACAAATTGCATTTTTTGATTTTACGTAACAAAAGCTGTCGGTATCAATTTCAACAAATAGTAAACCCTTTTTAATTACTTCAGAAAAATGCGGTGCAAGGTTACCTACGTGTGACAGTGCACGGACAGAAAATATACATGCAAAATATAGGTTACAGCATGCCGGCACGTTGTTGGAAAATTTTACTTTATTGGACAAAATTAATTTAAAAACATATTGCCTTTTTAGATTTTAAATAAAAAAAGCTATCGTTATCAATTTTAAAAAATAGTAAACCCATCTTAATTATAGCAGAAAATATAGATGCAACGTTGCACACAGGTTACATCATGGGGGTATATTGCTGCAAAATTTAACTTTATTGGACAAAATTAATTTAAAAACAAAGTGCACTTTTGGATTCTAACATCAAAAGAGCTATGGATATCAATTTTAAAAAATAGTAAACCCTTTTGAATTATATCAGAAAATATACATGCAACATGTAGGTTGCTGCATTCCGCACGTTATTGGAAAATGTAACTTTATTGGAAAAAATGAATTTAAAAACAAATTGCATTTCTGGATTCGAACGAAAAAAGCTATCGATGTCAATTTCAAAAAATAGTAAACCCTTTTTAATTACTCCAGAAAAACCATGTTCAAGATCCATACGTGTGGCAGCTCGCGGACTTGTTTATTGCAAAATTTGACTATTGGACAAAATTAATTTAAAAACAAATTGCATTTTTAGATTTTAAATAAAAAAGCTATCGATATCAGTTTTAAAAAATAGTAAACCCTTTTTAATTATAGCAGAAAATATAGATGCAAAGGTACACACAGGTTACATCATGGGGGTATGTTGTTCCAAAATTTAACTTTATTGGACAAAATTAATTTAAAAAGAAAGTGCAATTTTGGATTCTACATCAAAAGAGCTATGGATATCAATTTTAAAAAATAGTAAACCCTTTTGAATTATATCAGAAAATGTACATGCAACATATAGGTTACTGCATTCCGCACGTTATTGGAAAATTTAACTTTATTGGACAGAATGAATTTAAAAACAAATTGCATTTTTGGATTCGAAGTAAAAAAAGCTATAGATGTCAATTTCAAAAAATAGTAAACCATTTTTAATTACTCCAGAAACACCAGGCTCAAGATCCATACGTGTGGCAGCGCACGGACTTGTTTATTTCAAATTTAATTTAAAACCAAATTGCACTGTTCGATTCATAGATGCAACGTTACATACAGGTTACAGCAAGCGGGCACGTTGCTGGAAAACTCAACTTTATTGGACAAAATCAATTTAGATTGAATTTTTTGAGTCTAAATAGAAAAAGCTATCGATATCAATTTTAAAAAATAATAAACCCTATTTAATTGCTTCAGAAAAATGAGGTACAAGTTTCCTATGTGTGAGCGCACGGCCCTGTTTATTGCAAAATTTAACTTTATTGGATAACATTAATTTAAAAACTAATAGCACTGTTGGATTCTATATAAAAAAAAGCTATGGATATTAATTTTAAAAAATAGTAAACACTTTTTAATTATAGCAGAAAATATAGATACAGGTTACATCATGCGGGTATGTTGTTGGAAAATTTGACTTTAATGGACAAGATTCATTTAAAAACAAATTGCACTTTTGCTTCCTACGTAAAAAAATCTATCGATATCAGAAAATAAAGATGCAATACTACTTATATACAGTTATAGCACGTGAGATTTTACATAAAAAAAAGTTATTTACAAACCAACTAAACTACATCTACATATATAATGTTACAAATGCAATATTGTTATTATTGCAAAAGTCTACAAAGTTTATTCTTTTAAAAGACATAATTCGAAAGCATTGTTATTTAATTTTGCGTTAACACATGTTTACATATATATATATATATATATATATATATATATATATATATATATATATATATATAATACGAATATCGAAAGCACTTTTCACACAGGACTTCTGTATTTTGTTCTTCACAATACAAACATTATATTGAAATGTCACAAGAATTTTTTATTATTATATTTTTTATGGTAGTTCTATAACTTTCTACATCCAGGTTTTCTAACCATTCAAAATCTTGAATTATGGTTTGACAATAGTATAATACATAGATACCACAATTCCAACTATCATTTTGAATAGGATAACGTATATATGTGGAATTTTCTACATTAGAAGGTATTCCGTTATACTGAACTATCGGTATTAATCGCTTCAAACATTGACTTGCTCTGGTACCTCCTTTATATGGATCAAATATATAGATTTTTTTTGGTTTCAGTATTCTCGTAAATACAAAGCCAATGCTTGGTAATATTGTCTATGATGGGAAATATTAAATTGGTCTCCTTACATTGGATATGGGGTATCCTACATTTGATTAGATTATGCACTTCGTACGTCTAAATACTTTAAAATTATACGCGGGTGGTTTAACGGAAGAGTGAATTTTCAATAAAAAACTTGTTTTACGGCAAAAATATATTTTATTTTTCTACATAATTTCCTTTTAATTCTATACACTTATTTCAACGGCTTTCCAACTTTTTGAAACCTTCAGAAAAATAATTTAATGGAAACTGAAAATATGCATCCGTTGCTTCCATTACTTCTTCATTTGTATGAAATCTCTGTCCTCCGAGCCACTTCTTCAAGTTTGGGAACAAGAAGAAATCACTTGGAGCCAGATCTGGCGAATATGGAGGATGGGGCAGCAATTCATAACCCAATTCAATTAATTTATTGGATGCAATAACGGACGAATGAGGGCGCGTTATCATGATGGAAAAGAGCCTTCTTTTTGTTTAAATGTAGTCGTTTCTTTCTTAATTCCGCATCAAAGCGCTAATAAGTTGGAATAATACTCGCCAGTTATAGTTCTACCCTTCTACAGGTAATTAATAAGGATTACCCCTTGGGAGTCCCAAAAAACTGTGGCAATAACTTTGTTGGCAGAAAAAACGGGTTTTGCCTTTTTAGGGGCACGTTCATCCGCAGAAGTCCATTGTTTAGACTGCATTTTCGTCTCAGGTGTGTAATGGTGAATCCATGTTTCATCCACGGTAACGTATCGATGAAAGAATTCCCTTGGATTACGCTACAACTTAACCAAACAGTCACTTGACGCGGCACCCATCTTCCACTTAACAATATTTAAATATTGATGTAAGATGTTACGCACTCATTCCGTTGAAATACGCAGTTTATTAGCTATCTCTCGCACTTTAACTCGACGATCACTTTTTATGATAGAACTGACTTTATCGATTGTTTCTTGAGAGGTAACCGTATTCAACGGTTCTGGACGTTCCGCATCCTCCGTGCTCATATGGCCACTTTTAAAGGCAGCAAACCACTTGAAAACTATTCCTTCGGACTGAGCAGATTCGCCGTAATATTTGCATAATTTCTCTTCCGTTTGTTTTGTGTTTTTTTCCGCGTAAATATAGTGTTTTATTAAAGCACGAAATTCCTTCTTATCCATTTTAAATTAAATACAAAACGTGTCTTGTTTGATTGACTGTCAAACATAAAGTAACTGACGGATTTTCACGAAATTTTGACAGTAGGATTCTAAAAGATGGCTGAAGTATGCAACATAATATCGTCACGTTAGGGTCGCCAACTTTTGAAAAGTCACACTTCACACTTCCGTCAAATCAACCTCGTATTTTCTTGACTAAATATATTTAAACACCACCATTTTTTTTTTCTATATTTGTTTGGAAATATTTATTAATTGCGTTTTTTTTTAAGTAAGAGTGTGTTGATTTCTTTCTTTTATTCCAACCCTCTTCGGGTTCCCTTGCACATTTATGTCTCTTAGTAGCACATTTAGTACGTGGAATGTTATATCTTACCTCCCTATATTGCTCAAGAACGTATGCTTTATCACTTCTAATGAACCGCGTACATGTTTCGTGTAACCCTCCTGCTAAAATCTTATTTTTTAAAATATTGAACCGGGTTTCTACGACAGCATAGCTTTTTCTAGGTATTAACATGATACTCCACAAAGCCAAAAATGGAATGTAATGTTTTCAAAATAATTTGCAAACTGTACGTTGTAGTATAAGTTTTCTTTGTTATTTTGTCCTTTTGCTTCGATATCCTGAACTCCCATTTGATTTTTTAAATGCAAATAAAATTTATTGTTTTTGTAAAATGCAGTGCGTGTTTTCATATTTACATTAATACCATCATCTGCAAGGTCAATTTTGGCGGAAACAAAATTAAAAAGTCTGTGGCGGCATTTAATTACCCTATTTGTTTCAAATCTACTTGAAAGCAAAATCCATAAATATTTAAAAGCCGAACAAATTTCAAAAAAATCTAAAATTTCTTTTAAACATTTTCTGACGGTATTTTCTTCAAAATTGGTGTTTACATCCCTCGCCATCAATTTTATTAGATGTGCTCAGCATAATTTTATCACTATTGTATCACTATAAACTTTATTTCCTAATAATAAATTAACCTAAATGCTATTTATGTAGCTTAATAGGGGAACTTGATTCCAACTTTCGCATACCTCAATCATCAGTGCTATACTGAAGCGTTGATTTTTTAGTCAATGACTGAAGTCTGTAACTACCACTTGAAAGGCTTACCATTTGTAAAGCTATTTGTAGTAATGCCTTACATAGTTTAACCACGATGTTAAATTTAAATTTTGCATAAACAAGTACGTGCGCTCACACGTTGGTAACTTTGTACCGCGTTCTTATCAAGTAATTAAAAAGGGTACACCATTTTTTAAAATTGATATCGATAGCTGTTTTTATGTAGAATCCAAAAATTCAACTTGTTTTTAAATTAATTTTGTCCAATAAAGGTATATATATATATATATATATATATATATATATATATATATATATATATATATATATATATATATATATATATATATATATATATATATATATATATATATATATATATATATACATCTTTCAGAAGCCCCTGTCAAAATTTCGTGAAACTCCGTCAGTTACTTTATGTTTGAGTCAGTCAAATAAGACACGTTTTGTATTTAATTAAAAATGGATAAAAAGGAATTTCCTGTTTTAATAAACCACTATTTTTTACGCGGAAGAAACATCAAACAGACGAGAAATTACGCAATATTACGGCGAATCTGCTCCGTCCCATGGAATGCTTTGCAAGTGGTTTGCTGCTTTTAAACGTGGCCATAGGAACACGGAAGATGCGGAACGTCCAGTACCGTCGAATACGGTTACCTCTCAAGAAACAATCGATAAAGTCAGTTCCATCATATAAAGTGATCGTCGAGTTAAAGTGCGAGAGATAGCTAATGAACTGCGTATTTCAACGGAACAAGTGCATAACATCGTGCATCAATATTTAAATATGAAAAAGTTAAACGAAAAGTTAAAAAAAATGCAGAAGCACAAATGCATACACGTGTTTCGAGTTCAAGTGACTGTTTGGTTAAGTTGAAGCGTAATCCAAGCGAATTATTTCGTTGATACATTAGCGTGGATTAAACATGGATTCACCATTACACACCTGAGACGAAAATGCAGTCGAAACAATGAACGTGTCCCTAAATAGGCAAAAACCGTTTCTGCCAACAAAGTTGTGGCCACTGTCTTTTGGACTCTCAAGGGGTAATCCTTATTGATTACGTACAGAAGGGTAGAACTATAACTGGCGAGTATTATTCCAACTTATTAACACGCTTTGGTGCGGAATTAATAAAGAAACGACCACATTTAAACAAAAAGAAAGTTCTTTTCCGTCATGATAATGCGCCCTCTAATTCGTCCGTTATTGCATCTAATGAATTAATTGAATTGGGTTATGAATTGCTGCCCCATCCTTCATATTTGCCAGATCTGGCTCCAAGTGATTTCTTTGTGTTCCCAAACTTGAAGAAGTGTCTTGGAGGGCATAAATTTCATACAAATGAAGAAGTAATTTGAAGCAACGGATGCATATCGCAGAGTTTCCAAAAAATTATTTTCCTGAAGGTTTAAAAAAGTTGGAAAGCCGTTGGAATAAGTGTATAGAATTAAAAGGAAATTATGTAGAAAAACAAAATATATTTTTGCCTTAAAACAATTTTTTTTATTGAAAAGTCACTCTTCCGTCAACCACCCTCGTGTATGTATATATATATATATATATATATATATATATATATAAAAATTATAAAACAAAATGCACTTTTAGATTCTACATAAAATGGCTATATATATATATATATATATATATATATATATATATATATATATATAAACATTTTATGTAGAATCTAAAAGTGCATTTTGTTTTTAAATAAATTTTGTCCATTAAAGTCAAATATTGTAATAAACATGTAACACGTAATGTGTGTACCTTAATAACACATTTGTCAATTTTCATAATTATTTTTTTCTAAATATGTTTAAACTAATATTTATGGACTTAGTTTCTGTTATTTTATCCATTTCCGGCTTTAATACTATATGTACACGAAGTGAAAATTTATGGATGAAATCTATTGCTACCTTCACGTCAGTGATATTATATATGTATTTAGGCGAGTATTTCTTATTATTACATTTCTGCATTAATGTGTTTTCTTAAATCGCTGAAAATATCGCTAGAACACTCAAAGAAAATGGCTACCCCGATCTAACACCTAACCTTAACAGGGAAAGGGTAACCGAAAAAGAAGAACCTAAATATACAGCGATAATACCATATATACAAGGTACCTCAGACAAAATACGAAGGATAGGCAGCAAATACAAGATACGCACTGCCTTCAAATCGACCAGAACGCTCAGGGGAATACTAACCAAAACCAAACCATACAATGAAGATCAGAATTCCAAGAACTGTGTATACAACCTACCTTGCGAATGCGGCAGAGCATACATAGGAGAGAGCAGTAGACCACTCAAAGTGAGAACTCAGGAACACAAGAACAACGTCCGCAAGGGCGAAACTGAAAGATCAAGAATCGCTGAACATGTCTGGAACGAAGACCACCGCATCCAATGGGATAACATACAGATAGTGGCAAAGACGAGAATACAACTCGTCGGAAACTCAAAGAAGCCACATTCATCGCACTAGCAGAAAATCCAATAAGCCAAGCTAGTGTAGAAATGAAACCCATATGGATTCCAATAATGCGCGAAGAGCTTAAGCGCAATACACCTGCGCAAGAGGTTACGGCGCAACATGCGCAATAAACTTCTGCGCAACCACGAAAAATAGTTTAATATATATATAAGTTCTAACAAATATATATTGGATTACTCAGTGGCTCAGCGGTAAAGGTGTCAGACTAGTAAGTGAAAGGTACCAAGTTCGAATCTGAGAGTAGTCAAGTGCTTGAGAAAAATTAGATATAACAAATGAATTCGACTCAAGTGCGAAAACAGTCCTTCTCAGGACTAAGCCTGATGACGGAAGCAGAGTCCGCTTCCGAAACGTCGCGCTCAAAAAGCATAAACTGTGGAAATAGGCCGATCAACTCCACTAATAGGAAACCACAGTTACAAAACACTTATAATACAGAAGTGTTTTCTTCTGTTGTACTTTAATGAGGTGTTATTTAAGTTATACCTACTACTTGACTTTATTAGAGCTTATTTTAACCAAATTCAATGTTTCCTTTTTAGATCGACCTGGAATTTGTACGATGAGTTAGCTAATACACACAACCTTCCCCAAAACGTTTTATTATGTTCATTAAATTAAGTAGCTGATGTTACGACATAACATTACGGTGGCGCAGGCAAGTGAAGACGTAATAATAAGAAACCAATAAATGATAATTACAGAATGTTAATTGAAAGTAAATAAACGAATTTAGTTTCGCTTATAATAAAGATTTAGGTGGCTTGCTGAGTTATATAAAGCGACTTCTTTCATTTTGTTAAAATATTTTAGAAAATGGGGTTTTATATTAGGAAAATAATTTACTTTACGCATGTAAACGTTTGGGGTCTTTCTTTAATAAATAATTAAACAGGATTGGTTATACTCGATATACTAGGTAACTGTAAATACGCGCAGAACAGGGTCTTTGAATTTCCTGGACTAGAGTCTTCAAATACTAGTCTTTATTCTGGATTGTTGTGATAGAAAAGATTTGAACACGACAACCTTTTAGACTTGTGTGACTGGGGGTGGGTATGTGCGTGCGTGGGTGGTCAAGGATAGATCCCGACTCCGAGAATCTGAATTTCAATTTATTAATAGGTATGTTAAGTAATTTGTTTAAATCGTCTACAAGTGGCTGGTATAAACAATGCTATCGAAAGGAAAGTAGGTTTTGTCAATCAAGGCGATTTGATATTTACACCTCTTGGTTTATGAATGATTGTTTTATTGAATTTTGACAAAGATTACTGTATTATAGCAGTTATTATTATCACCTATTTAGAGGCGTTTACGAACCTTTTCTACTGAATTAGTTGGTTACACTACCTTTTATTTAAGGCATCACGCATATTTTGCACGTTTCAGTCTTGGGAAAGCGATACATTTTAATAGCAACATTTTCTACCAAGCTTCAATTAATTGTCATATAAGGGTTTGGAAGTAATGCGTTCATTCCCTCATAGGGTGATTTTTTTAAATGGACCCTTAAAAATTGTCGAAATTGTTTTATAATGGTTATACCAAACATTGTTACGATCTTTTTCATTATTTTAAATGGAGTAGTGCTGTTGTAGGTGAACTTTTTCTGAGATTTTCTTATGCCTAAGTTTAACCGTTGGTGAGATATTTAGATAGAAACTAATTTTGGTTTAGTTCAGAGTTATTCAATCCACCAAAAACCGTTTTTTAAAGAAGAATGTTCACGTTCGTGTGTAATTAAATGCACCAAATTGTAACTATATTACGATTCAATTACTAAATGTTTATTGCTCTATTAAAATTTTTTTACAAATTGCTCTCAAATGTATATGTTACGGACAATACCAGAAATGTAGACAAATCTAGTTTTGTCTACACAAATTTAGAAATGACTTAGTATTTTAGACAATTGGAATTAACAGCCATTTCTAGATTTGTCTAAACAAAACGGGATTTGTCTAAATAGGAGCGACTAAGGAGAGGAATCTGTTCCACGACCTGCGCACGCGTGAAAATTTGACGAAAATGTGTAGATTAGATACACAAAACTACTGTAACATAAAAACAATGCATCAGCCGAGAATCGATGCCGTATGGGAAAAGACTACTACTACTAGATCAGAACTGCTCTACCATGTTGGCATTAAAACCCTTATTTAAGTATGGATGTATGTAATACACATATACTTAATATTAGCATACGCGTGCGAACAGATTGCAATTAACGTATTTAAAATATTATTAGTCTAATTTTATTTAGACATAAAGCGTTTTGTCTGCAAAATCATTGAAACAGCATAAATTTCGATACCACTTTGGGTTTTGTCTAAAAAACTTAGTCATTTCTAAATTTGTTTAGACAAAACGAGATTTGGCTACATTTCTTGTATTGTCCGTAACATATACAATTCTCGTATTGTCTAGACAAATTTAGAAACGGCTAAGTTTTTTTAGACAATGCGCAATTTGTTTAGACAAGATACGAAATCACCGTCCGGTTCGCCTTTAGACTGGAATTGACAGAAATTTCCAGGTTTGTCTAAACAAAACGGGATTTGTCTAAATTCGTGCTTTGTCCGTGACATATCAATACTCTCATTTTAAACATTAAAATGATTTAGCTCAAGACTATTGTAATGAAATATACAAAAGCATTACTTCTTATTTATAATTTTTGTTAATGTTTTAAATATAATTTCATATCTCTGAACAAACGAAGTATATTGGTGTATCATGAGATACGAAGATGCGAAGTGTGAGCCTTCAAAAAATTTCAACATGGTGTTTTAACTGTTACTAGCGTTTTCCTAGACGTTCTACAAAAGTTGGTCAGTCTAAAATGTCCTTATGACGTGTAACTAATTGTTCAACAAATTTTAGCAATACGTATAATGTTCGTCGTGTATTTCTCTTAAATATGTGAGATGTAGATTACCTAGAGGTGGCAACATTCTATGTTACACTTGCTATTACGGAAAGTTTTGAATCAAGCATAACTTAATTTTAATCGGAATCTGTAAATTATGGTATTTCTAGGTTTTCACTGTTGAAATTTATTTTAACGATATGTTTGCTTTCCTATTAGTACGTTTTAAACGGATTTTCGCTAGTTTTTTTACAGGATAGGTATGTGTTGGTTTGTACCTAAAGCATTGTTAATTTTCGTTACCTTTAAACTAAACATTCTTAAGAGAATTATAAATGATATCGAAGAAATTGAGTCATAAAGTTTATTTGGAAACAAATGAATTATAAAGTGGTTTTCAAACTCATTATCATTAGATCTTTTCATTTGTGGTAATTAGACCTTTTACTATTAGTTTGGTATTTCGTATTGAAGACAATACTTGCAAATTTCTACAGTTTAAATCATGCCTCTTATTTTTTATAAATAAGTGAAATGTAATCTTAGGGTACGTTGGTGGAACCATAGTTGTGTTCAATTTGTTTTCAATAATTCATTTTTAATTCTTGTGAAAGAATACACATCTACAGTGTGGTTTTCGACCATAGGATACTCTAGTGAGGCCCGATAATCTTCGTATCTTCACTGATAGCGCCACGGACTACGATTAAGTTAAATTAGGTTCTATAAAATTTTACTTCATTTAATTACATGCGTTTAGGGAAGAAGTAGCAGGTGTTCTCCCACATAGTGCAAAATGGCGTTATACGAATAAATCTTGCCGAATCACTTAGAGCTCTGATACGTAATTTTGGGTAAAATATTACAGTTTACGACGGTAGTGGTCCAGCCACACCTTCATACTGCAAAATCAAAGCAGAAACTCTATACATTGGGAGTTTTTTTCTGGATTAATGTATACTTTTTTAATGGGATATGTAAAGGGGGCGTATTCTTACTACGTAATCTTTCTTTTTTGGTTACAATTTAATAGCTTCTGGAAACGTTCTTTTTTTGGCGGTGGAGAGTTCAGTTTATATCTAGCTGTATGTGTGTGCAGACACTCATTAGGCCAATATAGATACTACATAATCAACATTATATTTCTAACGAGGTCAGCTTGTCAAAAAGGCGAAAATCTGCTTTTAGTTACCTCATTGGTACATACCTACAAATTTTATAGTGTGTAGGGAAAAACTCGTAGATATCTGTTTTGGCCGGTAGACGTCGATGTTTGGACGCATACGTAGAGCAGATGCCCGCTGCGACGTCCAAAATCCGACGTAAGTTACCTCATGAGGTACATATGCAAATTTAGGCTTAAATAAAAGGTGTTTATGTGTAGAGTACACACATATTTTATATTGTAAAATTAGTTCATGTTAGTCAGTGAATACGTACAACGAGCTTCTGTTAGGTATAGAAAGTAATGAAAAAAAGTTGAACTTTTTTAATTTATGTATCTACCATCCATGTAATATGCGACCAGCGTGGCAACGTGACCTGTATGTTTAAGTTACGAACGAAATCTGTTCTGCGCTGCGGCCCGCCTCCGCGGTTCATTTGTAAGCACAGCGCACAGCGATGTAGTCGAAACAATATTAAATATGTCGTTGAAGTTAAAAGAAGTGCACGAATAATCGGATATAATAATATTTGTTAGTCATGGTTTCGAAACGTGAAAAGATTGAATATTATTTGTGATAATTATTAATAGAGTTACTGGTTTGAAAACGACGTGTAGGTATTATATTATTTGTTCCATGGGTATTTACCTGTTTTTCGTGCTCTTAATTCGAAAACTGCGACATTTCCAACTCTTCTTTGATTTAAAGGAAGCTGAGTGAATTTGAGCTTTAGTAAAAATTACTACTTTTACAATACTGTATTTTTTTAGAAGTAGGAACATGGATGACAGATGTTACTGAGAACGTACTAGAGACGAATTCGGCTGTAACTGTAACAAGCAACTGTTGCATACATATTGTCAGCGAAAAAATCGCGATTCAGATGTTAAGGAATTCAGTGAGTCTCCATTACAAAAATGTCAAACTGTCCTTGCTGCAAGAAGAAAATTTAATGTGTCGTACAAAAATTTTGACCTCTCAGTCTCTGTAAATAATTATGACGGTTACCATACGCTTTTTTAAAAAAACCTATATTTTTTGTGATAAAATATACCGTTATAAAAATAAAACTAGAATACACTATGTGTAGTATAAACAACTTTGAAAATAATATTAAGCACTACGTTACAAAATTAAATGACTACTTTATTAACAAAAATTTTAGATACTGATTGTATAGCAAAGGAAGTTTGTTACCATTCTATTTGTAGAATCGCATATCAAAAACGATATAGTAAACGACTTAAACGGAAAACATTAAAAGGAACTTAGCATTTAAACAGAGATTTACATAAGCGTGCGATGAAGGACCTTTTTGATTTCATTGACTGTGATATTTTAGAAAAGCAAAATTCCTATTTTCTGTCTTATATTTACGATTTGTATTTACAAATTTGTTTTGAATATTACTTCGCTAATGGGATTTTAAAAACCAGTAATTTTAATGCCGCCCACTTAAAACGTGTACAAAGGACAAATATCGTTTTCCTTGTATAAAAATAAAACTATTGTTCATGTTTCCAATATCAGGACACACAGTCTGTTTTGAGCTCTTGAACAGAACACGTGTTTTGGGAGAGAGTTTTTCTCTAACTTTTCGATACGCCTATTGGCGATATCATATAAAAAGAACATACGACGTATGAGAACCGAGTACTAATCTTTTTATTTCAGTGGGTACAATATTCGCACCGGAAGTGTGTGGTTAAAACCGCATAGATCCGGTCTCGGAGAAGAGCTAGCCCAGATGTCGTCGGACGAAGACAGCGAGTACGAAGAGGAAGTTAAGTATCAAGACAGAACCGTACAAAACTTCTACCTAGAAGAATGGCAAAAGTCACGGCAAGACGTCTACGCCAAAGACAAGATGATGGAAGAACATCTAATGAAACTCCAGGACCAAGAGAGAGAAATCGAAGAGCTGAAGGTAACTATAGAGACCCTTAAGGCTCAACACGAAGAAGTCGTAGCAAGACTCGACATGATTACAAAAGAAACCGCAAAATCGACAAACAAAACCATAATCAAGACCACCGAAGCTCGCGCAGAACATCAACGCGACAACGAAAAGCCCCCGCGTCATAAGAAGAAGAGGCACAGCGGGAAGAAGAGAGGTAACGATGAAACTCCCACTGAAACATCTGCTAAATCACGCAGCTTCCCAACCAGACAATAACGAAGATGCCCCCACCGAAGAGGAAGGCTTCAAGACCCTCGCGAAGAAGGGCGGAGTGAAGCGTCAACGAGTGGACGCAGGAAATACAAGCCAGGACATGCCCGCACAGAAAAAAGAACGAATCCCGCCACTAATCCTCCACCGACAGGAGGACTACTCAAAGGCGATGAAAAAGTTAAAGACTGTCGGAATAACTCCGAAGGCTACCAAAACCACCAAGGATGGTATCAGCGTACTCGTAAGCTCCGTGGAGGAGTTCAGAACCGCTACTGCTGCACTGGACGACGCCGGCGTGCAGTTTAATGTGTACCAGCTAGAAGAGGCAAAGCCAATCAAGGGCATCCTACAAGATGACGAAATGTTAGGAACGGTCAAAGATCTCAAATCCATGGGGTTTGAAGTGCACAAGGTCAGCCGCATGTTTGCCGGACGCGAACATAGAAAAACCACCATGGTACTGGTCCACCTCGGAAGGAGCGAAAGGACCAAGGAGGTTTTTAACATGAAGATCGTAGGACATCTCAGGGCACGAGTGGAATCACTCCACAAAAAGAATGGAATCGGACAGTGCTTCCAGTGCCAACGGTTCGGCCACATCACCAACGGATGACACGCACACTTCACACATCTGGGTGGCGATCCAGATGTGTGAAGTGTGCGGGGGCACACAACACAAGGGACTGCAAGAAGACCCGCGCAGAGGGTGAACCGAAGTGTTGCAACTGCACCGGGTTGCACACAACGAACTATGGTGAATGCCCCGCCCACCCCAGGGACATGAAGAAGGGTAACACCCCCAAATCAACAAACGCTAGGAAACCGGCAGGAATTGCCGAGGACGGCATTAGTTACGCGCAGATGGCTGCAGGAACGACAAGACAGACGCCAGAAGAACTGGAAGATGAAGACTTCGCGCTCGTAATGAAGATCGTGAAGGCCTTCCGAGCAACGAAAGGATAAGCACCCAACAAGAGAGTACGCAAAAGCCGCAATCATCTAAGCGGCCGACCCAACGAATGAATGGGATCACGACCTCGAGAGGACCTGACGTTGAAAAACCGAGGATCTTCTCCGGACACAACAAACGCAGGTATTGGTAATTTTAACGTATTTCTTACAGGTACATAGAAGCTACGAATACCGTCAAGAATCACGAGAAGACGAAGGTATAGAGAGCAATAGCCCGTAGTACCGAAATTATTTAACGATCACCGATGCTTCCAATATCAACCGTGCCAATGCAATTCAGGTTTGCACTACCAACACAACGACCCTTCAAACAAATGTTAAAACATAGCTTTTCGTTTACGACATGAAATTTTAGGCATAGAAAAGAAAGACCTTCCTGCTGATTTACTTTTACAAAATATACACGAAGAAGAATGCAAAATTCCAGAACTATTATGTGTGTTTGTTGAAAGCTTGTTGTCTTGTATTTGACAATTTTCACCGCTCCGTTGAAACCTCAGGTGGCAAGGACACGCTTCATGATACGGTCTGTATTTTATATCAAAACATTTCAAACATCGACTCTATATTAACTAATCCTGAGGATCAAAGGCAATCAAGCTCAGTAATTCTAAGCGACAACGTAACATCCACTACAAGTAAAAAAAGACGAAGAGCTTTTATAGGCTACGTTGACGAGCGTACTACAAAAAACCGAAATTAAGAGAAACAATTATGTGAAATTTAGAAGAACTAACAGAAATACCGAAAAATTTAGTAATTATAAAGCAACTAGATAATATGTGGATGTTCTCCTTTCAATTTTTATACAACGATATTCCTGTGTGGACTAGCTGGAACAGTAGAAACATCACAGATATCTTGCCACGGCAAAAAATTTGGTATTTACCATCAATAAATTTATCTCCCACTAGCATGTCCATTTTCCACAGTAGTAGAGACTTAAATAGAGCACAAGAAGTTGCCAATGAGTGTAAGCAAAAATTTATTTCTGTTACATATGACTTGACCATTGCCAAAATGGCTTATCAGATTCAATCAGCAAAATCTCCAAAATACAATAACGTTTTCCTTCCTCTCGGTGCTTTCCATATTGAGGTCTCATTTTTAAGGCTCTCGGAAAATATATTGAAAAATCAGGTGGACTTAGTGAGAGCTTGGTATTGGCGGAGTGTTCTCTTAACGGTTTTTTATATGGAACTCATTATAATCGCTGCAAACGCGTTCACATAATATTTTCAACTGCATTGCAATTCTTACATTTTAGACAGTTTTTACAAGCAAAAGATTAGGATTACGAAATAATTAAAGAAGAATTAAATGAGTTCCAAGGTGACGACTTAAGTTCTTTCCCAGTACTTAAGGCTTTAATTAGTGAATATGGTACGTATTGTGAGCATACTCAACTTGGAAACAACGGCGCGACTGCTAAATTTTGGATGAATACATTAATTTTGTAAAATTGTATCAACAGTTCTCAAGAAGTATTTGAACGAATAACATAAATCTTTTATGCTTTGTTTACTGAGAATTGCCAGCCTAATGTTCGCAATGAATCACTAAAACTATTGCAGATGGGTAATTAAATATTGTGCAAATTTTGTTAACATAGATACAACACATCAAGGTCTAAAACCCATTTTAGAAAATGGTGGTTTTTTAATAAAACGAACAACTACAAATGTTTAGCGTACTCCTATTGACCTTACGCTTGAGACGATTAATGCAGACGCAGCTAATAAAGTAGATTTCAGTTAGGAAGTGATGGGCATTAAATCACTCTATTCGAACCTCGTTAATTTCAGACATGTTAGAAAATTTAAGTATTAACAAAACGGAAGCAAGTATCTTTTCTAACGAGGTTCGAATAGAGTGATTTAATGCCCATCACTTCCTAGCTGAAATCGACTTTATTAGCTGCGTCTGCATTAATCGTCTGTTCAAGCGTAAGGTCAATAGGAGTACGCGACAATTGCTTGCTTGTCGACCACATGTAATTAAAAAGCACAATCTTGCTTTAAAAGCAGTCATTAATGAAATAGAAAATAATATTAATCCCTTTAATTCCGAAATTGATAGAGACAAGTTATTCAACATATCCACGGGAAAATCCGCTACTAAAAAAACTGAAGATCATTTATTAAACATAGGATCTATCGGTGACAATCGGAGAAACTACTTTATTCAGGAATGTTCATTGGATTCACAAAGATTTGACGCTACCATTAAGGGACAGGAAATATTTACGTTTGCCTCAGAAAATAAGGCAAAATTTAAGAAAGAAAATGGAAAAGTTATTGAAGTTCAGTTTGAGCGCAACTTGGTTAGGCGAATATTAGCCTTATCTTTGGGGAATAAAATTGACCTTGCAACTACCTAACCTTTCCTGTTAAAAAATTTCCACTTTCACTGTGTCACATAAATAAAGAGGTAACTTCCACTTTACCGAGTCATATTGACTGTACTCTTATTGACGGGCTTTATCTGGTCCATTTACTAGATGAAACGACGCAAACATTTGGCAACATGAAGGTAAAGAAATTCACATAGTGTTTGATAAGTTTGTAAGACCATCTATAAAAGATATTGAGGGCGATAAACGAGCAAATGTATATGAAAGGAGTACGTAGTTCCTAATTTAGGGTTTTGAACAACAACACCCATCACATTTTATGAAAGTAATGCGAAATGACGATTTTAAGCAGCCCTTGTGTGAATTTTGGCAAAATGATATGTTTTTTGAAATTGTAAGTAATAACTATATATGCCAATTGCAATGACGATTGTTTCACTTTACTGTTGTGGTAGGACATATATAAAGAGAAACTGTTGATACCTTTAAGTGTTTCCACGAAGAAGCTGACAGCCGAACAATTTATCATTTGTCAAAAATTGAAGAAAATACTAATGTGGTAGTTCATGGTGCTGTCACTGACATCTAATTATTAGTCTGCTAGGAAATCTACACAAAATTAATAAAAACACAAATGTGTAGATTTGTTGACGTAAATGGAATTTTGAATAAATCGGGATTCTAGTATGTGCAAAACTCTACCAGTTTTTCATTCTCTTACTGGATGTGATTATACCGCATCCTTTTTCAGAAAAGGCAAGCTAAAACTGTTTGGTATACTTAAGAAGGACCTGAAACTACAAGAAGTATTTGGTACATTTGGTTATAATGCAAGCATTTCGAAAGAGCAAATTGATTCTGCAGAAATGTTTATCTCTACAATGTACGGAAAACCCAATTTGTCCAATATCAATGACATTCGATTCGCTATTTTTTACGATCACTGTAACCCCAAAGCAAATCAAAGTCCGTTCAAGAAGTTAAAAATTGTGATAGTACGATGTTACCACCATGCAAAAATGTGTTGTTATTGAAAGTTAAGAATATAAATGAAATTTGTTCAATATGGAACAATGCAACCCAAAGCGAACCAACATTTTATGATCCCTTGGAGAATGGTTGGACTGAATAATAATACGTTTTCGCCGATCTGGTTTGATTGTCCTCAAGCAGCTGCGTGTCTAGATGATATAATTTTGCCTGATACCGACGAGAATATAGACGATGAAATTGAAGAGATAATGCATGATTCTTCTGATGATGAGCAATAGAAATTATTTTAAGTCTGGTTCTGTCAAAGAGTTTGTTGTGTTTAAATAATATTTTGCGTATTTTTTTGTTTTTTGTTGTTTTGCATTTTTTATATAGGTACCTATTTTACTACTTTTGAATGCTAAGAGTTCCTATTTAGTTTTTTATCTTTTGCACCTGTTTAGTTTTACGCGTTTTTCGATTAGATTTAGGTCTGTACCTATTTCAATTTAAGTTTATATTTTTTTACTGTTTTTGATTCGTTAAAGCTTCTATTTATTCCTTTACATGTTATGTAGCTTTTTAAGTTCAAAGGAGTATCTACTAAGTATTTATACCTTATACAAAGTTTTGTACCTGTTTTAGTTTATATTTTTTGGATGATTTGTGGTTTTTTGTTTTTATTTTTGTTTGTAAACTTGGCCAGAATTACTTATTTTGTTAATGCATTTGTACTTTTTTATTAAAGATCTTTCGTTTTATCCTATATTAATACCGAAATTTAAATTTTCTAGAGCGTCTGCAATTTGTTGTTGGCCGTCTGCAGAATTAAAAAAAATTTCTGTGCACTCTACACATAAATACCTTTTATTTAAGCCCAAATTTGCATATGTACCTCATGAGGTAACTTACGTCGGATTTTGGACGTCGCGGCGGGCGTCTGCTCTACGTAGGCGTCCAAATATCGCAGTCTGCCAGCCAAAATAAAATAGATATCTAGGAGTTTTCGCCTACACATTTGTAGGTGTGTACCAATGAGGTAACTAAAACCAGAAGCTGTCATTCGTGAAGTTGACCGCTGGACCCCGACAGACGGTCCATTCAAGAAACTCGACCTTTTGTACCTTATGAGGTAATTTATTTGTAGGTCTATAACTAGAAGCCTATCAGCAAAAGTAACTTCATTAAATTCTTCGGAGATAATCGTCTGAAAAAAAAACGGTAACTTTGAAACCGAACTCATTACTTTTCGAATTACAGGATCATTCAGCTATGTGCTTGTTCTGCATTAGAGAACGAGAACGTGAATCTTGTCAATGTGTATCGTTATTTGTTGAAAAGTACGTTAGAATTTGATGCATGATTACGAAGCGTAAATAGATCATTATGCAGAAACGCAACAAATGTGAACAGGAATGAATTGTGACAAGCATATATAAATGATAATGAAAATAGCACTTTTTTACTTATAATAGAATATCTAGATATGGCCAATAGGATTACATAAAAATCCTATTGTGGATTCAAATTTCAATTCCATTTCCCAATGTTTGTTTAGCTTCTTTAAATTACGTTTCATTCAAATAACACAAAGCAATAATGTATTATCTTTATCTACATTTACCAAAAACAATGTTTATAAACGGATATTTATCGCATTTTCTACTCTGACCGTGCTATAATTAAGATAATAATAATATTAATATCAAATTAGAAATCCGTAGGGTATTACAAATCAACGTTATATGCCAACGAGAAATTAAACAAAAACAATAATTTACCTTAACTCTAGAAAGACGACCCTCATTTTCATAATGTACATATTTTTTAGAAAAACAAATATTAGTTTAATAAGACAAATAATAATGAAGATATTTTATAATATAAAGATTAAGATCTCGTAAAAGTTTCGTTTTACATTAAAATAAAGTTATTTACAAAAATGTAAATAAATAAAGCTTGAACGGCTTGAGTATGTTAGCAAAGTTCGTAATAAAGTTAATATTTTCTGCCCAACGTAATACTCTTACTTGAAGCTCGTCTCTGTTTAATCTGATTGATTCTACTTCCTTGTTGTTTAAACGTATATTGAAGAATGAAATATGTACGGGTTGTATAACTACGACTACTTGTCAAAACTATACGAAAGACTACGATTTTCTCCAGTTAAAATCCTCAGTTTTTCATAATTTTGAAAAAGTACTTTGTGCTTTAAGCTTTGTACAGGGTGAGTCAACCTCAACGGGACGGAATCTCCTGGGCAAACGGTAAGAAATACTAAAAAATCCTTTTACAGGCGTACGTAGATTACGGCTACAATTTAAAATTAATCTCACATATACAGGGTGTTTCAAATTCGAGTAACATATCTAAGTTATGTTTTTTTAATGGAACGCCCAGTATTTTATTAAATTTTTCAATTAAGTTTTAAAAAATAATGTTAGTTTTGTTTTTTTTTTTTGCTTATTTATTCTATACTTTTCACGTTTTCTATCGGTATAATTACAATAATAAATTGTTATATAGGGTGTTCCTGACAATTGGTTTAATTTTCATAATTTTTTTTGTTCCATTTTAAATGGAACACCCTGTATTTTATTACATTTTTGAATTTACCATACAAACATACAGTTTATTTATTAAGAGTTTCGTATGCCTATTTTTAATGCTTTCCGAGTAATTTGCATTAGATTACTAAAATTACGGAATTTTATTATTTTTATACAAAATTTATAATAAATGTTCATTTTCACGAATGCACATTATTATCCTTTTTTCAAATGATCTTCTCACATTCCTTAGCATGTCAGGAGTTATCGTGGCGAATGCATTTTGAATACGTATTTTCATGTCTTCGATGGTTGTATTACAGGTATTAAGAACGATATTTTTAACGTGTCCCCACAAAAAAAATGCATTGGTGATCTTGGGGGCCAATGATAAGGACCGCCTCTGCCGATCCATTTTCCTGGGAAATGTTCATTTAAATATTGTCTTACATTACGCAAAAAATGTGCTGGAGCGCCGTCTAGTTGCAACCACATTGCTCTTCTGACATTTACTGGAATGTCTTTTAAAAGAATCCAAAAATTACTTTTTAAAAATCTAATGAAATTTCTTTCGTTTAAATAACCTAAACAAAATGTGGCCCTATTACGCAGTCTCCTATTATCCCCCCATAAACATTCAGAGACCATCGATTTAGATGATTTGTTGTTCTGTAGTGGTGGTTATTTTCAGTACTGTAATAGTGAAAATTATTCCGGTTATAGTTGGACTAGTGTCCATTGTTATCGAAAGTAGCTTCATCGGTAAATAGGATTTTGTTTAAAAAGTGTTCTTCGTTACCTTCTTTTTCAAGAAATTGTAAACAAAATTCAAGCCTGTTTTCAAAATCGTATTCGTATAAATTTTGGTGCATTTTAATGTGATATGGATGATAACGATGTTTTTTAAGAATTCTTTTAACACTTGATTGACTTACATCTACTTCTTTAAATACACATGTACTAATGTTAGGATTTTCGATTACTGATTGCAACACCAATAATTCCGTATTTTCGTTTCCCGTTTTAGGTTTCTCCAATTCTCGTTTTTTATATGTCACACTGTTTCACGAAATCTTGCCAATAGTCTTTCAAATACTTTCTTGCGAGGATGATTTTCTAAAGGAAATCTTTCTGCATACATTCGTGCTGCCAGTAACAATTTTCCAATTCCCCAAGAATTAAAATCATATTGACACGATCTTCTAACGAATACTTCTTCATTTCATAGTCAATGACAAAAAACTAGATATGAAATTAGCAATGCTTTATTAACATGAAGCACATTTGACAGATATTAAATTAAAGTCACAGCCTCCATTGTGAATAACATACAAATTTTATGTATCTTTAGTAAACTAATACAAATTACTCGGAACGTATTAAAAATAGACATACGAAACCCTTAACAAACATCGAAGACATGAAAATACGTATTCAAAATGCATTCGTCACGATAACTCCTGACATGCTAAGGAATGTGAGAAGATCATTTAAAAAAGGATAATAATGTGCATTCGTGAAAATGGACATCATATTGGACATTTATTATAAATTTTGTATTAAAATAATAAAATGCACTAATTTTAGTAATCTAATGCAAATTACTCGGAAAGTATTAAAAGTAGACATACGAAACTATTAATAATTAAACTGCATTTTTGTATAGTAAATTCAAAAATGTAATAAAACACAGGGTGTTCCAGTTAAAATAACAAACAAATTGCATTAAAAAAATGATGAAATTTAAATCAATCGTCGGGAACACCCTGTATAACAATTTATAACTGTAATTATACCGATAGAAAACCTGAAAAGTATATAGCTATAAGGTACCTTTAATAAACTAACATTTTTTAAAACGTAATTGAAAAATTTAATAAAATACTGGGCGTTCCATTTAAAAAAACATAACTTTGGTATGTTTACTCTAATTTGAAACACCTTGTATATGTGAGATTAATTTTAAATTGTAGCCGTTACTAATCTACATATGCCTGTAAAAGGACTTTTTATTATTTCTTACCGTTTGCCCAAGGAAGGTTTAAGAATACTTGTATTCTTTAATTTTATATGCTAAAAGGGTTCACTAACAATAATATAACTCACCGTGCACAACTGGGATACCTCTCGTCGTGCTCCACTCATAGGGATACAACTCGGTACATTTCCGTTCAAGATTCTCTGATAAAATGTAATGGTTTGAAAATTGCATTAATTAAGATATAGAAGACATTGTTTCCTCAATAGTTTCGTATTAGAAACAAAAGAATTTAGGTATTTTAATCCCTACTAGGTGAACAGTATTTTCTTTTTGTATTCACAGAACCTTGATACTGGGGAAGTTCTAGTTCGCAATTAAAATGATTAGAAATTTTTTGTAGCAAACTAAATAGCCCAATTAATTCAATTATCTAAAAAAGCTGGAGTATGTAGCACTATTGTCAATAATATCATTTTTTGTAGGTTATATCTATGATTTTCATATTTCCAAAAAAAGCATTTTATTAATTAATTCATACTATAAATAAAATTGAAATCGTTGATTTTGATCCTCAATTTCATCTAGTGAACTTTTGTTATTATTTAACGTTATATACTCCTTGCTAGTACATGACTCAGGCACTAGAAAGTCGAAAATCGTATTCTAGCTGCATCAGACACTTTATTGTTGTTAATGTTATTTGTAGAACAATTGTGTGAAATATCGAATTTCTTTTGCATACGTGTTGAATATATTGTTACATATTTACAGGGCATAAATATTCACATATTATATGTATGCATATAATAACTTCGTGTTTGATTAAATGAAACCGAGCTTGCAGTTAATGTAGCGTTCGGTAGGTCTGTCCTGTGTAAGGTTTTTTGCAGGGGATTTTATTCAATGGTTGGATCAAGATTACTGCTTGTGTGCACGTCGTGTGCAGCTATGTAGGAAAATATTGGGCAGAAGATGGTGGTGACACTACTTATTGAAGAATTATTGTACATTCATTTTCCAACGAGCTTGTCTCGGAAGTAAAGTTTTTTTTGTAATACCTATTGTACATGTGGTGAGTAGATTAATTCATTACATTTTCTTTAAATGCGTATCAATTTTATATGTGAAATTGCTTTGGACTTTTCTGTATCAATTTATGTACAACTGAAGATTAAATATTATCATTTGCCCGAAGGACCATTCTAGAGACATATCCTACCTACAAGTTACACTGAAATCATGTTCTTATATTAGAAGGGTGCTTATGTTTAATTATGTTTGCATCTCCTGTAGATGTAGATATTATGGAAATACATCTGTGTTTTATTATTTCTCGGAAAGGGGCGTGTAAAACATACTACAGGTTAGTGTGTTTACGTTTATTCTATCCGACATTTACAATCTATTGGGGCATTGCTGGCGAACATATATAGCATTAAACTAGTGTCCTCTGTATAATGAAAATGTATATAAACCACATAGTACTAATTGGACTAACTAATTGAAATTGTAATTGATCTCATAATAACTTGTACTTGATGCTCGTATATCTAAAGTATTAAAATATTTTAAAGCGTTTATATCTCATGTACATAAGTTACTTACCTACATTACCTTTTAGTTTAGTGCAAATAATAAATCATCTGATCACGCATTCAAAGTGCTCTAATTACTTTCGCTAGCTGCTGGGTTATAGTTCCTAGATTGTGTTGGGTTAAAGCTTCTCAGTCTCAATCATTTTAGGGGTTGTAACCAGGTTTCGGTTTTAAAGTCCCGTTACAAATTGTAGCAATTAAGAACGTATAGCTGTGAGCATATCTTCTGAATATTTTATATGAATTTTTATTGACGATATTGTTACAGCAATCCCAAAAAATCTACTTGAAGATAACAACAGAAAAAATATAAACTTTGCCATCAAATATTTTTCCCCTTGAAAGTAATTATATTTATTTTCCAATACAATTATTTTTTAACAATTAAAAAATGTAAATTCACAGGGATTTTTGTTCCAATCCAATTCTTGCAGCACCTTGAACCTTTTCTTATTTCACAGTACACACCTTTAACTAAGTACCTTCATTCAAATCTTTATCCGTATCTAGAATTTTGCGAAGTGAAACGTCCTCCTTTACTGGGGTATTAATGGTTATTGAAGATTCAAATTATTCAAACTGTTAATAAAAATTGTTCAAGCATATATTTGATTATTTTTCCCCTGCCGCTATAGTCACTTAGTCGCATGATATTATTTATTTGTAGGCATCAGACAACTATAGCAGCCATTTTCTATACCACAAAACCCTTTTATTGTAACTCTATCTTTGATATAAACAGTTGCACAGTTAACGCCGAAATAGAAAACGATATGTAAGGTTATTATGGTCTTTCCCATGTTTTTCTAAATCCGATAATTAATTTTGGAAAACTTGAAGTTGTTTGCGTTGGTGCGTAGTTAGATCCCATTCGATTCTATATTTTCATCGTATTAATTCTTATTTCTAACCTAGTTGGGTTTTGAAGAACTATGTTTCATTACACTTTTTTTTGATGCTGATTTAGTACCGTTTCATTATTTTTAACGCAGTTACGGTATAAACTAGCAGTAAAACGAAATAACAGATAAAATTGGCTTTTGCACGACTAGCCAGCGGTCGGGGGTGAGTAAGATGTTAATTAATTTTGCGCACAATAGGATAGCATACCATACATAAGTCGAAATAGGGGTTGAAATTGCCATAAAATCGGTAACGGGCGCCAGAGTGTTTGATATGTCACAATATGGGATGAAATGGCTATCACAGCTCGCTCAAAATACTCAAATAACTTACTTACCTATACGTAATCTTCGCAGGCGGCTCTGGGACCAGCAGATCTTTCGCCTACCTGAAAGGCTACTTTGATAATCAAACACTAATCTCTAGTCACGTTACGTTAATCCAAAAACTCAATGTGTAAAATTATTTCACTTTATCAAACAAAAAAATGTAATAAAGGTACGCTTTAATTCTGTACACAATCGTTTGAAATCGAATTCCACAGACTGCAAGTAATTATGCTCAATTCATAAAAAAAATAATGAAAAGATTCATTGGCCTATAATAATACGTTATAGTTAAATAATCACTTGAACAGCGTTCGGCCGTAATTGTTTTTATTCAAATTAAAATTCAATACAGTGACGTTAATTCAATGAGCAAATTAAAAAAAATAAACATTAAAAATAAGCATAATGTAAATAAAATAAATAATACGACAGGAAAAATCGGATACAATATTATTTACTATGCGAGAGATAGCTTATCGAAATTGGCTGTAACCCCTAACTAGAGTTTCAATAACGGCCTTTTCTTAAGCTTATTGTAATTACGATATACCAAAATGACAAATATGGAACACTCCAATAACTTTTACATAATTCTCTGAATGAATGCACTGGTCTTAAAATTTGAACGATAAAGTAAACAAAATTAATCTCTAAAAGAGAAAAAAAACTGCGTTCATACACTTAAATAACATAATAATGAAACACCCAAGAATTTATTTAAATTTTGTCAATCACCACAATAAAACACAAAAATGTTACCTTAATCGTAGTGACGCTTGCAGTTCCCAGTACGATTTAGCTGGGGACGGCTACTTTTTACTACTTGCGTTGTGGATCAGATCTTAATTCATCGTGTACACGCTAATATTTACATTCACACGAAATTCGTTCACTTCATTTTTATTCTCGTTAACTATACACTATAAGCGGTATTATTTATAGCACGTTACTTATTATCTATACACTAATAATGTACAAGTTCTGACTAATTCTTAATATTTTAAATTTATTTAATTACAGCAGGTTACTTTGGTTAATAGCTCACCTTGAAACGAACGTTGTATTTTTCCGCTTGGTATATCCCCAAGGACTAACTGGTCTCGTGAAGGCTGAACAATGGTGAGGGGATGAACACCCTGTAACGACAGTTCCTTCAACACGGACCCGATTCAATGTCGTTTCGCGGTAAATTTCGCCACCGTCACGCTAAACTGTACGCCTCTAAACCTATATAACCACTGCTACGCCGAATAATTTCACTTCCGGCCACAGTGGTTTTTTAACCCCTTCCACTCTAATTAGGCAAAAAACTTTTTCTATCTATGCACATTTATGAACCCAAACTCGAAAATAATCGGACGAGATTGCCTTGTCAGCAGCCTATTTCTACCTCGAAGGAATTTGCAAAAGAGGTACCTTACAATGTAATATTTGAACACATTCTAAATTAAGTTTTTATATGATGCAATCCCAACGTGATTTAAATTAAACTTCTTCAATTTTAAAATACAAAAGCATTTATTTATACAAAACTATCCCTATTTACAAAGACACTAACGAATGTTTTCTTTCGAACTCTAGTCGGAGTGTTTCCTAAATCTCAATACCAAAATGTAAATCACATTTACCTCTTTAACTTCCATCTTACTACGATCAACAAAAAAAACATTATTTTCGTTTAAGAAAATACAAAAAAAATTCGTAAACCCTTTTAATTACGTAAACGACAAAAGAAAACGTTACAATTGGAAAGCTTCTCCAATCATTGATGCGTGAATCCAATTACGAGAGTCTCAAGATGTTCGGTACTAACAAATAATTTATAAATTCGAAATTTATTGGCAAATCTTGATAAAATCGTGGATACATGACAACGCGGTCTCCTAGATTCAGTTAAAAATCGTTTTTAATTCAACGATCCTTTTTCAATTACATGATTCATGTCTTCCGAATTTAGACCATTCTCTAATTTTAATTGCTATAATTTGAGTTGTTGCATAACCAATGAAATGATTTTAGGGAAGCATGCGGTTTAATTTTTGATATCCAACCAACTATATTTGCTGGAGTAAATAAACATTTTCGCAGCGATTATTACTGAAATTGATTAAAGATTAATAATAGTAGAAATTACCAGTAATATCTTCAAAATAAATTAGTAAGACTATTTCATTGCTTGTTTCTTTCTGGTCAATAGAGAGCCAAAACCAAAGTTACATTTTAGAGCTGAATAGCGATAAAGTCTATGTAAGCAACAAGTTTTGTAGCCGTAAGCAACAATCAAGTTTATCAAAGAAACAATTTGATCCCACACAATTATTAGCGTATTAAGTGGTACAATATTTGTATTTGAATTTAAATCTAAATTTAAATTAATTTTCGGCTGCTAAGTTTCCAACGCCTTTATATGAAGTAATATAGAGTACTAATTTAGTATAAGTTTTTCTTGCGAATTACTAACGTTTGTTCTCCTGGCATACGCATAGATACATTAAATATCTTTTCCGTCGACCGTATTAAACAATCAAATTTCACGTACTCATTTAAAAACAAAAAGTGTCACATTTTAAATGTCATATTATTTTACGTCCGCGAATACTTTACTGACTCATTTACTTCATGTCCGCTTTTACTGCACAGCCTCAAATTCATTCTATCCGATTTTAACCATTAATTTCAGTTTAAATTCCACTTCCTTATATATAGATATTACTTTTAACTTTAAAATGTGTTTTTGAATATTATCAAATGTTGCTATTTTAATTCCAAATTTTTACACGAATTTTAATAAAATTGTCATCACATTCTCAAATCGCAGTTGCCATGAACAAATGAAAGTTAGATGTCAAATAAACACAAAATTCAGAACGCCCTTAACACGCGTGATAATTTACATTGAATTTAAACCAAAAGTGAGATTTTTATAAAATTATGGAGGAAGAAAATATTGACAGTGATTTCGGTAATACCCCGCCAGAACTTCAGAACATTGCTACTACTATAACGCTTGCATTACTCCCACAAAAATCACGGTTTCTGTACGAAAAGCAATATACAATTTTCATGGAATGGTGTAAAAAAATAAGTACATGAATTTAACAGAAAATGTACTTTTGGCATACTTTTCAATAAAAGCAAGTTATTTTTTACCGCATCGGTATCGTTCATGGACAGAAAGAAGTTGACCACGAAAAACGTATACAGTATTGTTGTTGGATGCGTTCTCTTGTTAATGATAACAGTATTGAAATGTCAGATCGTGTGACGAAGCATAGTTTCACTTGGATGGTTACATTAACAGCCAAAACTGCCGAATATGAAGTTATGAAGCGTATCCGAATCGAATCGGCATTGCAAACGGTGGAAGTCACATTTATTGCAAAATTTTAAAGGTAATTTGAATATTGTATAATTATTATTTAATTATAACGTATGTAACAAAAGTTTTCGGAAAAACGATTTAAAGAAAATGGTCAAATGTATTCAAATAATATTTTAATGTTTTTCTTAATAGGTACTTAACAACAAACACAACTTAAATGATACTCAAAGGGCCATGGTCTTCAATGGAACGCAATTTTCGATTAACCTGTCTCATCATGTTCTGGATGGTGATGTTGTTTACTTCGCGAATTTTTTGGAAAATTCGACGACGTAACTGTTGTTCGTTTTGGACTTCCCAACCATTATCGTAAACCTTTCTACTTAATATTGCCCAAAAATCTTCAATCGGACGAGCCTGAGGAACATTTGGAGGGGTTGTCATTTTTGGGCACAAATGGGATGTTGTGAGTCTCTAACCAATTTCGTGTTGTTCTAGAATAGTGACAAGATGCTAGATCGGGCCAAAATATAATATCATCGTTAAGGTGATGTGTATTAATAAAATCGACCAATTTGGGAAGGCACCGCTCAGTATAAATATCCGAATCCAATGCCTTACCTCTAACACGACCAACGTAAGGTCTTGAAATTCCTCTAGCTGATATGGCACACCAGACTAACAACTTGTCTTCAAATTTCTTTTTTGATTTATATTTCACATTATTTGGGCAATTCTGTATATCAGCTGTATAAAACCCGTCATTACCTTTAATTTCCGAATGAGACAACGTGAAGTAATTTTCGCCATCCATAATCACAACTTTGTTAGTTGTGAAGTGGCGTCTTCTTAATGCACGGCAACATATTGGGATTCTGCGTAACTGTTCATCACTGTATTTTGGACATTTCTTCCGTTTCCGATACGTAAGTCCCTTTCTGCTCAGTTCTCGACTAACGGTCATGTGACTTACTCGAAACCTACGACCTAATTTCCGAGTAGATTTTCCCAATTGATACTTTGCGGCTTCCATCAACCTATTTGAGTCGGAATTAGTCAAAGCTTTCGGCCGCCCGGATTTTGGAAGGTTTACACATGGTATACCTTGTTCTCATTCAGCTATTGTTTTATAAATGGTCGAAACTGCCACATTTTGACCTCTAAATATATTCACAATTTCACGTTTTGGCAACTGTCCAACTAGGTTGTACACAGATTTTCGGATATCGAATTTGTACGCCTTAACTTTTTAATATTTGACAAATATTGTATGCACCTGAAGTTTAATTTATTTTCTGACACTTGATTCCAAAGGCGAGTAAATTCGAAGTTATTTAGGATTGATACTGAGATTATAAACTTTTTCCGAAAAATTTTGTTACATACGTTAGTATTTTTAATTCAATAAATTCACGTCATCAAACATACGGTTGCGTCCTTTTTGAAACACCCTTTACATTAAACTTATTGCATACCTGAAGAACCAAATGTGGTATATAAAGCTAACAAATTGAAGATATTTAATCGAAACGAGATCAATTACTTTCTCCGTGACGCTCCTAATGAGTCATATCTTATGTGGAAGGTAAATTTGAATATAATTTATTTACGTATTTGTATGTAAGATTAAATTGAATACGCTACAGATTTGTCTACTAATAGGAATTCCCGGAGTTTCCCGTAGAGATGAACTCCGGAAAATGACAGTTCAGGATATTGCTGATAAGGTTGACATTAATTTTAACCATTCCAGATTGAAAGAATGGCAAAAAACGTACTTTTACACTCACAAATGACATTTTTGCTGAAATAGATCCTTTAGAACTATTTAGAAAATATGCCTCATTGAGACCTAGTCATTGTAGTCACAACACGTTTTTTCATTAATTACAAACTAGGAAAATGTTCGACGCAGGTTGTCACTTTGAAAAATTCCTTATTCTTATTGCCAAACATTTAGGTTTACCTAATCCAGCAGATGATACTGGTCACTGCTATTGTAGAACTTGCGTTGTCCTTTTGGCCGATTCTGGGGCGGACATTTTAACTCTAAAAAGGCACGGAGGATGAAAGTCTTCCACGGTAGCCGAAGGTTACGCCAACAATATTAATGTAGGTAGACGCATATTAACTGGTACGTTACACAAAGTTTCGATACTACTAACATCAGTTTTGGTGTTAACAACAATCCTCAGTACATAACCGAAGCAATTTCCAACCTAATTGCAGCTGTAAATTCCACAGTTGGTAAGAACTGCTCAAATTGTACAATAATTATAAATAAATAATACTTTATTGTTGATTTTCCCCCATTATAAATAATATGTTAAATATTATTTGAAATTTACATAAAGTTCTTTCTCAGTTTACTACATTTTTATAAATATGGATTGTTTGCTAAAACGAAACCAAAATTTTTAAGGTCGACGGAAAAATTTAGTATGCACCTCGACACAATAGTGTTTTTTAAAGCCTCGCCTGTTACTTGCCTCAGCTGACGCCTCGGCAAGTAAACGCAATCTCGGATATAAATGTGCACTTTTTTGTCCTTGGTACATAAATAACTATCATTCAAACATGGAATTATTATAAATAATGTACCACTTTAAATAATTATTTTGTTTGCGCACTTTCATCGGTAGTTACACATATGGTGCGTTTTCCCTTGCGTTGCCGCTAATAGCTCATAAGTTGCATTTGTATTTACTTTTTAATATGGCTTACACGACCAGGTTTACACCGCGCACGCACACACCCAAATACAGTTTACTGTTAGATTCTTTCTTATTTTTATATAACCATGGAACAATCTCTAGTTGCTACTTCAGCCGTTAAAAGAGTAAAGTTATAAAAATACTGTTTTTAAGCAACATTTAACTGTTGAACATTTAGAAGGTCCATCAATGGTTTCTACGAATACATACATGAGGCAGCGTATTCATTAAAACCATGTGAGTGAAGTATACAGGGTGTCCAGAAAGGTGTGGTCAAAACTGCTAGGACGTATAGGGGGGCCCAAAATAATACTAGTCTTCATTTGAATTTTTTTCCTATCTGTCTTCGTTATGGACTTATCGGTCGTCAAAGTGAGAAGTTAAAAATTGAATTTCAATGATAATTTTTAAACCACTTCTTTCATTGCTATGAAATTTCGACACCCTAAACTGCCTCATAGAAAGGCATTTTTTGATACTTAACTGGAATATATTGTACCTTTATTGTATCGGTAAAGTCAAAATTAAGTTTCGAACGGTTTCGAAAATACTATTTTATTTAAAACGTAAATTTTAAATAAAAAAGCAATCTGTAAATCTTCTGTAAGTGACGTGTCTCTGTTGTTATGGAAATGACTGTCATTGTTGATTGTTGATGTAAATCGGTTAATAAAAACTGACAAAAGTAAATACTGCTAAAACTGTCGTAGAGATATGGAGGCTCCCAAATCGTAGAACTTTTATAAGACTTTATAGGAATTTACGAGAAACAGGTACTTGATGAAATTAAGCTCTATCACAATTAAATCTCCCTTACTTTACAATGTACTTCGCAGGATCATTTAAAACCAAGCACCATAATGGAAGGCCTAGGCAACTGCGAACAGTTCGTGCTGAAGAACGGGTACTGAAAATAGTGGGAGCAGATCCTACAAAAAGCACTAGACGTATTACTATGGAAACGAGTATTTCAAAATCTACAGTTCACAACATCCTGCGAGAGCAATTATTATATCCCTATCATCTTCAAAAAGTGCACGCATTGTCTGAAACGGATTACCCTCCTCGCGTAGCATTTTCGAGGTGGTTTTTGGAAAAACAAGAACAAACACCTGAATTTATTAGCAAGGTATTTTTTACTGATGGAGCCGGATTCACACGGGATAGAATTATTAATTCTCATAATTTGCATATCTGAAGCGATGAGAATCCACACATTAAAACAGATTTTTAATAAACGTGTGGATGGGAATAACTAATACCAACTTAGTAGGCCCGTATGTAATTGATGGAACGTTAACAGCAGCAAAATATCGCATTTTTTTAAAAGAACATCTAAATTTGTTCCTGGAAGATGTGCATTTGAACATTAGACACGGCATGTGGTTTATGCATGATGGTGCGCCCCCCACTTTAGTGGAAATGCGAGAGAATATCTAAATAACGCATTTCCAGATCAATGGATAGGCCGAGGCGGACCCGCCTCATGGTCACCTCGGTCTCCCGACCTTAATCCTATAGATTTTTCTTGTGGGGCCACCTGAAAGGATTGGTATATTCAACACCTGTTAATAGCAGAGAAGAACTTTTAGACAGGGTATTGACAAAATGTGACGTTATTAGAAATGATCCAAACATGCTGTTTCCAGCACTGTAGCATACGTTAAGTAATTTTAGAAAATGTATAATGAAACGAGGTGCTCATATTGAACAATTTTCTTAGACATTTAATGCAATCCCAGTTATTTTTCGTTGCTTTACTTTTATTGTGTTGTTTATAATAATATTGAAGACGTTAGTTAGCCTCGTTAGTGCAAGTTTGCAATAAGTATACCTAACTCAAAAATGCAAGTGTTCAGGAAAAGCAGTTTACTATTTCAATATTTCTTCGTTTCGTATTCATTTTCAAATTCTAATGAACTTAGCAGAATGATAGTACATTTTTTTGTTTGGCTTAATCCGCAATTTACATGGATTCACTAAAATGAATTTTTCTCGAAAACGGTAAGAGATATCGATTTCGCAGAAGAGTACCTTTTTTGTTGCTAAATGATAGGGGAATGAAACTACTATAGTAAAATTCCAAAATTGTCAATACTGTAAAAAATTGTGTTAATTTAGAATCTTAATTTTGGGTTTAGCTGTACAATAAAGGTACAATGAATTCCAGTTAAGTGTCAAAAAATGCCTTTTTATGACCTCATAGAAAGGCATTAGTTAGGGTGTCTAAATTTCATGGTAATGAAAGAAGCGGTTTAAAAATTATCATTGAAATTCAATTTTTAACTTCTGACTTTGAAGGCCGATAACTCCATAACGAAGACAGATAGGGAAAAAATTCAAATGAAGACTAGGGTTATTTTGAGCCCCCTATACGTCCTATGAGTTTTGACCACATCTTTCTGGACACCATGTATATAGCGACGAGGATAAAATAATCAACGTAGTATATTCTAATACAGGAATTGCAGTTATTGGTAATTGGATTATTTGTGGATTATTTGTAACAAGGTTCCAACGTGTTGTTAATAATTCACCTCTCTGTAGGCAACTAACGTGCATTTCTTGCCATGTATGCTGCATATCCTAGGTGCGTAAAACATAATTTACTTAGTTGAAGTGAAGGCTTCCACGCATATCGTTTGCACATTCAGTTTCAGACATGTTCATACGCAAAGACCTTTTGGGAGCGTCGTTTTTTGTGCGATACAGAAAGGCAGTAGATCATACATTTTTGCGCTGTTAAATATCTTCTATGAAAAGTGCTGTAAATTCTATGGTGAGTTATTTAAAGTTATTTTAATGTTTGAGACGCTTGCTTTTCAGGCACTTTTTTTATTTTTATTTAACTTCACCTTTACTGTTACTTTTCACACGTTTATACGCATCTACGCAATTAATTATTTTACTGTTAATCCAATTTACGGTTTGCGTTAATGGGAAGTGGAATTCTAAAACCCCTTAATCCTGCAAATTTATTTATTTGGGAATTATAAAGCATACAAATCTAGATTTATCTCAACCCTGAAGTAATATTACGCAACAATTTCCTAAACGATGAGCCAGCATGCAGTCATTTCGTTATCTACAGTGTGACCAAGAATAAGGTGTTCTGAGTCCATTAATTACTCATAACATTAGTTATTCATTAGGTTATAACGTTACTAACATTAGCATTAAGGTATTTCCGTTTATAATTAAATATCGGTTGTGTAATAAAATTTGTTATTGTAGAAATTTTCTTTTAACTTTATTGTATAATGGTTTAGTTTCTAAAGCATTTAGTTTCAGGAAGAAGCATATCTAGGTACATGTAAATATTTTTTGGTGTAATAAGGCAAATCGATAATTTTATGAACCTGGCCCACTTTAATCTACGACTGAGCATAAGGCACATAATCTTCTAGTTATTACCCAAACTGTTAAGTAATTAAAATAAACAACAACCAGACGCGTTTAGTTGAGTTATTTTAAATGGATTTTCTTTCTTATAATTTGTCGTGTCTATGTTTAATAGTTGTCATGTCATTTTGCTTATGTATCACGTTATTTTGTCTTGTAATTGGAACTCATGTTTTGTTGAGTAAATAAATATGTTACAAGTAAAGGATATTTTGTAAAAATTAAAAAAAACCTACAAAGTAAAAAAATCCTTTCATCAACTAGAAAACAGCTGCTGATCTTCCAACAGCTGCACAGATTTTCTTGAACCATAGCCAAGAACACTCGACCAAATCACCTTTCAAACAAAATAAACTAAATCAAAGTTGGTATACCCGTTTGGGAACTACGATGCCATAGACATACAGATACACATGTTAAACTTATAACAACCCTCTGTTTGTGTTGGGAGTTAATTATTATTATAACAAAAGACTACCAAAGTTTGGAGGGCAATTTATCTGTGGTGGGCGTAATACACACTAAAACATTAAGATAACTTAGTAGGATGGGCTGCTATTCTTACTTACAAACACTACCTAATAGAGCGCTTCTTGTAGTCCAAATTGTGAAATATAAACAACACTCTGGCGCCACCTTCTTTTAAATTTCTAACGGGATAATGAAATTGGTCTAAATTGTTCGCATAATGCGAATTCACTCAAATTTAAAATTAGGCTAACTTGAAAATCTCACTTCAGAATTGCTTACATAACATGTTTACTTACTCAAATGAAGCTTTATGTTCCTCTCGAAATATTCTATAACTGATATTATAAATCCATGATTAAATTAGTATCACAATTGTACGTGCATTTTAATCCTAAATTTTAAAATAATGACACTCTTGGTTCCCCAAATTTCAAAAGTAGAGATTATTAAAAAACCTCAATATAAATAAATGATATAGTTCCTTATGTAACGGGAGCCTTAGAAAATTAAAAATTTCGCGTTAAATTATACGAGATTAAATAGTTATATATTATTTTTCTAGATAAAGGAACGGTTATTGGTTATTTGTATTTAAATTTTTTTTTTTTTTTTTTTATGATTGTGGACCTGAACAGGCTAAATAAGGCCTATCGTGCTAAAGCACTCAGGAACACTTAGGAGGATGGATAGAGGGATAATGAATTGCCAATAGATGCCTATGAACAGCTACCTTAAATTTTCTCATATCATAAGTGAGAGGAAAACAGGAACTAGGGAGATCATTCCAGAGTTTAGAAGCCGTGTAGAAAAATGTGGATTGCGCCCGTTTGGTACGACAAGTGGAGATTTGTACTGCATACTGATAATGTGAATGAGCCAACCGAGTGTTTCTCGCAAAGATAGCCGGAGATGGTATCAAAGAATGTAATTCACCAGCACAATAGCCGTTGTAATAACGATAATACAAAGAAAGAACTGAAACCATCCTTCTATGCTCAAGGGACTGTATGTGAGAAGTTAAGGACGGGTCATTTATAAGCCTAATCGCTCTCTTTTGAATACGATCAACGATATCGAGAGCGTATTGGGGAGCACTAACCCAAAGGTGAGAATTATATTCCAGATGAGGCCGAATTTGGGCCTTATACAGCAGAAGGAGTTGTCGAGAGGTAAAGTACTGCTTAGATCTGTACAAAAAGCCTATTTTACGAGCAGCTGTTTTGGTAGCTGACAGAAGATGGTCAACCCATGAGAGATTTGAAGATACAGTCATACCCAACAGAGTAATAGAGTCTGAAAACTTAAGAACTGAGCCATTCATACTTACAACAGGAAATGATCGATCTTTTTTGGCGGACATAAGGCAACACTGAGTTTTGTTAGCATTAAATTTAACTAGATTATTGCTTCCCCATTCGAGAATACGTTGAATGTCTTTGTTGATTAAATTTGCCATTTCAGCTTTAATTTCTTGATTTGACATAGAAGGTGGATTATCACTATGAGTAGACTGAGATGAACTACAGTGAAGAGTGCTATCGTCAGCAAAGCAATGGATGGGGTTAGTTGTTGAAGAAATAAGGTCGTTTATGTACAGCAGAAAAGTGAAGGCGCTATAACGGATCCCTGTGGTACGCCCGCGTTAATGCTAACTTCTTTTGAAAAAAACCATCAACTACGACACGTATTCGTCTTTTATCAAGGAAACTAGAAACCCAGTTGATGAGCGTATCATTTAACCCAAACGAGGTGAGTTTGGCAAGTAAACACTTATGCCAAACTTGTTCAAATGCCTTTGAGATATCTAAAGCGACTACAACTGTTTCACCGGACTGCTCTACTGTATTGTTCCAAACTTGGGTCACATATGAAAGAAGATCGCCTGTTGAACGACTTTGCCTAAACCCATATTGGTGGTCACTAAGGAGTTTGTTAGTTTCAAGGAACGTGAGCAGTTGCTGATTGATGGCTTTTTCCATGATTTTAGACAAAATGGAAGTGATGGCAATTGGGATGTAATTTGAGGGATCGGTCTTATCACCTTTTTTGGGAATAGGTTGAACATTTGCCAACTTCCATGATGAAGCGAATTCCCCAGAAGATACAGAGATCGTATAGAGCTTAGATAGGACTGGTACTAGTTCGGGGGAACATTTCTTTAAGACAATAGCTGGGATACCGTCTGGGCCAGTCGCCTTATTGAGATCAAGCCTACTGATGATCGATTCCAAGAGCTTGTACCGAAAATGAATTGGTTTCATAACGTGTGAAGAAGAGTTGACTAGGGGCACATCTTTTCCAGAATCATTGAGACACGAGTCTGATGCAAACAAATCCACAAAAACGTTGGCTTTGTCTACAGAATCAGCAACTACCGATCCGTCAATAGATGTCAGGGGGGGAAATGAAGATGTTCGAAAGTTTTTACAAATGGCCTTTGCTAAAGACCAAAATTTACGACTGCCTAAAGGAGATGTAGCTAGTTCATTGCATTTTCGTTGTTCGAACAACTTTTTAGTTTTAGTGATGACACTTTTGCAGATATTTCTAGCACCAACGTATTCTACATGACTGTCAACCGATTTATTAGATTTCCATTTAATGTAACATTTATTTTTTAAAGATATTGCATCAGAACAAGCCTTATTGAACCAGGGTTGGGAACGTGAATGACCTACACGGTACTGTTTTTTCGGAATGTATAACTCCATTCCCATGAGGATGACTTCAGATACTGAAAGAGCGATGTCCGAAGAAGAGGACGACTTAAAACAATAGTCACGCCATGGAAAGGTTGCAAAGAAATCCCGTAAATCACTGCATCGAGCTGACTTAAAACACCACAAGGTTCTATCGGTTTTGCGAACAACAGTGGAATTAGGTACAGTAGAAATGATTTTTATTAGACAATGGTCGGAAAGACCTAAAGGCGAAAGAACGGAAGTTTTATAAACAAGAGGGTTTGATGTAAGAAAGAGATCTAGAAGATGTGGAGTATGGTTAGGGTTATCAGGGATTCTTGTGGGTTCAGAAATCATTTGTGTGAGATCACTTGAAATAGCAAATGTTTCTGCACTATGACCAGCGGGATTTGTAGTAGATGAAAATTGAAGCCAATTAGAGTTATGAACATTGAAATCGCCTACAAATGAGATATCGCAAGATGGAAACTGAGACAGGAGATAGTCAACTTTCATACTAAGGTAATCGAAGAAGTCTTGAAAGTTGCTGTCATTAGGAGACCTATAAATGCAACAGTAGAATTTCACAAAATTAGGACCAGAATGTTTAAAACCAAATCACGTCAAAATTTTTATTTTCTAAGGAAGAAACCCTCTTGCAAGCAATTCTGTCCTTGATGTACGCACATACGCCTCCTTTATATCGAAAGTTAGAGTGAAGATGGTATTGAGGAAATTGCAAGTCGGGTGACTCGGAGCTTTCAGAGGAGACTTGTGTTTCAGATAGAAACAATATATCAGGTTGTAATTGTTCAAGATGTTGGTGAATAGCATTAAGATTAGACCTGATACCGCGGATGTTGCAGTAGTGAATCAGAAAGTTGATACTTTCGATGACCGAGGTCGCTTGGGCCCTGCCCTCCCGGACATCCGAGTGGGGCAGGATTTTACGTCCGGAATTTATAACCCTAGAAACCACAGCCATCTTATTTTTTAATTTGGTACTTTTAATCCGATAGGAAGACAGTGAGGGCGAGAAGGAAGAATAAGGATGAGAATAGATTAAGGATGATGGAAAAGGTAACCGGCAGCCCTTACCGAGCTCAGAAAATCGGAGACCCAATATTAAGGAGCCCATGGTAAGGGTGGTGGTACCTCCCGGCTGGCATGGAGTATACATGCCTGCCACCTATTAAATGTAACTAATATTAAGATGAAAAGCTTGAGTTTATTTTCGATAAGTATTTACATGATTAATTAAGAAGCTTTTAAATAAACGCGGCCGTTGCAAGTGCATAAATGAGTTGGAGGTGACGGGAGAAGACGCTGTCAAAGTAACTGGTAGTTTTTTATATGAGAGAGTTGTGGTTGGTCTATTGACGCCGCAGCACGAGGGACATTATATAGTCAGATGGCCCTCTCAAGTGTTCAAATTTTGCTGTTTGTCGCGCACGCTGTTTGTATTTAAAATTAAACAATTAAAGTAATAATTGACATTTGTAAATATATCAAACAATTATTTACAAAAATCGTTAAATTATTGGAAGGAAAATTGATGTCATCTTTACCCACAACAAATGTACCAAAAAAACATCATGTGAGAACAAAGGAAGCGATTCTAGTTTGGCGGCATAGTGACATCGGAGGAGCAGCCCAATAACCTATTTGAGGCATCTTCACCGATCCAAGAAACGCAGGGTTACGTCATCCGCTCTCAACGAAAGTAAGAACCTTTTGATTGTGTGAATAAAAGAAACTTTTATGTGGTTGATTTTCTCTGAACTTTAAATTTGAACGTAAATATTAAGCGGAAAACAAACAGTTCAATTTTGATAGGAAATTATTGTTATATAGTTTTAAGAATATTATTTTAAATTATAGGTTTGATTTTTATATATGTATTGTAAACAACGCATTGATGCATTTTCCTTCGGATTTTGGATTTAATTAAATGAGTGTAACGTTTGATATACTTTTATTGCTAAAGATTATCGATATTAAAAGCGCATATAAATATTGAATATGTAAATGCAGAAAGGAGTCAACTCAATAGGAATCCAGGATATTAAGACAATCGAATTGAGTATTAAAGTTTTGTAATGGATAGCAATAACCATTTCTTTTAATATTTGAGCTAGCTGGTGCCTTTAAGTAAGAAAAGAGTTGGCAAACGTAAATATTAAAGTTCATTTACTTAAACTGAAATTAAATGGCAAGCGAATTAAAATTAACTGGTAGATGATGTCTTTATAAATTGAACTCATTCAGCTTTTATAAAACGTAATCATTTTAAGTTCCACAATAACAATATTAAATTTTATTCAATAATTTTGAAATTATCAAACAATGATACTATTCTTTGTTGCGGGGTGAAACACGAGTAATAACCAAGGGTATTACGCCCGTTGCACTTAGCAAGGTTATATTAGGGGCGTTAACTCACACGCACATGACAGTGTACAATAACCTATTATGCTATCCTTAGATATTGGAGATTACAACAGTAATGAAGATTATAATGAAGAAAATGAAGAAGAGTAAGAAAAGAAACAGGGCATGTTGATGATGAAGTAATTAACAAAAACCGTCACAATTATATGACGTATAGATTATGGTTGTCCGTAGTGGTCTCATTTTTTCCACGTGGATTTATTTTGCAGAATAATTCTCGCACGAACTTGTTTATTGCAAAATTTAACTTTAATGGACAATATTAATTTAAAGACAACTTGTACTTTGAGATTCTACCCAAAAAAGGCTTTGGATGTCAACTTTAAAAAACACCAAACACGTTACAACGTCAATTTTGACTGAAACAGAATTGAACAGTGTGTGGCGACAATTAATTACCCTATTTGTTTCAAAACTACTTAAAAACAAAATTCCTAAATCTTTAAAGCTGAACAAATTTAAAAAAACCCTCAATGTTATTGAGCGAAGCTAAAAATTTTCTGTAAGTATTTTTTTCAAAATAGGTATTTAAATCTCTCTCTTAATTTTATTAGATGGGTACAGAATAGTTTTATCATTATTGCATCACTATAAACTTATGTTCCTAATAATAAATTATCATAAATGTTAGGGTAAACCGGGGTAAATGTAAACGATTTTTACCATCTTGTAAAATTTTTTAATTTGAAGAAAAATAAAAGGATGAAAAATGTTACAAATAAAATTTTTATGACAATTTTGGGTGTTTAAGCTTTGATTTAAGAATAAAAATTTTAATTAAAATAAAGACTGTCACCTAAAAAGAATTCAAGAGAACTGTCGTTTGTTAACATTTACCCCGGTTAACCGCGGTAAATGCAAACATGTATCTCCCATCATTACAAATAATACAACCATAACAGGGGCAAAAGTAAACAATTCCACTATTAAACTTTCTTGATTTTTTTAGTGTTTTTAACGCATGTTTACATTTACCAAAAAAAAAAACACCTAGGCAGGTAGAAAATCTTTTTTATTTAGATATTTATAACAAACAAAAACATTACAAAACATTAACAAAACAGTTGGTACAAACTTATGAAAATAAAAACTCACTTATCGCTGGTATCAGTCGGTAAAAATAACAGAAATTGTAAATAATAAATAAAAATAAAAATTTCAATATTATTAAGAAATTACTGTTGGAACTTTTTTTTATCAAAATGATAATAGATTCTTTCACCTTTCTGCATTATTGTAGGAAATGGTAAAACTCCTAGAATTTGTTCCTGAGCGACATAGCTAACATCACTCGAGTCAATAGCAAAATTTTGAGACGTAATGTCAGTAGCTTTAAGAACGGTAACTCCAACCTCACCATTATCCACGTCGTTTTTGACCGCACATACATACTTATAAATTTTTGTATTTCTTTTACCCGCCTTAAACTCAACAAAAACAAAATCGCCGATTTTTGGTTTAACTGTAGTTAAGTTTAATATATCTTCACCATTGGTAAAGCCTTTTCCCCAAGGGTTATCCTAACCATCACTTTTAAATCGCTGGAAGTTTCATCGTATTTTTTCGTTTTGCTTGCCCGTTTTTTATTTCTACCAAAACCTAAGTCCTTCTCTGTACTTTGTCTTTTTGTTGCCTGTTTTTTTTTAATTCTGGCTGGAGTTTTGGATAAGTCATTGGCCTTTAGTTTCTCTTTCTTTATTGTATTCTTTTTGCATTTTCCGCTCCTCCGCTTCTTTTAATCTATTTAGACCTCCAAGCCCGGAAGAACATCAACTTCATGTATGTATATATATATATATATATATATATATATATATATACACGCTTTTTGTGGATTGACCACCCTTCATTTCCTATTAATGATAATCCAGAAAAAGAAGTAGTGCATTTGGATCAATAATGTATTATTTCGAATTTTGGGACGTGATTTTTTTTGCTATGGCGGAGGTTCTGTTGTAATGCATTAAGTCATTTAATTTCTTTGAATATTCCCTCTTTTTGTTTGCAGCTCGTCGCAGCCCTTTAATTCTATCGCAGTCAGAGCCCCACTAAGGAATTGGATTTGTTATTTTATCTTTTTTATCGATTTTTATTTGCAAGAGGGCGTGCTTAATTTGATAGCTTTAGTTACAGCTTCAATAAAGAAATCATACTTTGAGTTGGGTAAGAGTCGCTGGTATTAGGTGAGAAAAAATCGTAATATGAGCTTTAAAGGTTAATTTCAAATCTTGACCAACTAGTTCTGATGGATTTAATTTTGAACGATTTTTTCCGGAGTTTTCTTTTTTAATTCCAATATTTATAAGAATTGGAATTGAAATTCTTCTGGATGATTATTCATAGGAACTAAAAGACGGTCAATCTTCAAAAAGCATATTCGAGGATTGATCATTTCTCCAAATGCATATTCGATGATTGACCATGTCCCAAATTCGAAATAATACATTATTAATCATAATACACTACGTGTTCTTTTGGATGATTAATAAAAGATGATCAATCCTCAAAATGGATATACAAGCATTAAGCGTGTGTTAAAATGCATATTCGAGGATTGACCATATCTCAAAATTCGAAATAGTACATTATTAAACAAAATGCACTAATTGTTCTTCTGGATGATTATTCATAGGAAATGAAGGGTGGTCAATCCTCAAAAAGCATATTCGAGGGTGGACAATGCCTTATAATGTATATGAATGTATATTTTAGTTTATCTTAGTTTATCTTAGTTTATCTTAGTTTATTTAAGTATATCTTAGTTTATCTTAGTTTATTTTAGTTTACCTTAGTTTATCTTAGTTTGTCTTAGTTTATCTGAGTTTATCTTAGTTTATCTAAGTTTATCTTAGTTTATCTTAGTTTATCTTAGTTTATCTTAGTTTGTTTTAGTTTATCTTAGTTTGTCTTAGTTTATCTTAGTTTTTTTTGAAGGGTGGTCAAACAAATCGGATTCAAGGTCAATCGTCGTCAAACGATGGTCAATCAGAGTAATAAAAATTGGCGATTTTCGATTTGGGGGGGGGGCAAGGGTGAAGTTCCCCCAATCTTATTTTTGCAATAACTTTTTAACAGAGGGTGGTCAATGAAAGTTGTTGGTGGTCATTTGTTGTCAATAAGTGGCCAATCGAATGCTTTTAATTAATTACGAAATATGCAACTTGGGGGGCCAGTTTCACATAGCTGCTCGTAATTCGATATTTCGAATGCTAGTATGACTTGCAGGTTGTCTAGGTGGGTAACAATTATAATACAAAGAAGCAGCTTGATGGTAATTTCTGCGACATTCGCCTAGAATGATCCACTGATATAATCAGCCATAATACGAATGTATAAAATCAACGTTTTATAATAACCAATTTGCAATGATAACTAATTATCGTATCGTGTTGTCAAATTACTGTTAAAATTAAAAATCTAAATTATAAGAAAACGCCATAACCTCAGCTACTAGATTCCATCGCTAAACAATTTTCCTAGACTGCATAGTAATTGATTGCATTACATTAATGGCTTATAAAATTCAAAAGTTTGCAGTTTGTTAAAAATAACATAACGCTTACTAATATTGTAAGATTGTTTATTAGTTAGTGTATTAACCTGATTATTGAAATGCTAATAACTTTAGCAAATGTAATATTAAGAAAAAATGTTTCAAATAAAAGTTTACTGGATTTTAATGTAGCAGCATAGCACGTGATAAAAAATAAGGGTTTATATTTACAAAACTAAACTTGACACCATTTTGACTGACTTCAGCGCTTTTGATGCGAAAAAATTTTGTTTGAGATATTTTTTTCTCATGCTTTTATTTTTCCAGATATCTTAGTGGAAACGTTAAAATGAGCCATCCAGTATACTTAGCTGATTTAACATTAAACGCTTATTTTTACTTTGGCTTGGTTGCCTTGGTTTTGTCACCTATTGGGTAGTACTGTTATCTTTTTTTATCGCTTATTTAAATTGTTTAACAACCGGCACCTCATTGATCCATTTTTTAAAATTAATAAACCCTGATTGGTTATAGTAGACGACGTGCATTAATCGTATTAAAACCGTTCATGTCATTTATTTATGTACACTTCATCTAAACGGATTTAAGTTATTGTTATTTCAGTCTGTCGAAATAATTGATATTATAACTTGTTGATCTACATATAATAGAATTTAAAATAGTAAGCGAGGGCTATTAATACCTAATTATATACAATTGGTATTTATACAATCAAGGATAGTTTATACAGCCTGAAATGGGAAACAGTCAATTTGTAGTAAATAAATTACGGTTACTAAAGCAATAGTTTACTTTTACTACCTTCTATATACTTCGTAAGAACATCTATCTCATTCTGGGTTAGAATTGAAATTCGGAAGTGGCAAGTAAACCAGCGTGTTGAGGGATGGATAACGTTATTGGACGTCGTTCACAATGTCTATCGTTAACAGACAGGTGACCCAAAAATATTCAATTGTAACCTTTCAGCATGTAAGAACGGAACAAACTTTTCTTCCTTTCTCAATTCAACGTGCTTTGTGTGTGGAAAATATCTGTTTACATCTACCGTTTATTTTTCCTGTGTTGTCAAACTTTACAGAAGTTTAATAAATGATACGTTGATCTTGATTTGTTGGACGTATTAGATAGATTTTTTTCTAAAAATGTTTTAAATTGATGTTTGTCGACAAAATTATGTAATGTTAAAATATAGGTGTTGTTTACATTGATTCGTAGTTTTTCGATATTTTGAAATATTAAATTATTGACGTGTGGATTTTAACTTTATTTGCGCAAATTTATTATACAAAATAAATATCAAAAATGTATAGGCTAATCTATATTAGTTATTCGTATATTAACTACACCAGTCATATTTAACCCCCGGAGAAATAACATTAAATTACAAAAAAATTTAAGCCTCATGTCAAACATTTTGTCACTATACATTTATACAGTGTCCTCTGTCAATTAAAGATTGTTAAAAGTGTTCCAGGCAAAAAATGTTAGCCCAGTCAACAGGACGTTTTACCTCGAAGTGATTTGGACGAAGGTGGTTTTTTTTATCTGGTTCGGAAAAATACGTACTTTAAGAATCTTATATGTTCTCTAGGCTAGCGAGTCGGGAATTTGGAAAAAATTATCAAATAGGGATGACGTAATAAAAAATAAAAACTATATTCGAAAAGAACTGTTAATTTTACGCAAAAAGATTCTCTTGCAAATTTTCTCATAGATAGTTTAACTTCAAAAAATTATTGAGACCAAACACCCTAACTCATGCATAATAGGTGCGTTTGATCTGTAATTTGCATTTGACGGACTGAATAATCTACCATTTAAAATTTGGTTATTAACAAAATTGTTAAAATAAGCCCAGCAGTACGACTTAGCTTTCTTGGTATACAGAGACGAGAACGCCGTGACAGGCCACCGCCCAACCGGTTTCGTCATTATTGTGACTCATCAGGTGCGGGCGCGTGTGCGTGCGTGAGTGTGTGTGCGTGCGTGTGTGTATGTGTGTGTGTAATGTTTACGTTTTGTTTTTGTACACTGGTCGATTAAATTTACTATATTTAATGCAGTGATATACGTTGTGACACAAAGTTTTTTGTTATCAAGTTTCCTTCAATGTAATTCATTTCAGGAATTTTAAAGTCTAAACTTATTCAAAAGAATTAAATTTTATGGTTGATTAAAGGAAAATATATATATATATATATATATATATATATATATACATATATATATATATATATATATATATATATATATATATATATATATATATTATTTTGATTGAGTCTTCCACGAATATTATTAATTAAAATACCCATTTTCCGAGTATTTAGTTTATGAACATTTATATTATAAGTAGAATTCAACGTTTCGAGGATGTACTATATCCCATTTGATATAGTACATCCTCTAAACCTTGAATTCTACTTAGAACTTAACTGTTTACACACGAGATACTCAGAAATAGAATGTTTTATTTATTTTGTTACGTATCCTGGAAAACCATACAACTTTAAATTTTCAGTTTTGATAGTCTAAGGTTGATATATTATGAATTACTAATATTATTTGCAAACATATTTTTGACTGGTAATTAACTTACATGGTTAAATTGATAAGCGTTCATATTGAAGGTTCATATTGAATCGTTTATTTTTTTCACATGCACTGTTCTATTTCTATTATTAGAAAATTATCTGCATATACAGGGTATTTGACGCGTGTGAAGTTAGCATCCCGACAAAGAGTTCTGATTAGAGTTCTAGCTTCCTTTGAAAGAGTATAGAAGTACTTTATAAAAAATAAAAAGAGTTCCAATTTTTAATTTAAATATTGGGGTGCTAACTTCACATCGAAAATCGAGATCCAGTAGTTCTGAGTATCTAAATACTATATTTTGCAAAGTTCTAGAGTTCCTGATATGGAAAAAAATTTTGAAAAGTTCAATTTTGATGTACAATAGTTCCAATTAACTGTTGATGTTCTTTAATTCGTTCCGAGGAGTTCTCGCTAATTAAAAAAAATTATATTCAAAAATAAAAAAGTTACAGCCCTTTTACTTTAATAAAAATGTAAACAAAAAATATTTTAAAGAGTTCTAATAGTTCTTGCAGCAGATTTGGGAAGTACTGAAAGTTCTGAAAGAAACTCTAATGATTGAAAGCGATCCGATTAATCCTTAAAGAATTAATAGACTTTAAAAAATCGCATAGTTGGATTTTACTGAGTTAGACAATATTACAAGTGTTCAAAATGTCTTTATTCTTTATTTTTTCATTTACTACTAAGCACTGTTGAGCTCTTCTAGTTAGACTGGCTCTAAGTACTTCTTCAATGCCTAATGAATTGCAATTATTGACATTAAAACATGTGTGTGACATTGTTTAATTTGGTAACTAGATTTTAAAGTCCCACTTTTCAATTTTGTTTGTTAACAATGAACTTTAAAATTTAAAATTTAATAATTTTAGCCGAATATTACATAAAACGGGTGGAAGTAATAAAATATTTTTTTCGATAAAACTGTCGTCTTTTTTAACGATCTTTTCAACAATACCTTTTTCAACATATGGTGCCAATTACAATTTGGGAGGCATTCTGGAGAAAACTACTCTCATTCAACCGGTATATAAACGATGTATATACAGTGAAAAATATAATATGTAATATTTAATACACACTTTGCAATATATGCATTTTATAATAATATAACGTACTTAAGTAAAATAAAGCAAGACACAAATATTGAAAAAGATACGTGTTACATACATGTACTCTCAGAGACAGACAGAGTCAGACACAGACAGAGACAGACAGAGACAGACAGAGACAGACAGAGACAGACAGAGACAGACAGAGACAGACAGAGACAGACAGAGACAGACAGAGACAGACAGAGACAGACAGAGACAGACAGAGACAGACAGAGACAGACAGAGACAGACAGAGACAGACAGAGACAGACAGAACAGACAGAGACAGACAGAGACAGACAGAGACAGACAGAGACAGACAGAGACAGACAGAGACAGACAGAGACAGACAGAGACAGACAGAGACAGACAGAGACAGACAGAGACAGACAGAGACAGACAGAGACAGACAGAGACAGACAGAGACAGACAGAGACAGACAGAGACAGACAGAGACAGACAGAGACAGACAAGACAGACAGAGACAGACAGAGACAGGCAGAGACAGACAGAGGCAGACAGAGACAGACAGAGACAGACAGAGACAGACAGAGACAGACAGAGACAGGCAGAGACAGACAGAGACAGACAGAGACAGACAGAGACAGACAGAGACAGACAGAGACAGACAGAGACAGACAGAGACAGACAGAGACAGACAGAGACAGACAGAGACAGACAGAGACAGACAGAGACAGACAGAGACAGACAGAGACAGACAGAGACAGACAGAGACAGACAGAGACAGACAGAGACAGACAGAGACAGACAGAGACAGACAGAGACAGACAGAGACAGACAGAGACAGACAGAGACAGACAGAGACAGACAGAGACAGACAGAGACAGACAGAGACAGACAGAGACAGACAGAGACAGACAGAGACAGACAGAGACAGACAGAGACAGACAGAGACAGACAGAGACAGACAGAGACAGACAGAGACAGACAGAGACAGACAGAGACAGACAGAGACAGACAGAGACAGACAGAGACAGACAGAGACAGACAGAGACAGACAGAGACAGACAGAGACAGAGACAGACAGAGACAGCCAGAGACAGACAGAGACAGACAGAGACAGACAGAGACAGACAGAGACAGACAGAGACAGACAGGGACAGACAGAGACAGACAGAGACAGACAGAGACAGACAGAGATAGACAGAGACAGACAGAGTCAGTCAGGGGCAGACAGGGACAGACAGGGACAGGCGGGCCACAGGCAGGGACAGGCAGGGACAGGCAGAGACAGGCAGGGATAGGCAGGGACGGGCAGGTACGGGCAGGAACGGGCAGGGACAGGTAGGGACAGGCAGGGACAGGCAGGGACTGACAGTGACACAGTGATAGACAGAGGAGAGAGAGAGAGAGAGAGAGAGAGAGAGAGAGAGAGAGAGAGAGTTACAGACTGTCTGTAGGTGTAAACTTTTGTACATGTATGTAATATTTTTCAATATTTGTATCTACTTTATGTTGTTTAAGTACGCTATATTATAATTTAAAAAAGGTACATTGGTACGTCATAGTTTTAGTATTTATTTTAGCTTTTAGTATGTCTAGGTTGTTTGCTGTGGTTTTTGTTAGACGTTGAAGTAAATGCTTTACCAATTATATGTTAAATTACCACAGCACTATGAGTAGTTAAAATTTAAATTTACACAAAACGTTCTGAATTATGCTTTTCATTGTTAAATACACTTGCACTTATTGACGAAGCTATTTCTTTGTTAGATTTAACTGAATTATTTTAATTGATGACATTTTTATATTTGTGAATAGTTCTATCAGTTTTGAATTGAATTTTTTCACAACTTTACACTTACATCATAACTTGAGTAAATTTTGTTAAATTTGTTTTTTGGTTATGACATTTTCCACTGTTAGCCTTCGACCGTTAGAGGGTGTTCTGATTTGTCATATTCACGGCAGTTTAACAATATTTAATTTTTTAATGATGTTTTTTCAGTTTTTCAAATTTCTCAAAATTGTTTCAACATCTTTATCAATTTAAATATTACTACTGACGAAGAAAACTATAATCCTTATCGAAACGTTTAGATTGTATAACTTAAATATACAAATACAGCATTCAAAAACGCAAAATAAGATAAGTATTTTAATATGTGCAATAATGGTGAAAGTTTACATTTTCATTATTTTTAGTTAAAACATAATATAATTAATTTTAGCATCGAAACTCTTTGGAAAGGCATTGTGTACGTCGAGAACTATATGAGAACTAATTTGGAACTATTGGAACTCTTCAGAATATTTTTCGTCGATACATAGAAAATTTAAGCTATGCGATTTTTGAAAGTCGAATAATTCTTTAAATATTAATCGGATCGCTTTCGGTCCTTAGGATTTGTTTCAGAACTTTTCGAGTACTATCCAAATCTGCTGCGAGAACTATTAGAACTTTTTAATATGTTTTTTGTTAACTTTTTTTTAAAGCGAGTTTCAATTTTGCATATAATGTTTTTTAAATTAGCGAGAACTCCTCGGGGCGAATACAAGAACAAGAACATCAAAAGTTGATTGTAACTATTGCATAAAAATTGAATTTTCAACATTTTTTTCATATCAGGAATTTTGCAAAACATTGTAATTTAGCTAGTCAGAACTACTGGATCTCAATTTTCGATGTGAAGTTAGCACCCCATTTTGCAAATTAAAATTTGGAACTGTTAATGAGCGGACCCTTTTTATTTTTTATGAAGTACTTCTAAACTCAACTATTGGAACTCTTTGTCGGCGTGCTAACTTCACACGCGTATGTATTCGATTAAAATAAAATTTGCTTATGTTTATTTAGAACGTCCATTATATTAATTTAAACAAACTTATTTACGTATGTTATGAATGTTATTAATAAACGCGTTATATTTCTTCTCTAAACTTAATTTAATAATGTTTCAATTAAAGCTCTCATATATCAAAATTGAAAATCACTGATTTAATGCACTTTATTTGAAATTAGATTTTTCTTTTGGTTCATTGTTGTATGAAAAATGATACCTACCTAGTCTCTTGAGATATTGGACACCTATTGTTAATCTCGATTGAATTTTCTGTCAAGACTGAGTTATTGAATGTATTGCATGCTTACTTTTATAACAAGTAGTATTGCACGATACTTGTGTTCACATGTTTTTAATTTAATGGAATTTTGTGTTACTTTATTTTCTGTAAATTAAAATCACAGTCACTCATGTTTAAAGCTAACACCGAAGAAACTAATTTTGTTAATGTGATCAGTTCGTACGTTGGCCAAATATAGTTCACTAATGTATGTTCAGCAGATTTTAGTGTAGAACAGTATCAGTTATGAAAGAAAAAATTATTGATTACAGAGCTAATGTTTTACCTGATATAAACAAAAATTTAACTACTATATAAAATAGTGTTTTCTTTCTTCAAGTCAGTGAAGAACAATGCTCTAGTTATGAAGCCGAGGAAAAGTCAAGATGAGCTAGCTCCTTCAAGCAGAATCATGGATTCCCAATACCCATACATTAGGTGGGATTAATGATGACTGCGGTCAGCTGAGAATCGGAAGCAACAGAGTTAGGGTTTTGAGGGGAAGTAACTGCGTCAGCAATCACATAAATAGCTGTACAGGGTGGGCAAATAGGCGAGCTAAACGGCTGTATCTCAGGACTTGTCAATCCGACGACAATGGGAAATTTCTTATTATGAATGTGGCTATGAGAAAATGCTGGAAAGTATTTTGAACTTCCGTATTTCATCGCTAGGGGGCGCAATTGAAAATTAAATAATAAAATTCTAAATTTCTCCCAAAACTCTTATAAAGATATACTGGCTTTCTGACCTTAATAAGACTGGATGAAGCTGTTGAAAGTGTAATCATTAAAATTGCTGTAAATTCTAAACCATTTATTCAATTTTAGTAAAATAAAGCTTGATTAGAAGAAAAATGTAAGTATTTTTTTCCCATTACCATTGTTACGTAATAGTTCATAATAAAAATGCTAGAGGGCGCAATTTGTTATAATATCAGTTTTTTCATTTTACTCCGAAAATTTACATGGTATTATTTTTGAATTCGAAAAGTAAATTAAATTTCAAGAAAAACGTAAAAACTGCAAGTTGATATCGTTGTTCTCTTTAAAGTTATAGCGAAATGAAGATGAAAAACACTTTAATTGGCTTTAATGTCTATCATCGTCGCCAGGGGGGCGTTAAGAACACAAAAATAAAGTTTTTAGACTGTTTCTTTAAAATTTTAATTGCAATGATATAGCTATTTATTATATCATAATCAAAAAGTAGAATAAATTTGCTATAAAAATGACACAATATTTATTTTAATATTATAGTTAATTTTAGAGTTATAGCAAAATCAAAGTTTAATTTTAACGTTTAAAGTTCAAATAAAAATCAAAAATCCGATTTTAAACCCAAAAATATTAGGTATTTAATGCCTCGATAAGTGTTCAAGTTGCCTTCAGTCACATTCCAAACAATCTTACAATTCTGTTACCTTTAACTTTTTACCTTCCTTAAACTAATTTTATTAATTTTACGCAGATATAGTAGGTCGAGAATATTACATTTTTCATGTTTTTTTAAAATAAAACGCACCGAATTAATCACTACTTCAATTAATAAATACCGCCATCTAACAAACAAACTTTTAAATAACACTGTATAGGACCGTCAAATATTTAATAAGTGTAGTTTAATTCTTATCAGTTTGATTTATGATTATTTTTTAAAACGACGTTGTTATGATTGCGGTCTATTTCGAGTGCTTTCAAAATGCAGCAATCGCTGAAAGACGTTATGGGGCCCGGTTTCCAGATCGCCATGATTACGAAAGAATTTTTCCACGCTTGATACAGCGATACTGGTAATTTTCGTCATCCTAGATTTAGGAGGCGTCGCATTGCAAGGACGGAAGAAAATGTTATTAATGCCTTAGCTTACAGAATTTAATAAACACATTGGAACTAGGGCGTTATCTTTAGATTTGTGAATAGCTGGAACTACTGTTCGAAACATACTAAAAGACTACAGGTAGATAATTGCGTTAGCACACCCTTTTTAATAGACACAGTTTTGTATATGCACCTGGTCCTAAACGAAGATGGTTTTGATCGCAGAATAAATTAGTGTCGATGGATGTTGGGAATGATTCGTGAAAATAGGCTACTTTTAATAATGATGGTAGAGTAAACATGAATAATATGCATTATTGGTCTACTGAAAATCTATATTGGATGCGACAAGTGCAGCACCAAGGCCGCTGGAGGCTAAACGTGTGGTGTGGCATTATAGCGGCAAAATGATCGGTCTATACTTTTTTGATCGTGCGCTAAGTGGTAATCTTTGCTTAAAGTTTTTAATAATTGAGTTGCCAGTCCTGTTATACATTGGACATTAGGCGAATCATGTTAACTACAATTGGACGGGCGTCCAACACATTTTTCCCTTAACGTGCGACACCATATCAACGAATATTTTCAAGAACGCTGGATAGAAAGGGGAAGCATATTTCCTTGGCCGACCAGGTGACGTGTCTCGACTTCTACTTATGGGGTTCCTTGAAGGACATTGTATTCCAAACTCCACCGATAACAAGATTTAACGTGGAAAACAGAATCCGAGATGTAATACGTCAACTACCAGGTGTGGAAATCGAAGCAGCAGTTCTATACACCCGAACAAGATTGGAAAACTGTTTGGAATGTGACGGAAGGCAGTTTGAACATTTATCGAGGCATTAAATGCCTAATATTTTTGGGTTTAAAATTGGATTTTTGATATTATTTGAACTTTACAGGGTGATCCACGTTAATATTAAGCGACGGTGATAGACATTACAAATCACTGTTGGTCCTTATTTCGATTAAAAACAACTATCTATTTAATATGAGTCTAACATTTATCCAATTCGGCTCAGCAAAACCAAACTTCGTTAATTAAAGTGTTAAAAAAATCTTCATTTTACTATAACTTTAAAACGAGCAAAGATATCAACTTCTCTTTCAAATTTAGTCTAGTTGTCAAATAAGATGTCAAAAATATACCGTGTGATTTAAATTTTCGGAGTAAAATGAAAAAAGCTGATATAACAAATTGCGCCATCTAGCACTTCTATTAGGAACTATTGTGTAACAAAGGGAACGGCAATCTAAAACACTTATATTGTCTTCCAAACAAGCTTTATTTTACTAAAATTGAATGTCGTTTAGAATTTACAGCAATTTTAATGCTTACACTTTCAATAGCTTCCCCCACTTTTGTTATGGTCAGTATGTCAATGAACCTTAAACCAAAATTATGTAGAATTGTCTAGACTTTTTAACTATGTAAGCAAAGGAGTTTTGGGGGAAATTTAGAATTTTATTGTTTAATTTTTAATTGCACCCCCTAGCGTTGAAATACGAAACTTTTAAGATACTTTCCAGCATTTTGTCATCAAAACATTCATAATGAATCTTTTTTCCCATTGTCAGATTGACATGTCCTGAGATACATCCGCTTAGCTCCCTTATTTGATGTGAGGATCATGCCGTTGTGTGTAAGAGGAACATTCTGAAAAAATTTCATACAAGGCAGACTATAACGGGAATCGAACCCTTTACATCACGAATGCTAATTAAATCGTATATTGTCATTGGCCTACCAACTCAGTAAACAATAAGGTAAACAGGATTGCTTCGCGGTATATTTTATGTAAATTAACATTTTTTTCTTAATAATCAGCGAAAACTTTAGTTTGAAATGCACTGACCGATCTCGTTAAAATTTTGTACATTTTAGTTGATCACTGAATAGAATTCCAAACAGGTCAAATGTTATTGAACAACATCTTGAACCCTTGTTGTATGTGAGAATTTCTTATCAAATTTGGGTTACCGATTTATTGCACACTGTTCATAACCCTGTTGCTGTGTGGTAGCCTATTAGCTATAGATTAGCCCAAGAAATCAACTATGTCATTTCTAAATTTGAGAAAAATACAAACCAACTTTCTTTAAAAGACAAAATCTAAATTTCCGAGTTACATTCTGTTGGACTGAGTTTCAGACATATTTTATTGGAGAAAGTATGTGTCCATTTCGATTTGAGTTTACAATAATTAATTGCTGCTAAAGATGTTTAAACACGTTATTTATGGACTAATTTCGTCAGAAAACGACCAAACGGCATTGTCTGAATAGCCAAGAACGATCGTTGATCGACTTATAGTGTTTGCCATAATTTGGGATCAAAATTCCCCAATTGGGGCCAAGATGCCCAAAAATTATTTGTAGACAAAATTCGTTGCCAAACGCATTACTTGGATGAGCAAGAACTATTATGGTTTTATTATCGTATGGGGTCAAAGATACCAAAACTTTTCATTAATTCACGAATTTTGTCTCAAAACAAGCAAACGTATTAGCAACAAAGAAATTTTATGGTTTTAAGGGGTTGGTCATCATTTTGAGCGAAAGATGTCCAAGAACTTTATACGCCAATTTCTTTGGGGAAAGGGCCAAACGCGTTGTCTCGATGAACCAGAACTAACTTTGAAACTATACGACATTATCACTTTTTGGTAGCAACCAACTAACTTTAATGCAATGATCAAGCGCACAAGCTTGAAAGGTAAAATGATAATAAAAAATATGAAATTAAATTCCTTATAAATTTCCAGTAAAAGTTTTGTGCGAATGAAGTAAACATACTAATCCCCATTCCATTACTTTTATCGTCAAGGGTGTGTATAAAAAACATTATAAAGGTAGACGTTATAGGTTGACAATGAATCTAGTAAATTATAGTCGCTTACGGACGAGAAATAAATATTTCATTTCATTCTGGTTTGCTGGTTCAAAGATTTCCAGCATGGCATATTTGACAAACTGACTACTTCATTGGATATTTCGGTTATGGGGTGATATATGATGTTTTTCTATGTACAGAGCTGCTTTGTGACAGATTATTCTTAACTGTTTTAAGCAAACTTGAGACACTATGTGGGCGGCTAGATACTTCATTTTGTTGATATGAGATTATTTTATTTATGTTGTCTCTAAGTAGATGGTCTATGTGAAGTGATTGTACACAGTAAAATTCAGGTATCGTCCAAATTACGATTCCATATGTAAGTATTACCATTGAAACTTTCACGGCCGTAGTCCATGAAAGAAGAACAACTTTTAGTATCAGACTTTGTCATTGTTTTTTTCTCAATTTTCAGGTGGTCCTTGAACAAAAATGCAAATATTGACTGATTTAGCAAACACATTTACGTGTAAAGTTACGTATAGAACTTCACTTATGTTCATTTTTTTGAAGAATGTAAGCATAAATAATGTTTTTTTGACGCAACCAGTTTCAGTTTGTCGTTATAATACTTAATCATCATAATATGTTTCTAGTTCAGAGAAGATGGGCGTGGGCATTAATAAGTTGCAGAATAGCCAAAATAATTCTAACACTATTCGCTTATCGTCTGTTAGGTCTATTCGGTCAAATATGCCGAAATGGCGCCACTATAATCTAAAATTTATACAGAGGGCTGTAGCTTTTATACGACTAAATAGTACAAAAGTAGCTTACACGGTGTAAATTGTGTCGTAATTGGTATCATAAAATATTAAACTCCAATAATAAATAAACAATCGTTAATTTAACTTAGATACGTAATGATTTTAATATAATAGCATTTAAACTTAAAATCTGGGTAGTTAGCTGCTGTTGAATAGATTTCAGTTCAACCTTCCTATTATATTCAACAAGTTTAATTAAAATAAACTATAATGTAATGTAACTAATATGTAATCTTTTGTTTGCACATGGGGAAATGAAGTAAATCGTAATCGTGAATATGTGTTAGGGAGCACTGGTCTTTGTAAAGATACGTCCGTTATTAATTAAATGTTCAAAATGGTTTAATGTTGACAAGACGCTTTGTTTAATTTGTTTAATATTAAAAATGAAAAAAGTGAATTGAATTTAATACATATATTGTCACTAATAAATTTGTTTAAATACAAGTTACAGGTAAAAATTATCATAATGTCAACACCCTTACATCTACCTCAGCCGCTTAATTTTATAATTAAAATCAACCAAAACATATGGGTCCATTTAAATATTAGCGGCCCTACATTTGACTGAATTCATTTAAGACCAAACAAACCTATGTGAAGCCTGATATTTTGTTATAGAAATTCATCAGTGAAATTAAATCAAGATAAATTCCTACTGCTACTACTTTTGGTTAAATCTAGCATTTAATCATTTTGTTTAATTCCTTACCCACACATCCTAAAAACTGTGATAATCGCTTGTATTATTTAACTATACAAAACGTGGTATGCCAATTATTTTTCTTGACACTCATTAATTCTTGAATCTTTAATGTTTCTAACGAACTGTGCTTATTAATCGGTATGGTATTCAGGTTTGGGTACCTACTAAAGGTTATACAATAATTTTGTACATCAACTGTTTATTTCTATGTATAAACTTTATAAAACACTTTAATAACGTGACAATCATTTTACGAAAGGAAATTAATATCACATCAATACATTTGGACTTATGTGTTTTTTACAGAGTACACATATTCTCTTTTAACACTAAACTTTGAAACAGGTGATCCTTGAAAGATTTTATTACAAATGGGAATACTTCCGTCACATTGTAAATTCTATTTCAGTACATAACGTTTTGATTTTTAATCCGATACACGGTTTGGTAATTAAAATTACACTATTTCATTTTGTAATGATAATTCAAAAGTGCTAAAAGCCACCAATTTGGATAAGTTCACGTCGCGGTAAATTCTAAACCACTGAAATACATAAATTTAGATCTTATATTTATAGTTTAGTCTTCTGTTGCTTCCGTCACAACATTTAACCATTCAAAAATGTTACAACTCCATATTTACTTGGTGTCTAACCTCATATTTTACCTCATAGTAAATGATTATCCCTTTATATAACTACGCCACAATAATATTTTTTTTTTTTTTGAAAGAAACAATATAATAATTTACTTTAATCTCAAAACTGTTAATCTTTTTGAATTCCACGTTAATCTATTCACGTTAGATTTTATATGCAATGAGATCTGAGCAGTGTAGTTTAACACTCACTTCAATACCTACTTTAAAATTTAAGCTTTCATATGATTCTAATCTTAAAACAATCTTCTATAGTTTATGTTAAAGTTACGATTTTTTGTTACCAACCAGGTCGCTTTATTTTTAAATTTGAGTACTGTGGACATGTCTAATAGTGGTGTCCTTTTCTACATTCACTGAACAAACTTTAACAATTTATTCAGCCTAAGTATTTCTTTCCAGTAGTTGTACGGTAAAGTGATGATACATAGGCAGTTCTCCTTCATAAATATCGCGACTTTTAAACGTAATTTGGTCAGGGCTGTATAAAGTTATAATGATGTAAATCTGTTTAAATCAGCAGACCATAATTATTTAGTCAGTCATAGTATTTACCACAAACTATACACTGGCACTTCCAAAACTAACGTGGTGGTAGTGTATGTGCCTAATATTTCCGTTTATCTGTATTATAAATGTTTTGCTATTGTGGTTTCATAGTAGTTGAGTTCACGGGCCTTTTTCCAGAGTTTTTGATTTGATGGCGCTGTTTCGGAAGCGTATTATGCTTTTGTCACTAGGCTTAGTCCCGAATAAAGACGTTTTCGCACTTTTCACTTACAAGTTTGGTACCTTTACCAATGAGTAATCCAATGGATATATATATATATATATATATATATATATATATATACTTTTCGTGGACGCGCAGTAGTTTATTGCACATGTTGCACAGTAACCTATTACACAGGTGTAATAGGTTTAAGCTGTTTTTCGCACTATTGCCATCCATATGGGTTACATTTCTACAATAGCCTGGCTTATTGAACTTTCTGATAGTGATACTATGTAACTGGTTTCTTTGAGTTTTAGTAGGTTGTATACACAATTTTTCTGGGGAGTATTCCCCTTAGCATTCTCGGCACGGCAGTAATATATGAACACAATTTCGATCTGCGCCCCATGTGAAGCAACACCTTAAACTAGCCACAGTCCGTACGTTTGCGTCGAATATGTACTCCTGACATTTTGGACGAGAACAAAAATAGTATGAGTGATTGTGAATGGATTTTGTACTAGTGCATTTTATATAAGGGAAACAAGTCGAAAAATTCGATTGTTTTCCCTTACTTGCCATGATTGGGTTACATTCTGGAAAACTAGAATAGTATGTATAGTCTGATATATGTTTATCATTGCCCGTACCTCTATGGCATAGATTATTAAGGTCACCAAAGGAGATCCACTGTAATTATAGTTTGGTGTTACCTAGGGTCCATATATTTAAGAAATGGCGTAAATCTACCCCCAGGTCAAGGTAGCCTAAATCGAAAAATCCTACGAGACCTAGCCGACCAAACCCTTAACTTACTGACAGACATTTACAATACATGCATGACACTTTCCTACTTTACGACGGACTGGAAATGTTTACAAACTCCAGCATTCCTGACACTCAATGCGGCTTTTGACCTAACCGAATGTGTTTGTGCGTTTGTTTTGTTGAAGCTTCTCATAGACATCACCAGAGTCTGGATATTAAGCAAGCATTAGATAGGGTTTGCCCTTTGTAAAAATCAGTACTGTACGTTTTCAGGACCACCTGGCTAAACTCCTGCTTAATAATCGGTCGGTACAAGTCAAGGCAGGCGTACCGCAAGGTTCTTCCTTAGCTCCTATGCTGTGATTATAACATCCATCCAATTTTCCAATCTGACCGAACGTAATTCCTTGTTCGTCCTCAAAAATGATGGGCTAGTACAAGTAGTAATAAATTATTGAAATGAGATCTTCCCTAACCGCTGATATGGGAACCAACCGATTTATGTAATAGCTTCCTAGATCTCCAGATCTTTCAATTTTAGATTTTTTGTCTGGTGTTATTTGAAGGACCAAGAGGAAACCAAGAGCAGTGCAACTGTTGGTAAGCTTGGAAATTTATCACATTTATTTCGTTGATTATGCTGTTTTAGAGTAATGTGTCGTTTTGTGTGTTTATACCTATACAGGGTGATTGGTAACTTATGCAGTTAACTGAAAATGCTAATAGAGGACCCTAAACTGAACAATTTTTCTTAGTAAACTAACAGGTGAAACCCAATAATAACTAAACTACAGCATTTTAAAAATGATTGCCCACTTGTGGAAAACCACTGGTACTAAAGTCACGGCAAAATCTTTTCCGTTGTGGGGGTGAAATTGTTAGAGAGAGACAAACTTAACATATCAACTTCCATAATAACCCTGATAATTACAATTGATATATCTATGTTAGTGAAATACACGTTGTTGGGTTGTTAGAACTGCCGAATAAATTACAATGTTGTCAGCTCTTCTGTTTACACATAATTTCTAATTTTGACGTTTTCCACATTTTGAGATTTTCGATAAGCTCCTCGAAATTATACATGACTACTTCAAAATTTTACAATTGCTTGCTCATCGCAAAATGATCTAAGAACTGTTAAAAGTATTGTTACTTAGTTGAGAACGAGTATTTCCATCAAAAACTAATTTTCAAAATAAATGTAAACAATATAACCTAAGTATTATGTTGACGTCGAATTTCATACGTTTGGCAACAATGTCAAGCGCTGACGTTTATCCCCATATTGGAAAAGAGTTTGCCGCGACTATAGTACGCAATTTTAATTAAAGGATAGGGCCTTTGGCACCCAGGCAAGGGGGTGATGGTGGTAGACCACTTCGACATGATGTACTTGTAGAAGATATTTTGGATATGATAGATGACACACCTTCATTAAGTACTCGAGAAATAGCACGGGAGCTAAGAGTGTCGCAGTGGATGTCTTGGCGAACTTTAAAAATGCCATGTCATAAGTGATTAACATGTTACAATACTGTTCATTGTTATAATGATATCTTTCCATTCTACTGTTGTGAAATTCAAAATTTATTTACTTACAGTAGGAGGACAAGTCACTCACTTGGTAGATGTTAACAAAGAGCAGCAATCGATATGACATTGACATGTCAGATTGTAACAGAACAAACAATTGTTGATTCCAATCAAGCACTCTGATTTATCGAAAGATTGTATCTTTTAATTAAAATTGTGTACTAGTACTAGTGGTTTTCCACAAGTGGGCAATCATTTTTAAAATACTGTAGTTTAATTATTATTGGGTTTCGCCTATTAGTTTACTAAAAAAAATTGTTCAGTTTAGGGTCCTCTATTAGCACTTTCAGTTAACTGCATAAGTTACCAGTCACCCTATATATTAAATTAATAGGTTAGCATTAATCGGACACTGTACAATAAATATATTTCATTATTGAACACATAAATAAATAAACTAAGAAAAGAGAAGTGACATTGACACTACACACAGGGTATTAGGAATTTTTCACAGAATAATCAACAAAGGACACATTGAAGCCAAAATTGAAACCTTTTCATAACTAAAAGCAAACAGTGTTCATTAATCGAGTTCAGCTTTTAAAGAAATCCAATTTGTTGTGCTACCACAGACAAAAAGGGATTTCCTACTTTTTAGCATTTATATAATTGTCTGCAAACAGCATTTTTGGAATTACAATTCTAAATTTTCCGAGGTTTTAGTAATAATAAGACTAATAAGACACAGAGATAAAAGAACTGAGGTTTGTGAGTATATGAAAGACTCTAAAAGATATAAAACATGTCCTGAAAGAGGAGTCGTTTTCATTGAACACTGAGAAAATGATCTTGAAACCTTCGTTTTAGGCACAGTTCTCATTGTTACGTACATTTACAGAAATAGAAATCAGAAAACCAACTCATCTATTCTAGGAATAGTAGAGGATTATTCAAATAGATCAATTACATCTCAAGAGTTAGATGGGTAGTATAGGAGATACAGTTCGCCAAAGAGAGCTTTAGCGATTTAGAATCCTACCTCTGAACATTTGGTCTCTGTAAAGTTTAAATTAATTAGCTGGCACGAACGACAAATAAAAATCAAATAAATTGTACAATATGCAAGTAAATGAATAGAAACAAAAGAAATAAATTATTGGAATACACCTTTTTATATTAATTAAGACTATGAGGTAGACGACTGTGTTCCTATGTCTCCTATTTAAATGGTAATTTGATTTTCAAGGCTGCTATATTTTACTTCACTATCAACCAAGTTTTCAATTTTAGAACGAATGAAAAACAAAAGCTGCTATAAATCTTTCTATAGGAATAAACCACCTTAATGCTACTGTTGTAAAAATCTTAAGAACGTTGAACGCAATAAAATTCTATCGAGGTTAGTCGATATACTGTGGTTTATGCTCTATATTTTCGAAGTGACATAATTAGAAATGTTCAATGTCCTTTAAATTAGTTGAATACCATTCTTAGTTATTTCTTATTTAATACTTAATACATTGAATTAATTTTATGAAATGAACAATACAATTCTATCTGCATTGTGTTGAACCAAATGCTGCCTTCGTTGTATTGACTGAATGTCACACAATGCGTAATCAATTAAGAAGGCATCGCACAGACGGCAAAAGCCACATGCTACATCTATTATGATTTTTTAACAAATATATTACATTTGGAAATTGAAAAAAAATGAAAGAAAATATATAATATATAATCAGTCCAGTGTAAAATGATGTACCGGGTGGCCGGATAAGAATTCTGTTTCTCGGAAACTATTCGTCGTAGAGAGTTGCGTTTAAAAATTTTATTACTAAAGTGGCCAAAAAAAGACCGTGGAAAATATTTTCAAATTTTCAAGACGACCGCCAGGGGGAGATATCGTAATATGTCTAATTTTTAGTGATGCCATTTGATCGCTTTTTTTGATATAATATCAGGAAATTGCAAAATTCTCTAAAAAATTAAATACAACAATATGACTTTTTTTTCTTAAAAATCAGATGAAATCATCCCTAAATAGGTTAGTGAAAACCGCATCTCGATATCTTATTCCTACCCTAAAATATCGAAGAAAGAAAATTTAGTTATAAAATTTGAAAAAGTCGTTATTACACTGGTATTTATTCTTATTTATTTGTCTTTTTCAAGATTCAATGAAAAATGTCATCATTTTATAATTTTTAAATAATAAAAGTTTTCATTTAAAAAATTAAATGTAATAATATGATATTTATTTTTGAAAGGTATTATTCCAAATTTGCGGAATTCTTTTTATTAATTTTATTTATGACCCTATAAAGGACCGATTGTGTAATAATGCCTACTTCAGCTTCAACTTCAACTTCTGCTCTTGACTTTCATGTCGTCTCTCGTTGTTGGTGACGTTTCGTAAAGAATATCTTTTAACCGACACCATAGATAAAAGTCCAAAAAGGTTAAGTCTGGGGATCGGGGTGGCCAAGGAAATAGACTTCCTCGTTCAATCCACCTCTGGTGGTGTATTAAATTTAAGTGTTCTCGCACATTTATTGAAAAATGTGCTGGACAACCATCTAGTTGTAAAAACGTATTTTGCCGTAATTGCAGGGTCACATATTCTAATAAAATAGGCAATTGGTTTACAAACACGGCACCATTTAGTGGTTCATCAAAGAAATAGGGACCTATAATACTTCCGTCCAGGATGCCACACCACACATTAACACTCCAACGACCTTGATGTTGGAGCTCGTGCAACCAGTGAGGTTAAAAATCCTCTATTTTCCCTGATCATGCCCAACATCCAATGACAATAATCTATCCGTCGGTAAGTCTTCGTCATGTAAGGCTTGATGTAAAACCATATGATATTGGCGCATTCTATAAATTTGAAATTACAAACACATTGTGAAACATGTAAAGTAGTGACATAAGAACTTACCTATGATCCTTTAAAATGTTTTGAATAGTAGTTCTTGACATATCCAACGCGAGAGACAGTGATTGCTCTCGTGCTAACGTGGGGATTCAATGACATGTATGCTCAGACAATAACAATATTGTCTTCCATGCTTCTAGCCGAGTCTCTTCGCAACTTTGGCCGAAAGCTTCCAGTATTACGCAAATTTTGCACTAAACGCGGGAAAATTCTCACATCGTGTAGACGCCGATATGGATATCGAGCTGAGTATATAGTAGCGCCGGGGAGAGGTGTCTCATGGCGGACTCGAGAATGAGGAAATGCGTCTGTTTCCCTTTATCTTAGTGCGAAGTTCCCACTTAAAGAAAGACGGGTTATAATAATACGTCTACTATATATTTTAAATGCAGGACTTAAAAACGTATGTCGATTCTAAAGTCAAAGCGCATGACGCTGTCAGATGTCTTCTTGGCTATTTAACCTCAAATTATTCTTCGTATTTCGTTTTGTATAATCGCATCGTGTTTTGTAGTTATAATAATTTATCTTTCGCTTCGTAATTTATTATTTCCATTGCATTTGTAAACAACAGTTATTATTATTAATATTCACTATTACGAGGTAAGTTTATAATCCAAAATGTATTTTCAATTGATTGAATGCATTTATTTATTTTGCAGCAAATAAAAACTTTAGTAATGTTAATGGATATACTGCATTATTTCGAGATGGAACGCGATAACAGGGGTCCAAGTTTACCTTTAACTTCCATTATCCAGGTACGCTAATAATTGTCACTATTTAATTTTATATTTATGTAATATTATGTTGCAGCGAACTGCTCTCGCATGCGGCATTTCCAAGAAAACCGTAACTCGGAAAAAGGCAAGAATGGCTCTCGCTTTAGAATCTGGGAAATCGGCACCGGATTCACCGCAAAAACGTAGGCTGCGTTTGAAGTCGAAGTCAGAGGATGTCGAAAAATACGTGAAAGACGTTTTGAAACGCAAAATTTACACCATGCATGCAACTGGTAAATTGTTGAAGTGGAGTTAATCACTGTTTAATTTTAGGCTCACATATTACTATCGAAACACTCCAAACTGAACTTAAAGAAGATAAAATTTTTACCTTCAGTAAAACGAGTTTGAAATAATTGTTACACAAAATTGGTTTTGAATTCAAAGTTGACGATGGAAGAAGGCGTTTAATGGGCAGGTTCATATTGCTGGTGCTCGAGCAACATTTTTGCGAAAATATTTTGCTAATAAAAGTTGTGAAATTAGTTACGATCCCGTATTTTTGGATGAGACGTGGGTTTTTAGTCGAGGAAGCGTTCGAAAATCATGGCATGGTAATGATTTGATAGGCACAAAAAACAAACCGCTAGGAGAAGGGAAACGGCAATTAAAATAGTCAGACTTGTTAAAAATATTTTTAACCGAATAAAATTTAGTTTTATCGTACTGAGTGCTGGCAACAAGGATGGTTTTATACCGAATTCATCATTGGTATTTTTCAGTAAAAGTAAGACAGCTGACTACCACGATAATATGAACGCTGATTTATTTCAAAAATGGTTTCAAGAACAGCTTTTACCAAATTTAAAAAAACCAAGTTTGATAATTCTTGACAATGCCAGTTATCATTCTACATTAGTAGAAAAATTACCTTCAAATAGTTGGAAGAAAGAAGTTCTTCAATTTTTAAGAAAACACAACATTCCTCATTGGAATGATATGCTGAAAGTGGAATTATATCAAATTGCCAAGGATTTACAAGTTCCAAAAATATATGCAATTGATGAAATCGCTCATCAGTGGGGACACCAAATTTTACCTTTACCTCCGTATCACTGCCAATTCAACCTTATCGAGTTAATATGGGCAAATTGTAAACAGTATTACAATAAAAACGTTGGAAGACAGGACTTCAGGGACGAGAATGTTTTATCGCTATGGAAGGATTCATTAAACCAAATAACTGGAGAACTCTGGCAAAAGTGTATTTTACATGCCGAAAAGGAAATGAGCCAGTGGTGGGACGTTCAAAAAAGAGCTGAGGAAATGGTAAAACCTCTAGTAATCAATGTCGGAGAGTCGAGTGAAGATGATAGTGAAAGTGAAGGACTTTTAATTATAAGATGTCCAATATTTGAATTTAAAGCAAAAATTAGAATCGTAGTTACTTTATAACATTGTAAAGAATTATTATATTTAACATATACCTCTGTAGCTGTACTTATGTTTACATTCGTTATATATACAGGGTTATTACAAATGATGTTCCTGATTTCGATTGCATATGTCACTGGAATATTATGTATTAAAACCTTTTTGGTTGGTACCGCTGGAAAGAAAAACTCATAAAGTTTTGTTTACATTGATTTCGGTATGTATCAGTTGTTTCTTAAGTCCATTGTTGACAGTTTTGTGCAATGGCTGAATTTGAAAAAAAGCATTTTGTGTGCTAGATTATCACGTTAACCAATCAGTTATTAGTGTTCAACGTCACTTTAGAACCAGATTTAATGAAGATCCTCCTAGCAATCACTCTATTCGCAAGTGGTACTTGAAGTTTAAGAGAAATCAACTGGAAGGCCGTCAGTGAGCAATGAAGTTGTGGAGCAGGTAAGGGATAGTTTTACCCGCAGTCCACAAAAATCTAATGTTAAATGCAGCAGAGAGCTCGGTATACCACAGCTAACAGTTTGGAAAATTTTACGTAAACGTATTAAATTCAAACCTTACAAACTTCAACTGCTTCAAGCATTAAAACAAAATGACAAAGTTAAAAGGCTCTCTTTTTGTGAGAGCATACAAGTCTTGATTGAGGATGAAAACTTTCTACAGCGTGTGGTCTTTAGTGATGAAGCAACGTTCCACTTATGTGGTAAAGTAAACAGACATAATGTAAGAATATAGGGCTCAGAGAACCCACCCGCTTACATTGAGCACCTGCGTGATTCTCCTAAAGTTAATGTGTTTTGTGCTATTGCTTACAATAAAGTGTACGGGCCTTTCTTCTTTATTGAACAAACAATAAATGGAATGGTTTTCTTGGACATGATGACGGAATGGCTTATACCACAATTAGAGCAAGATTCCCCAGATTTCATTTTGAAATTGGATGGCGCACCTCCACATTACCACTTGGGTGTTAGGACTGAACTTAACAATCTGCTACCTGGGAGATGGATAGGGCGCGTTGGTCCAAATGGTGACGCACTCTTGAACTGGCCTCCAAGATCTCCGGACATCACCCCCTGTGATTTTTTCTTGTGGGGATACATCAAGGATAAAATGTATACACCACCATTACCACAGAGCATACTTGATGTCCAGCGACGGATTGCCAATGCCATCGAAAGAATCAGTCAAGAAACTCTCGACAACGTATGGCGAGAGCTTGATTACAGGATTGACATCTGTCGTGTCACAAGGGGCTCCCATATTGAACATTGGTAATTCTGAATACCTGTTATGAAACTTTCTGAGTTTTCCTTTAAATGTAACTATTTTTTATATTTGTAAAACGAATAAAACTTGATTTATGTATGCTTGAAATCATGAACATCATTTGTAATAACCCTGTATATATATATATATATATATATATATATATATATATATATATATATATATATATATTGACAAACTGTAAACTGAGATTTTTCAAATCGGTTATATTATTAACTAATAATAAATCTCATTTTTAACATCCAATACAGTGTATTTATTTATGACAAAATCAGTTATTTATAAGTGGCTTCGATAACCAAATTACAGTCTTGACTCTTTTGACGAAGTGAGATCTGTCGGCTAAAAACGATCCTCCGCAATTAACCAAACTTTTCACACTTCATTCGGGTACTGCTAGCTAATTCGTTTCTTATTTTAAATTATTGATATAATTAATTTGTAAAACAGATCCAAAACGAAATTTTGTTGACTCGGTCTCGGTTCTGATAATCGTTTACAGTTGTACAATATATTTTTATCATATGACTACCCAAACTGGGCGGACTTTACATGCCAGAATAAGTGCGGACAGACCTTAAACGAAATTCGACTTTATTTATACGAGTGGATGGGGATTTTTAAGACCCCGAGATATTCGAACAATAATTTTATTTAAATTTGACAGCGCGACTTAAATTTGAAAATAACCTAGAAACAATGACGATGTTTTGTTGGTATTCAAAATTACTAACTATATGAACCAATAACGACATACGTCTTTAAAATCTTAAACCATGCTTTACTAAAAGACACCTCTCGCCGGCCCGACCATACTCTCTTAGCCAATGCCGCATTTTGAAGACATTCAAAATATACCGCAATCATATCAACAGCTTAATCATTTGTAAAAGATATTATAGGTAGTTGTAAGGACTTATTTGTGCAACAAACATTAAGTTACACTGTCTGTCAAATTTTAATCTTTGTTTATAATTTGATTTTAGGTTTTTTCTCAATGGGCTACTACTAACATTCTTCTTATTCTGCACTTGCATATTCTATGCCCCTGCATGTTTTTTTTTAATTTTTGAAATCATGAAAACTTTTATTATTTAAAAATTATATAATGATGACATTTTTTGTTGAACCTTGAAAAAAGACAAATAAATAAGAATAAATACCGGTGTAACATTGACTTTTTCAAATTTTATAATAACTAAATTTTCTTTCTTCGATATTTTAGGGTAGGAATAAGATATCGAGATGCAGTTTTCACTAACCTATTTAAGGATGATTTCATTTTACTTTTATGAAAAAAAAAAGTCATATTGTTGCATTTAATTTTTTAGAGAATTTTGCAATTTTCTGATATTATATCAAAAAACGCGCTGTAGCGGCATTACTACAAATTAGATATATTACAGGTAAGATGGATTTGATGGAGCAATAAATGCTATTTCCAACGAGACTAAGTTTATTAAAATCAGTTCAGTTGTTTAGGAGTTACAGCTGTTTATTTAAAACAATCACTGAATCAACCCCCACCACTTTATTTTAATAGATACGTTAAACAAAAATTACTCGAATAAAACTGAGCATATAATTTTTTGGTACGTTTCAGTAAAAAATCACTTTAAAAGTTTAGGATGGCGGTTACGCCCCCTGGCGGTCATCTTACAAATTTGAAAACATTTTACACTGTCTTTTTTTGTCACTTTTGTAATAATTTTTTCTACTGTAACTCTCTACGACGAATAGTTTCCGAGAAACAGCACTTTGCATTCTTACCTGGCCACCCGGTACATGGGGACATTAGAAGCGGTTGGAGATACAAAGTTGGATAAATGCAAGAACAGTTATGGATTTGTCTGCCCAAAAATAGTCTATGTTTATTTTATTTCAAATCGATACTGTTACGTAGATGCAGGATGAAAAGCAAAAATGTGCATTTTCGAAAAACCATAATATTTTTTTGTTTCAAGATATAGGTAGGATACGGCGATTGTAAAGGTGGTATCAAAAACGTTCTACGCCTTCTACGTTGTGAACGGCCAGAGTCAACTTTTATGGGCACCATATTGAAAATTTGCATTTTTAAAATCCTCATTAGACTTGCTCTTCAAAGGTAGGCGCATATTGTTCGCATTGCACGGAACGGACGGAACGAATTTTTGTTTGCCCTCCTACGTAATAATATTGGGTATTGCATACTATTCGCACAGGAGGGATCACATCATTTGAATTGCGTGTTGATGACTCATTTGCACTTCCGCTCACTATGCGACCTGTACCAACACGCATTTTAAAATTCGCAAAGCCCCTGAAGTGCTGTTTGAGTTTGAATTCGACTGTTTTCATTTTTGTTTCTCAAGCAGCTAAGCAAAATGGAAGATTCTACACTAATTTCTATCATACAACATTATGAAGAATTGTATAATTTAAAGCATCCTCATTATTCCAATTTACAGAGGAGGCAAAATGTATGGGACAAGATTATAAAATAGTATATTAAAGTGTAAGTGGATACAAAGGTCTTTAAAACACGCGCGATTTTTCGAGCACGACGACGCACGAGTGCTCGAAATAGAATAAGTCTTTTAAAGACAGTTATCCACGAATAATTTCCGCTATTTTTTTTTATTGGTGCACATTGAAGTCATAAATACTAGTATTATTACTACAAAAAATGGAAATAAGAACTAATAATGTAAAATATGTAAATAAAAATTATATCTAGCAATACTAACTGTACTTTCTATTTTCATTTATAAAATTAAAAGTGTTAAATAATGTTTAAATAAAGGTTTTGAATTTATTAGTAATATTTTATTTGACGTTACAAGGTACTCCTGTCAGATCAATAATCAAATACTAACTGTACTTTCTATTTTCATTTATAAAATTAAAAGTGTTAAATAATGTTTGAATAAAGGTTTTGAATTTATTGGTAATATTTTATTTGACGTTACAAGGTACTCCTGTCAGATCAATAATCAAGAAATTGTCATTTAGACTTCACGTTTCTTGAGTTGTTGATGTTGCCATGGTAACTTAAAAAAAACCCGCGTTTTTGAAAGTTTGATTTAAACACGGTAAGGCGTGCTTGAAATAGGTAAAATGGGGCACCAATAAAAAAAAAATGAAACAGTTATGTAATGAAAATTAAACGCTTAAGTAGTTGTGATTTACTTTTCATATTTCTACTGTATTGAATAAATCATCATTCAATATGTTTTCTCGAAATACTTGCATAACTGAATTTATTACTTACTATTCAGATTCGACTATTATTCAGAACTAAAAAATGTATATAAATGAAAACTGTCTTTATTTATATTCAGTTTTATTCGTTACAATCCAAAACAGATTTTTGTATTTTTTTCGTTATGCATCGTCGAGAAACAATTGGGCTCCTTCTCTCACTCGCCTGTATTGCCAGCATACAGTACCTTGGGGTGAATTTTTAAATCGATCTCTGATTTCCATTCCACTAGCAGCTTGTGCACCTCCAGTTTTGTTGAAATTTCTGAGACTTTTAGCGTTGCCCATATTCTGGTTCAAATCCACTTCTGTCCAGTAACAGGCAAGTACAACGGTCGTTAGATGTTCCACAGAAAGCGATAATTTTCACTCAAACAGTCTAAATTTTCTTGTTAATATTCCAAAACAATGTTCTACAATATTACGAGCCCTGCTGAGTCGATAATTAAACATTTTCTTTGTCTCGTCGTCGTCGCGTTGCATTTGCCTGTCTGAATATGGCCGCATCAGATTTTTTCCTAAAGAAAAGGTCTCATCTCCAATTATAACGTGGGGTAATTTTTCGTTAGTACCAGGTACTTCCTTTACCTTAGGAATGTTTAATGTCTGATTTTTTAAAGCCTTTCCCAGTGGGGAATTTTTCCCAAATGCACCCACATCGACTGAGATGAACCGATAATTTGCATCTACCAGCGCAAGAAGTACGATGCTAAAATTTTTCTGGTGGCAAAAATAATAATTAGGTGGAGCTTGAATGAGTACTTGTTTCCCATCTATGGCTCCAATTGCATTAGGAAAATTCCACCTTTGGTAAAACTCATTCGATATACGGATTCACGCGTCAACATTAGGAACAATCATGACTTTTGGTTGCAAAATTATCCAAATGGCTTCACATGTAGAATAGACTATATCACGAATTGTAGATTCATCAAGCCTGTAACTGAATGATAAGGATTTAAAGGAATTTCCTGTAGAAAAAATCTGCAACAAAAAACATGTTTATTAAACTTTTATCTAATACATGCAGAGAACGATGGACGATAATTCGAGATAATCATAGAATGGCTAACATTTTTAATGCCATATTTGATAGATGAAGAAAATAGGATATGCACTATTCAACCATCCCGACCTCCAAGCGACGTTGAAGAAAACTTCTATAATGACAAACAGCAGATCCTTCACAAAGGTGAAATTTTGATTCTGCAAAATCCAGATCTGTAGTAGAAAATTACACCCAAATAACAACAAATGTAAGTGCACGAACTTCATGGGCATCGACGCCACTCTCAAACACAAAACAAAGCCGACAGCGATCAGTAACCAGCACACCCACATCAGAGGCTGCAGTGCTAAAAGAATATATTGAAAAAAAAGAGAAACCGTCTTCTGATCCGCTTACCACCTTTTCGTCACCATGGCGGAAAAAGTTTGTAGTTTTCCTTTACCAGAACAAAATAAAATAAAAACGACAAGTATTCAATATTGTCAATGACGCGGAAAGTAGAATTTTATCGTCATCTAGCGCCACCATCGATACGACAAGACCTACAAGAAATTTTTAAGAACAGACCGTTTAGTATATAGTAGGTAATGAAGCCGGTTACAGTCGTACCATGAGTGTTTTAGAATAATGTTATTATTATTTATTGATAGTTTACTAAGTTATATTTTTATATACGCAAGCAACACTATTCCATTTCTGTTAATTATTTATCTATTACATTATATTATATTTGACGTACATCTTTTTTTAATATAAAAGCAGATTTTTTTTAATATGATAATAAATTTAGGGCCGACACATTGTCCAAAAGATGTATCCATTTTTTGTAGAGTCAAATATAAATTAACTAGTAAATAACAGAACTTTTCATAGGTCATTCTAAAATACTTGAAAAACTTGGCATCATCTTCCACAAGTTGGTTAAATAAAGTATGAAATTCCGTTTGGAAATGTTGCGAATAGTATGCGATGTAGCCAAACAAAATCCGTTCCGTGCAATGTGAATAATATGCGCATACCTCAAAATAACAAAATTAAGATTGCATGGTAGTACGCTGTCATATTTATATTCAATTTTACCTTAAATTAGCAAAAACTAATCAAAGGGTTGTAGAAACTTTTAAACACTGTTTATTCATACAACAAACTACTGCATTTTAGGATTAAGCCACCGTTTTCTCACATGCACAACGTACATCGTCCCACCAGTTCTTCACAGGATTTTATTATCATTTGCGGAGTGCTTCTATAACAGCTTGTCGTAATTCCTCTACATACAGTATACTTGATTTTTCAGGTGAGCCCACACAAAAAATCAAGACGTGTTATATAAGAGGATCGCGTAGGTCATCTTACTGCTTCCAGGTTGCCTATGCATTTGTTCGGAAATTCATCATTCAAATATCTCGCGAAATAATAAATTTTGAAAAAATACGGCCAAATCACGGGGGTACCCACAACACCTAACCGGACGTTAAATCCTCACCTAACTTGGTGCCTAACGTGACGAATTAGCCGTGAATTTGCATCTGACCAAAAAACAGTATTTTTACGATTAAATAATCGACAGTTAGTAGATCGTCTCTCATCAGATCAAAGAATTTTTATGGAAAAGTTTGGTATCTCGTTTTTTTTTGCGAATAACACACTGACAAAATGCCATCGCTATTCTGGAGACCCTGGCAGGGCTGTTCATGACAGGGATGATATTTATGACAAAGTAAAAGGCTACCCGCCGTGAACCGAGTGACGCCTGTTATTTGTTCAATCTGATACAAAGACATACGAGGTATCTCAACCACGCTTTGCGTTACCAAATGTTCATTATTTTCGCATGAACCTTTGTTTCTCTTTATCTGTGCAAAATTCCCGTAAGCTACAAGATTTTCTTTCTGAAGCCTAGACATAACTTTGCCAGGTTGTTATCTTTCTGGATATTTATTCAAATACATTTCTTCACCTTTCGCGCCATTTCTGCGCCAGAGACTAAGCCCCCCCCAATATACCATATCCTGGTTTCTTATCCATTTGTTTGAAAATACTGTATTAAATATTCTGTTACGGGTCCGCTGTTATGAAAATGTGCCCCTTCCTACTGCCATCACAATTCTCTTAATATATTGAGCGTAACGTTTTCTAGATAAGGCCATAACGGATTATTTAAAAACTCGAGATATTTCTGAGCGTTTAACTTTCCTTCAATAATGCGAGGTCCCAGAGGTCTGTTATGCCACATACCAACCTATACTCGTACAGAAAATCTTCCTTGGCTCGGTAATGTTGATTATTTCTACTCAACATGCCATTACTTATTGCACTCGTCCGTCCAGATCACTTTAATTAAGAAATTAGAGTCTTCGTTCACTTTTCCTTGTAGCCAGTTACAACATTCTAGTCTTGACTCCTTGACGCAACTGCTGTGTATTTTATAAGGTTTGGATTTTTCTTCTTTTAAAGTTCATCAGACTTTTGTTTGTGGAAAATCTAAGTTTTGCAAAACTTCGCGAGTGGATGTAAATCTGTTATTATTGACCCATGATAAAATATTAATGTAAGTATATGTGCATGTGCATTTATATCAACAGGCGATCATAAGCTACATGCTACCGAAAAATTTCACAGCGTACTGGCAATTGAAATTTTATGATCGCCTGTTATATTAATAACCAGAGTTTAAGATGTCACACTTGAGAAGTTAAAGTTTCGTTAAAACTTGCCATATTAAAAATATTTTCTTTTTCATCTTCATTCATTCGGAATCCATATTCACTTCGAGGTTTAACGAGGGAACCATAGTTTACCAGATTCCTGTCTAATTGTAAAAAGTAGTTGGTGTCGTTCTGGGAATTATTGCAAATACATCCTGCGTACTTCTGCGGCATTTCATGATTTTTATAATACATTTGAAATATATAAGAACAAATATTAGGCGTATAACGCTGTGTCAATTTTGAATTGTTGTTAAGTGCAAACTTTGATTCAATTATTTGTTTACTAGGCCACTCGATTTTTTATACTTATTACATATTTTTATTAATAATTTTCTTGTAAATCAAGTTACTTATGGAACATGTTATATCATTAAAAATGGATTAAAATATCCTACCAAACGATGCAGATATCAAATATGGTGCCCTTAAGAAAAAATAAACTAGATGATTGTACCGCGAAACCGAAACATCAAATGGTATTTTTGAAAAAGATAGTTATTAGCTATGAAAAGCTGCCTTAAGAATGTTTTATTACATTTTTTAAATTTTTAATAATAAAGTCGGCAGAGGCGAAACACGTATTTCACGATTTTCCTATTTTTTGCCAATGAGTCAAAAACAAAACGAGGTAGCTCAAGTTTTTTTCAGAGGATTAATCTGCATAAAATTTAGCAGAAATGTCAAATTTAAGTCTTTATTCTATCTCTTATAATAAACGAATTCCCCTTGCTTAAGCTGTAGTTTAAATTGCCGTGTACATTTTTTTTATACTGGACACACTGTATACAAACTTAATCATCAAAAATACACTAAACGTGAAAGGTTAATTCATTAAATAATATTATAATAAAGCACAATTTTAATTCCATGAGTGAAGGTTGTTGCTCAAGCTTTTACGTGGACAATATTCACTCAAGAAATTAAAAGGTACTTTAGTCCTGGGGTATATTTTTTGCACCGTTGGGATTAAAATTTACAAATTTATAAAATATATATTTCTATATTGGATAGCTTACATCCTAAAGCGATTTATTTTGGTAGTCTGGACGTCACCTTGCATCAGGATCTAGAATGAAAAAGGATATTAGTAGTTTGTCGTATAATATTTGGTTATTTCTTACAAGAAACTCCAGGACAAAAATAACCCGAGAAGTTAAGTAACATCGAAAATCCTTTGTAAAACTGTAGTACTTTTAAAAATAAAATTTAATGATCCGAATACGTTATACCTTATTTGTTCAGTATACAGATGGTAAATACAAAACCCAGCGCATTAGAAAGAATACATTGATGAAATTGACACTTATTTGCCCGACTACAGGGGCATTACATCAGGCGCATCCCTTATGACTGATTTTGGAGCAGAAAGTGCAAAAAGCACGGTGACTGGAAATATTCTATAGCTGGTGTAGGTTATTTTGAATACTCCCTTTACAACACAATAAATATTACGGAAAATATTATATAACGTAATAAAGAACCGAATGCTTCTGAACCTTTCACTAGATATTTGACGAGTTTAATTTCACGTAATTTCGTTACTTGTAAGAATATACATTTAAATGTAACCATTAATAATTCAGTTTCATTTGTCGTTGACCCCAGATTTTGCTTTCTGTCACTTTTAATCTTAGTGAGTTTAAATAGTATACCAGGGATTAAAGTACTACTTTTACTTGCTCACGCACAAGCAATAATCACTTAATGGAATAAAAGGCAGTTTACTTCCGTGGAATATATGCTATTTTTTGCACCGATAGAATTAAAATAAAAATGTATAGAAAATTATTTAAATAACGACGCGCAAATGCACTCGCGCACAGTCACCATGGTCGATCTGGCCGAAACTTTTGCAAACGTCGTAAAATGAGTTAATAAGTCGATTTTGCGATAGTGAAAGTTGGAAGGTAATTAAGGGTATTAAAATACTTATCTTTTTTGGATTTTTTAGTGGTGTATTTGTATAAAGTTACTAACTAAACGTTTCGATAACACTTACAGTTATCTTTGTCAGTAGTAATATTATCTATTAAAATTGTTTCAACATCTTTAACAATTTTAATACATATTACTATGTAACAAACCTTTTTGAGTTGTATTAAAATATACAATAATTTAGGCAACTTCGTTAATTTTTGTGTCATGTAAATTGCATACCTTAGTGGCTGAAAAAGTATACGTTTAGATATTTTAAAGTCCACATTTCGTCTTGCACATTGAGTTCATGCGCAGACATCTATTTTCAAGTCGTTGTTGTTACGATATGAAAGCAAAAAGCGTCCATTTTTGCTCTTGATTATTTTTATTAAAAAAGTGTCTAAATTTTAAGGTAAGAGCTAATTACACCTATTTTTCTTTGTCTATTACATTTATCCTTTTTATGCACTTTTATTTTACGTTTGTTTCACTTTTATTTTTACTTTTATTACGTTAATTTTTCCTATTACGTAATTTCATTGTATTATTACGTTTCAATTTAACGAGGATGACGCAATAGAAATATGCTGAAAATTATAAAGAAATGGTACATTAACCCATTTAAATCAACCAAGTTTAGCTTTTTGTAAAAGAATTTATTCATTTGGGATCAACGAATATCAAAACTCTGTTATATTTCCATTTCAAGATTGATTGCACAACCAAAATTGAAAGCGTGGCTTCGTCAGAACATCTTATCAGTAACAGTACACCAGTGACAACCAAAGTTTTAAAGTACAACAGGTATTTCATTTCTAATTATTAGTATAACGTATTTTTTTTAAGTTACTAACATTAGTATTAAGATTTTCTAATTTATAACTTGTCTTAAAGAGATATTTTAACATTTATTTACAGGTTGAAGTTACATTTTTTTGTAAAGCGAACATATCTAACCATGCACACGTTTTCTAATTAAAGCAAATCACATTTTAAGAACATGGCCCATTTAATCACTGGCTGAGCTGAAGGCACAAAATCTTCTATTTATTATTAGGATGATAAGTAATATTAGGGGTGAAATTACTAATAATAACACCTGCTACACCCTATTAATTTTTTATTACAACTATTGACGAAGATTAATGTAAGTGTTATCGAATTGTATAACTTTCATATACAAATATATCATGAAAAAACCCAATTAGATAAGTATTTTAATGTGTAATAATGATGAATGTTTGCATTTTCGTAATTAAGGGTAGTTTTATTATAACATAAATAATAATTTATCGCATATCAAAAACGATTATAACGATTTTTATTAAAATTTATACATGGTCATGCTAAGAGGCCTTCTTAAAACTATTATAAGCAGTATATCTGAGATGATTGTACTTTGAGTTAAGTTAACATTTTTTTATGGAAACACCACTGCGACAATATAGACCAAAATTGGTATTGCGAGGCCTAGTAGTAGCCGTTATAATACTATACAATCAATTGAGCTGAAGTAAATCATTTAACTGTAGTTCTCTGTTGTGCAAGTATCGAATGCCTATTAGCCTTAGTACCCTTTCTTTAAAAATGAACGTGTAACTAAGTTGTTAAGAATGACCTACAACAATGGCGTGTCATTTATGAAGGACAATAATCGTATGTAGGGGGTAATTCAGACAAGGTAATCATTGCAATCTCGCCAATTATTCGTAAAGTGTTTTACAGTAACTGTTAATATATTTACTTAAATTTCATCACTGAATGAAGATCAAAAATATAAGAAAATCCTTTGTCCACCTGTGCGATTAAAATTTGACCCATATTTTAGGATTTCAACAGTGGTTTCCGTCCTATTACTTCAACTTTGTTATTGTGCTCTGGTAACAGTGGAAGACCACATGTTACTTAATTTTAAATTTTTTCTATATTTGCCTCTTCACTAGACTAGTATAAAGCTTGGTGAGCCTAAGTCTTTTTAGTAGTAATAGTAGGCGTCATGAATTTTCTAAAATACAACCCGAAACTTTCAAAAATGAAGTAGAGATAGGGGGGCTGAAAGAAAAAACTTCTAATTTGCACATATAAAAGACCCATACAAATCAAAACAAGAAAAATACCCAGTAAATATTGTTTGTAACGTGTTCAAAATGATTTTTGAACGGAATACGCTACAGATAGAATAAGAAAAGATATTTTGTCTAGCTCAACTGGTCTTTGAGGTTTATTAAAGCGCCAAGTGCACTGGATAAGTAGGTAGTGTTACCATACAGTGTATAGATACCCAACGTGCCACATAGTTTTGAATAAGACAGCTCCTAAGCTACGAAATGAAGCCGTAAGCGAACACGTGTAAGTAAATACAATAAACAAGCAAAACACACAGTAATTAAGAAAAACTTAATTCCGGCCAAACTAATAGTTATATTTATTATCAAATCAAAATGTGATCAAAAAAGAAAATCAATCGGTCCTCAGTGATTAACTTGTATATTACTCCCGTTAAAAGAGCCCCAAAAAAGAAGAGTAAAAAGAATCGTTCATTATCCATTTTTACCTCAATACCTGTTCTTATATTATTATGAAACATAAACAAAGGCAATACTTTAGCTAATAGCCCAAGTAAACCATGTAAATGAAAATTTATATCAAACAAACATATCATTAAATTATTAATTATTGGGATAGTGGATTCATGGCACCGTTTTGAAGTGTAGAATTTATTATTACTTTTAAAAAAGACAAAATACAAAATTGGAACTGATTTTCATTAAAGTACTTGATTTCAACTAGTAAAAATAGGCTACACAGCTTACCAATGCGAATAGACACAATCGCTATATGCCTCCGCTACGCTGATTTATCTCTTGGTACCATGTCTTAATTTTTGTTTTTTTTATCAAATATTTAAGTAAATCCTGAACATAAGCAAACGCATCGAAATCTTAAATATAATGCCGTTATATCGTCACAAAACATTTATTGTTACTAAAGTCAATGTAGTTGTAAGGTACTTTATGATCGCACAACTTCAACTTTTCCCAATTAATCATGTTTAAATAAAAAAAATTTAACGCATATAGGAGACTGTAGAAATCAGTTATCGCAATGGATGAAATACAGAGATATTGGTTTTCGAAACCGATTTATCAATTATAATTAATTATAGTTATTAAGTAGTTTTTTCCTATTGATGGCAAGCTAGTCAACGTGAATGAAAAATATATTCGTCAAAACATACTAATAACACACTAAGAAAATTGGAAAATTCCTTCTTTTATTCACGAGAACCGCTTTTAACCTCAAACGAAGCAGAAATCAAATTCTATTTGACACCTCGAAACCTGTCCAAATCACATTAGAAAAATAAGTTGCCAGTTTTGAAAGCATTCGATATATAAAAACTCAAGATTGTGAAAGGAATCTACTGAAAGTTGGAAACAAACACAAAAATGTGTACGATGGCATTTAATAATCAAAACGAAATGTAGGGCATGCCACCACGAATATTAATTCACAAAACCAGATACTAAAAGTAGAATGCAGTAAAACACCAAATTCATTAGTTAATTGTAAACGTCGCTATTTACTACCCAAAGAATAATCGTAAGTAAAACTAAAAGACAAAAACCGTTGAACTGAAGGGTATATGCACTAGCGTAACTACAGGGTTCGGAATTTTACCTCAAACAAACTAATCTTAATGTGAAACTGTCTGTATTAAAAGTTAATAATAAAGAAAAATAATTGCACGAAAGCTATATCCTAAATGAAGGATAAATACTCATACAGATCTGAAATAGAATTTACCTTAAAGTTCTTTATACAGAAATTTAATTGAAGTTGGGTCACCGAAAAATTTAGTGCCACTGTTATTTTATCAACGTAAACTAACAGTTAAAGCAAAAAAGTAGGTAAATAGTGGCTGACTGTTGTTATACGCAACATATAATATTTAAGTAAACTTTGTATGTAGAATTTGTTCATTTAACTAAAATTTAGTATTTTAAATAGTGTACGTTTGGCACGAACAATCATACAGTTCAACGGACACAAGTGTATTAAATGTAATAGCGACATAATTTACACTTGTGCAGACCGACAGTGGATTGGGATTATATAGTTAGTAATTATAGCAAGAGTGTCTTGACAATCGGCAAGTGAAATGAGTATAGACTAATCTGTATCGATGTAATCAAAGAAATAGGCGACAGCTAGAAGTATATCATCAGTAGTGTGATACAGTTCAACGGACACAAGTGTATTAAATGTAATAGCGACATAATTTACACTTGTGCAGACCGACAGTGGATTGAGATTATATAGTTAGTAATTATAGCAAGAGTGTCTTGACAATCGGCAGGTGAAATGTATCGATGTGATCAAAGAAATAGGCGACAGCTAGAAGTATATCATCAGTACTGTGTGCACATGGTAGTAGTTGTGATCGTAGCTAGAGGGTAACCATGTAATTTCAGTGTTTTTCGAAAGAACTGAACAACAGTTTTAATATCATCAGGGGTATACAACAGACAAAGTCCACGTAGAAATCAGATGTTACAACGAAAAAATTTACTTCCGATACAAGCTCGTTGAAAATATGTATATTATATATATATATATATATATATATATATATATATATATATATATATATATATATATAAAGAATTTAAAATATTATTAAGGTACAGTAATATCAATGTATCAAAAAGTAAGTTAGCACCATAGCTTAGCTCATCCGTGACAGAAATCAAGATACTTACTGTAATTTGAGAGCTCTTTTCTTTATCAACAGGTTGTAAGGGAATTCAGAGATAATGTCAATGCTATAAATCAAATATGCATGATTTGTCAGGTGCCACTTTTTTGGTTAAATAATTAAAATACAAACTAAATGCAAAATAACGTACTAAAACTTTTCGCGTAGCTCTACGATAGTAAACTAATTCGTAATCATGTAATTCTTAATCAGTACATAAAAAATATAGGTAAATAAAAATAACCTATTTTTACGTAGAATTATCTGAAAATGAAAGTTCTGATTGAAACTGACTAAGTTCTATGTAATAACTACAATTTATGACCTACGTTAAGAAAATCTGTGATAGAATCATGAACTTCTGTTTTTATCTTAGAAAACACTAACTGTTGTTGTTTTCTGTACATTATCACTGTATTAAACTTTCCGAAATATTATTAGACTAGCTTAACTTTAATGTTTGTTGATCAATTAATCTAATCAGTCCACTTAATAAAGTAATTGTACAATAAAAGATATGTGCGTACGGTTTTTGCATATTCAAAATAAAGGTAATCTATAATATCGAAACGATCCAAAGCAAGCAACACAGATTTGGGACGGTATAGACGCAGGTATACGTATCGCGACCTACCCCCTATCTGGCTTCCAGATTTAATGATACGAAACAAAAGGTATCCTCCAACCCAAACTTCTTTAAAACTACATAAACGCCATGACATCAGGTTGTGCAAGCTGCACGCTTCTTTAAATATGTAATAAAATTATAAATATTCACTCTTCAAACTGTACCAAATTTTCTTAATGTCCAAGATGAATTACTTAACACACGTGGTGCATTATCACAAAAATGCATGTGGCTAAAATGAAAAAAATATCCACTAAAATTTAATCATTGAAGGAATAAAATGCTATATTCCTAAATATATGGAATTAATGCAAAAACGATAGCCAAAAAATATTAAACGTAGACAATTCCGACCATGTGTTTTTCAATTCAGCTATCTGCTTCCAGTAGCTACAAGGTAAAATAAGCTACACAATATATGTCATGGTAGTCTCAGATATCCACTTGGATTTTCAGGAAGCAAAGTAATGTTACATAACCAGTAGGAAAGGGTTAAAAATGTATCAGATTATTTCGTAATGTTTTAGTACGGGGGTTCTCAACCGGTGGTACGTGCACCACTGGTGGTACGCGTGGGTGATACGAGGGATAGGATAGTAAGGGCCTCTGTGTGCGTGAGCCCGCAACTTTACACTGCTGCCGTGCGCTGACTGTCCCCTCCTCCATACTCACTTGTGTGAACGGTGATTGTGCATTACTTATATGTTAGTTATGTTGTGCATCTGTAACTGTTGTGTGTGTTGTAGTTGTGCTTTGGTGCAAGCAAACTAAACTATAAAGCAATTTTTGATGACCCCTTCTACTTCAAATGATAGTGTTAAGAAACTGAAATCACAGGCTAATCGTAAATACAATGAAAGCTAGTTACAGTACGGTTTTGATAATGAATCCCCGCACAGAAAATAGTGACAATCCTATTTCGAAACACTTTAGAACCAAAGCATGAGGCTTTCTTTACTTATGCGTCAAAATAATAAGATTTGGTTGGTAAGCCCATTAAATTTTTTAAAAGAAAATATTTTTTAAGAAAGAAAAGCAATGTTTGACAAAGTTTGTGAATACTGGTACTAACTTGATAAAGACATCATACCTTGCTAGGTATAGAATTAAAAAAGATGGAAAGCCTTACACAATAAGCACTTTCTCTGCCGGCCGCTATGGATATGGTCCAAGTTGTGCTAGGAGAAAAGGCAGCCAAAGAAATTAAAGAAAATATCATTGTCAAATAACACATAACTTCCAATATTGAAGAAACAACTGTTTTTGCAACTCCAAGAATACACTTACTTTGCACTTCAAGTAGGAGAAAGTACTTATGTCACAAACATGGCGCAGGTATTTTTGATTTGGTTATCATGGAGAGGTGATAGAAGAGTTTCTGTTCTGCAAACCACTTGAATCAAACACTAAAGCGGAACTCATCTTTAACATCATCGATGAGTATGTGCTCAAAGTAGGCATTCCCTGGTCCAAGTGTGTTGGTTTGTGTACAGATAGGGCAAAAGATATGTCAGGAAAATTGACAGGACTAGGAGCAAAAATAAAGGAAATTGCTCTGAATGCCGAAGTACACATTGTATCATGCACCGAGAAGCATTTGCTGCTGAAGGTATCCGGTAAATCTAAACTCCGTTTTATCAGATGCTGTGAAAGTTATTAACATCAACTCAAGATTATTCTCCTTGATGTGTGAAGATATGGGTGGCAAATATAAGACTACTCTTATATTCAGAAGTGATGGTTATCTCGAGGTAAAATTTTTGACTCTTCTCTTCGAACTGAGGTCACAAGTTTTTGTTTCTAAGTGGAAAAATTAATGACATGAAAAACCTTTTTAGCGATGAAAAATGGTGGTTAAGATTGGCGTATCTAGCTGACATTTTTGACTCAACACGCTGAACATGGGACTTCAGGGACCAAACAGAACAGCCTTCACAGCCAATGACAAAATTAACTCCTTCAAGAGAAAGTTGGTCTTGTTTTGTTCACAAATTCAGGAATCGATCTCCATTTCCTACTCTGTCATAATTGTTTGAAGAAAATGAAATACAGTCAAACTCACTTAAGACGAGCACGGATAAAACGAAATTCTGGATATAACGAGCGTTTCGTAGGTAAATGATTGAAATTGTATTAGTTTACGTAATTAGGTTTCACAGAAAAGACGGACACATTTTAAAAGACTTAAAATAGATTAAAAGAGATTACCTACTGCTTAGAATTCGCTTATGCCTTCCGGCTTACCAATTGTACACATTGTACCAGTTTTACAAATGAATGCAAGGTAGTTTCTGGTCAGTTGTTACTTTTACAGCAAGACGCGAGGTAGAAAAATGGCTTCAATAAAACGCAAAACACTTTCAATTCGCGAGAAAGTTGAAATAATTCGGGAACTAGAAAATGGTGCAAAAAAATTCCGCGACGTGCAAAAAATATGGTTTACCATCATCTATCGTGTCAACGTTGTGGAAAAACAGAAAAACTACACTTGCAACATTCGGAAACAATTTAACTGACGTGAAAAAATTAAAAAAGTGTACTAGAGATGATATTGATAAAGCGCGAATTGTGTGGTTTAAAAACCAAAGAAGTGCCGGTTTACCCATTAATGGGCCCATTTGAAAAGCGCAGGCTGAGAGGTTCGCGGAACAATTAAATTATACAGACTTTAAGTGTAATAATGGGTGGATTGATCGCTTTAAGAACCGCAATAACATTGTGTATGGAAAAATAAATGGTGAAGCGAAATCAGTGGACACTAACGTTACAAGTGAGTGGTTAAAAAGTGTTTGGCCGGAATTACGAGGAAAATTTAAAGATGAAAACATCTACAACGCCGACGAAGCAGGATTATTTTTCAATTTAACGCCAGATACCACTTTAAAATTTCAAAATGAAAAATGTATTGGTGGAAAAATGTTGAAAAAATCGTCTCACTGTTTTAATTTGCGCCAATATGACGGGAAGTGATAAAAAAAAATTGTTGGTAATTGGAAAATCACGAAATCCTCGCTGTTTTAAAAATGTTAACTGCCTACCAGTTGACTACACCTCTAACAAGAAAGATTGGATGACATCTACAATTTTTGAAGAGGAAATTAGAAAATGGGATGATAAATTACGACGTAACAATCGAAAGATTTTATTATTGGTTGATAATTGCCCAGCGCATCCTGAATAGCAAAATTTAACCAACATTTTTTTATCACCAAACACAACGTCTATCCTTCAACCCATGGATCAAGGGATTATCAGGAGTTTTAAAAAATTCTACAGTTAATCGATCGAATGGAATATAAACAGGAGCTTAAAATAAGCGTGTTAGATGCAATTCGCCTAATGAGTGATGCGTGGAATAATGTGACCCCTACAACAATTCAGAACTGTTACAAAAAAGCTGGTTTTGTTTCTGCTGTAAATGAAAGTTTCGAAGAAGAAGACGATCTTCCTTTATCTACTTGGTTAGAAAGTAGAGACATCAATAATTTTCAAAATTGCGCGTCCTTAGATGACTACGTAGGTGTTGATGCCGATGTGATTACTTCGGGTTTAAAAACTGACGTAGAAATTATACAATAAATTACAGAACGGGAAGCTGAAAGTGATGAAGGTGATGTAGACAGTAATGAGTGTGATAAACTCATGCCTGTTACACTCGCTAAAGCAGGCGACGTATTGGTATTATTGACGCGGTTTTTTGAAGAAAACGGTAGTGGTGAGCAAATATTTAAACGTAAAAGTGTTTTAAGAGGTAGTCTCAATGATGTTAAATTTAAACCAAAAGGTCAGCTAAAAATAAATGAAATTTTTAATAACTCTCCTAATGCTTAAGAGATATTCCGCTTTTTAATGCAAAATAATGTATTTTTATGCGTAATAAACAATATTTTTAATAATGTAGTTTTTTTTTTAATTTTTAGAGTTTCTCGGATATAACGTTTAACGGATATAACGAGCAAACATTAGGAGTCCCAGAGATCTCGTTTTAACCGAGTTTCACTGTATCTCCAATGCCAGATGTGGTTGCTAATATCAGTGTTCACTTGGAAGGCTTTCAAGAAAGTTTTAATAAATATCTTTCTGAAAATTATCCCATATTTGACTGGATTAGAAATCCTTCTTCGGGAACCTTGCCAAATTAAAAGAAATTTTTATTGGTCTAATAGAAGATAGTTCCATGAAAGACAGTTTTAAAGAGAAGTTTGTAATTAACTTCTGGATCGGATGTAAAACCGAGGAACCAATGATCTTCCGGGAAACTCTGCTATTTTTGATGGCATTTATTACAACTTACTTGTGTGAGAGAGGATTTTCTTTTATACATCAAAAATAAACATAGAAACAGAAAAAGTGTTGAAGAGGACTTAAGAGTGAAGTTAAGTTCCATTACTCCTGATATTGATATTTTAATCATAGCCAAACAGCAAAGAATTTCGCACTAAAAGTTTGTTTTTCATGTTGCTGTTTTTCTGCTTAGTTTGTACTAATTATATAAAATTGCAATACAAGTGCGTTAATAATTAAATATATGAGGTTTTCTCAGTAAATATATGTTTCTAAAAAAATATGGAACTGTTGGTACGCCAAAATTTCTAAAAATTTCAAATGGTACGCAGTTGCTGAAAGGTTGGGAACCCCTGTTTTAGTAGATAAAATGACAGTCTGGAAAATTTAATTGATCTATAACTAATGCAAAGTATAAATATTTAAAAATCAATACTTGATGCGAAAGTCCACACAGTTCTTTGTTAATGAGATTGTAAATTTGCGCAACTGGCATTAGTTCGCTGTTTACATTTCCAACATATATAATTATTACTAAAATATCGTGTTCTAGCACAACATTAGATAAATATATTTGTTTTATAGTTAATGCTGTAATTTACGTGACACGGTTATATGCGTTTTGTATGCGACAACAATACCGTATGCAAGTAGCGTTGGTTTCATGTTATATATAAATGAAGTATTACTCGAATATTTGTTTCCATTCAACATTGCTAATATTTCATCCCTCTGACTTTGTCATAAATCATAATTATCAGGAGGAAAATAATATTTTCCATTTTCCAGTTTGGTTTTTGCTTTATCGATGCATCACATGCGTACATATTTAGACATTTCATAAATTTTACGTCTGAACTGTGAATTCTGAAAGAAACTTCAAAAATAATCTAACAATTTTGAATACGATTTGAATGTGTATTTTATTTGTTTTTTATTCTATGAATATTTTTTGTAGGCATTTGAATTTTATTATTCATGCATGTGGCTTGAAATATTTGCTTTTGCAAACAAGCAAACGAATTTGATTATATTATTTTCTCTTGGAACTATGAAAACAAAGAATTTACCAATTGAAAGATTTTCAGAATTAAGTTTATGTTTTAAAAAGAATGTACTTTACACTCAAATTGTTTATTTGGGCGTGAAGTACATTCTTTTTAAAACATAAACTTAATTCTGAAAATCTTTCAATTGGTAAATTCTTTGTAAAGTACAATTTCTTAAAAAATCATATCACAGTATTAGGTATGTTGATTATTGAATTTTAAACATTTAAAAATTGTTTAGAATTGAAACATTTTCCTAAGAGATAAAGTTCTAAATCTCAATTAATTACTTATATAGAATTTCCTATATAAATTTTTATCACCGAGAGGAAAGATGCTTGAAAGTTGTTGCAGGATCACACTGCACTGGGAGTCGCATATGCACTCATAAAGTAAGCGGACTGCCGGTTAAACTGGTCGAAGACGGGGGGGTCCGCAATAAGCCGTAAAGTAGCCGTAATAACCCTTGGAAAACCTTACACAAATGTATGTCTAAAGGCCCACTGCACTTGATGAGTCTGCATTAATGACTGCAAAAAATAAAATAAAGGTCCGCTCGATACGTACGATTGACTCTTAAAGAGGCTTACTGCAACGTTCCATAATTGCACAGTTTAACCAGCTTTTTGTTATATATTAGTTTGTCTGAATGAATGAATCAAATGTAATTGCATTCTCAGTGATACAGAATTCGTGAAAGTGCAATGTGAGATTATTGTAACTCTCTGGGTATATGCAGTCTTGTGTTGTGTGAAGGACGTATTTTTGATAAAGTATGAACGTGAGTTTGCACAGACAATTTTTATTTGTATGTACATAATTAAGTTGTTGTAAATGCTAACCCACTGGAATTTTTAGTAAAGCGTTGAGTAAAGTATGTTTAAATGTGATATAATTAGTTATGAGTTGGAAGTATAAAATTTGAGTGAGAAATAATGTTTATTAACACCTCGATTGAGACGATAATGAATAATACTGAATTGGCTGCTGTATTTTAAGGAATGCAGATTTTAAAATTGCTTTCAATGGGTACCGTGTGAATTTATGATATGTTGATATATAAAAGTGTAGAGGAAGAAAATGTATGTATGTCTGTTTCTGCTTCTATAAGTGATTTAGTATTTTGCATTGCAAAATTTTATGTGTGCTCAAGGACAACTGTTGAAATTTACTGAATTTTGCGGAAGAAAAGCTCGCGCACATGTGTGACTTTCATAAAAGATGCATTCAGATCTGGATGTTATGTGGAGTGTGTATGGATGCAAGATTTGGATGTTGCGTTGATGCCCTTTGCCGCTTTCGTGCGCGGCAAAGACGCGTGTTGGTAACTCCTATGGGATAGGCTGTTTTAGTTTGAACGCGATAAATATGGGACGGCTTACAAAATGGATGCCTGAATTGTAATAAGGGAGAGTGACAGGGTAAACAGACGCTCGTGCTCAAAGTTATACTGCGAGAGTGTGATCGCGCACGAGTATTTTGTAACGATTACAATCACTGCCGTAATGTAAACTAGTTTACTGTAAAAACCCATTTTGGGGATGAAATATTTAAAGATTTACAACTAAAGGTAATTAAACCTGCGATCGAAAACTTTTTGAGGTAGTCCTAAATGTGTTAAGTATTGTAAATTAGACAGTATTCCAGTATTTGACATTAATAATACTGAGGTAAATATATGTGCGTTTAGTAACAGCGCTTAATCGACGCACTTCTAGACAGTTAAGAATTTAATGCAAATAAAATGTTCCGTGCCAAACATTTAACAGGGCATTCAGTAAATCAAATTGCCCAATTTTTACACGCGTTTAAAGGCTAAAAGGAAAAACCACATTTAAGTTAGGGCGTAGTGCGCCGTCCAGTGTTAACCCCCCGTTAAAGGCCGGTTATTAGAAGTGTGAGTATACATGCATACTCATGATTAATTAAAGCAAATGTGGATAGGACATTACATCTGATAAAGGACTTTAGGAATTATATGTAAGGGTAATTTTAAATGTTTGTTGGTTTTGCTATTTTTATATGTGTGGCTTTACGGAAGCATATATATATATATATATATATATATATATATATATATATATATATATGTGTATATATATATATATATATATATATATATGTATGTATATATATATATATATATACATACATACAGGGTGTTCTAAAATTCCATCAGGAAACTCCGGGAGGAGATACTACGAGCTAAAATAATAGCATGAAAATGTAAATCATTTGTCCATTTAACACTCATAGATTTTTAAAATACTTAAATAACTTTAGTTCAAGGTATTAGTTTAATGGTGTACTACTTACTAATTAGACAATTCTATTAGCAGTTTCGATAACACGTTCCAGTTATGCTTCGTCAGTTGATAACTGTTAGTTAAACATTCGTTAAAGATGTAGTAAACAATTATTGTCAAATTTGAAAAATTCAAACATAAACTATTTATTCAAGCCTGCTATTAATATAACAGTTTGAGAAATCGTATTAAACTATTAAAATATGTTGATAAATGAATAACTAGGTCATTAAAATTAAATATTGTTAAACTGCCTCAAAGATGACAAACCAGAACATTGTTTAACTCGAAAGCTAACAATGATAATTTGCCAGAAAATGGCTCACATTTAACAAGTATTTAATCGACATGCATTATGATGTAAATGTAAATGGTAATGTGAAAACTTCAATTTTAAAATGATAGAAGCATATCCGAAGATCAAACATTACATGCAAAACATTTACAGTTACAATCTAACAAAGAGATATCTTTATCAATAATTGAAGTGTTATTAACAATGACCAAGCACAATGCAGAACGTAATCTTTGAATAATTTTAATTTCAATTTAATTTCAACTAACTTATGTTAAATTATAGTGCTGTGGAAATTTACACATATAATTGATAAAGCATCATTGCTATCGATGGTCTAGGAAACACATGCAAAAAACAACATCAACGAAGATACCAAAAGTTGAAAATCAAATTAAAATCAAGGCGTATCATTATGCTCTTTTTTAATTATAAGATGCACAAAACCTATTTAAACGGAGATTTTCTTCAATATATATATATATATATATATATATATATATATATATATATATATATATATATATATATATATATATATATTCGCAAAATTTAGTTAACCGAGTTTTAAATTGTGATGGACCTTCCCTACTGTTTATTGAAAGATTAAAACGTTTAAAAGAGAACCAATATTATATTATTAGATTCCATTGTTATCTTTGATGTGTGACGTTACATAAAGGATAACACCGTTTAAAAATAATCAAACTTGATAAGATTGCGTATTTTGGGTAAGATCGAGTACAAATTTTAATTACTCTGCGTTTATGAACAGTCATTGAGCACACAATACTGGTCATGATTTATTTATTAAGTGAAAGTTTTAGGTTTGAATAACAGCGATTCATTCATACTTCATTCATTTTAATGATAAAAATTCAAACTGTATTTGATAAAAGCTATATGATTCATAGAAGACCCACTAATCGTTACGTTTTTCAATTTTTAAGATACGAGTTAATGTTTTTATAGTTGGTTAAAAATGAACAGGCCGAATCATTAATTTTTCAAATTGGGTGATATTTATTTATTTCAGAATTTTTATGACAGTTATACATATTAGTTTTTGTGTATACGAGGGTAAATTAGAAAGTATCCAGATGTCTTACTACTTTTATTTTTTGAAAATACAGGGTGTGATCAATAAGTTTACGAAAACGTGTATGTTTCAGATCTCTTTGGATAATTTATTTTTTTTAATCGAACTTAAAAATTTTCAAAATTGAATTAACGTGTATTAAGATTACTGATAGGTACGAATTTAACGCGCTCTTCTAACTTGAAAGGGTGTTGTACGAATTGAATGTTTGAATTTGAATTGTGCATACGGAGTAGGCTACAATCCTATCTTCCACGTGTAACAGCATATGTTTGAAATATTTGCAACGCTCCTTACTTGTTTCGTCTATAATGAATAAATATATATATATATATATATATATATATATATATATATATATATATATATATAAACCTATGATAGTAGGTGCTGTAATTTGTCAAATCTGAAACGGAGTATCACAATTACGACCATTACATTACCACACAACCAAAAAATGTACCAAAGAAACAACGGTGAATAATCAATAAATATGAATTGATTCCATCGCTTCTCACTACGTGAATTTTGCATAAAAACAAAACACGAAGGTGTGAGTTGGTATCAGCTCCAAATAATTATTCTCTTTAATAGAAATGACGGTAATAATAAATATTTCATTTATGTATTGATTTCGTTCAAAAGCGGTGTAGTGTATCTTACAATCAAGGCACACGATTTTGAATATCAAAGGAACTTCGATATCTAATTCACTAAAAACAAAATATTATAATATATTATATTGACACCAAAAGGCAACTCTAAATCAATTACAATTTCTTTCGTAATTCAGCATCGGGAACTGACTGAAGGTGCTCCATATATATATATATATATATATATATATATATATATATATATATATATATATATATATATATATATATATATATATATATATATGTATATACTCAAGCGCGGCAATCTTAACAGGGGCGGTCCCTTTTGTTGCAATGGACAACATGATGTCTCTTTTTAACTGCCGTTGCACTAAATACTGCTTTGTATACTTAAAATCAAATACAAATAAAATCAGTACCCGATTTACTTAATTTTAAAAAACCCTAAAAAATACACTTACAACCGTCTTCAGATATTCAAAACTACAGTGCTATCTCCATAAAACGAAATTATCACTTCTAATATCATAGTACACTTTTTAGTTTAAACGCTTTAATCACTGTCCGTTTAATAACTTTATAAATTACAGTTGAATTCGTATTAACAGCTTAAAAAATAAAACTAACAAGTACTTTTGTTTATCTTTTAACTCACGTGTTAAATCCAAGGAAAGAAATTTACCGCAATTAAACCAAGATCGTTTTGTTACCTTTTCTTTTATATCGGTTAACCAACAGAAACTTATATAAAAATTAAAATGTCTATTATTTTCACACTTTTACGGCACGTTAATTATTTCAGCGCTCGAAGATGACAGCTAAATGTTTAATCATTTACTAGGAAACTATAATACTAACTAATTATAAACATAAGTTATGCGAGTCTCAACAATAATCGAAAAAAGAAATCATAGAACAGTAAAAATCTTTTTTAATGTCTCTCACTGTCTGCCACTCTCTTTCAGAGGGGATCACTTTTATATATTAAAACTACCACATATAAAATTACGATATAAAACGGAATCTTCCTATTGGTCTAAAATATACCACCTGGTTCACTTGGAGATCTAGTAGGATATTTTTACTAGCGAAATACACCCATGTACCAAATAAATAAAATCATTAACACCAACTGCGTTCCTATAGCCACGCTATTACCATCATCCGTCTGCTAGAATGAACTAAAGAAACTTATACATACATGTTTAAATAAGTATACCGGGTATCCAGCAAGTAGCCCAAACTTATATCTTCCTTATTTTAACAGAAACGTGTCCAGATGTCATTGAGAAAGCCTTCATTGAATTTTAAGACTGATTTCGCAATTAGAAAATAGTTACCCAAGATTTTAGCTGTTCAAACTAACCTGTTCTTATTAGTATTAATTGTAGGGCGATGAATATACTGTAAGCTATGAGAAAGGGACACCGTAGGCCCTAGCGCAGTCACTCAAACTATCAAGTTATTGCTTACGTGTAGGTTATTCGTTACTTTGTTGCCTTAACCGAGTTATGTTCACCTTACTTTTCTAAGTTTGTTATAATGATGTTTGGTTGTATTTGTTTTCGATGGAATTCAGAATTCAGAATTGTTTGTCTAGCAATTTAATTTTAATTTCCGTCGATTATTTGTTAACAAGTATTATTATTAAACACAAAATCATTCATTAATAACGTTTATTAATTAATGTTTGCTGCATCTGGGGCATCTGTCACTGTATTTTTCTAATTACCGTGTTTGCTTGAAATCGAATATGTGCTAATTAACATGTTGCTAAATAGAATTTATAATGAAAAATAGATTGAGAAACCACTAGCGTGATACTAATTACCCATTATTTATTTCAAACATTAACGAGTTGGCATACGCCTACGTTGTAAAATATGTCGATTATTAATTTAATATTAATATAATTATTGGTTAAATAACTATTATGCAATCGGTATTCTATGTTGATATTTATTGTTCTGCGATTCTATATAAAAGCGAAAAACGAATAACATTTTCAAACATTTCTGTAACTTGCTTTGTTGTATTTAAATTTATTATCTTTTGGATTGTATTCCAATTACGAGTGATAAAAATAAATTATAGATACTTTTTATATTTGAATGATAGTTTATTTAAACGGTTATTAGATATAACAGTTGAAATATGGTCAGTTATGAATGTCAATGTAAACTATATATATATATATATATATATATATATATATATATATATATATATATATATATATGTTATATCAAAAATTTGAAATTATTAGGTGACTTGAACATTTTGGTAGGTTTTCTAAATCCTTTTTGCAATAGTAAAAGTTTTAAAATTAATTCTTAAAATTCAGATTATTTACGGAAACCAATTTGCTCCTTTGAGCGGTGGTAATCGGGAAATTTAGTACAAATCGAATTTATGTTACATACAGTTAACATCTAGAAACGTTAATTGCGCAAATAAAAGTAGTTCATTAACAACTTAATATTAATAGGTCGAAACCCGCAAATTCTATAACTACGTTCATTCTCTTAACCCTGCATAATTCGATAAAACAATTTCAATTATAAAGCAAAAACAAGCACAATAAATATACAACGGTAGGTTGCCTTTTGGAAATGTTTTCTCTTCCCGTGAACAGCGATAATTGACCTGGATGTAACGCCCTCCTCTGAGGAAATTCTCTTAATCGGCAACAATAACGGCAATCGGGGAAAATACTCATTTTACGGGTAAAGTCATAGGGGGGGGGGATGTTGTAGCGAATGTAATTAGCTTTAATTTAAGCACAGAATGACGTCTGTAGACCCGATAATTTTCTCACAATGCTAATAAATCAAAAAAATGGGGAAACCGCATTTTTCGCAAATTTCCTCTGTTGAGTTCTCACGACGGTTTGAGAGTAGTTTGAAAGGAAAACCCATGTACATCCACAAGAAATATATATTTAGCCTATTAATAATGTATTTACAATGTAATTAAATCAACATTTTTATTCATCACACACACACGCATGCCCGCACGCACGCACACACTCACACACGCACGCACGCACACGCACCCGCTCACACACCACACACACACACACACACACACACACACACACACACACCGCACACCCGCGCGCCCGCACGCCCACGCACCCGAGCACCCGCACTCCCACACATCCGCACACCCGCACACCTGCACACGCGCACACGCACACACGCGCACACTCGCACACGCGCATTTCATTTTTAATATCTTGACGGGTTTTAACTGTTTTATGCTGTTATTATAGTTTTAAAGAGTGTATGTCAACAAGTTTATATTTGCAACTTAAAAATTAGTTTTACTGTAATTTTAATGTGTTTTTTTTTCGTGTTAACGTTTACAACTGTGGACTGCGTAATTGCAAACAAGCCATGAAAGCTAGACCCAGCAGATACCATTACAATAGGACTAAGGAAGAGATAATTATCTCGTAACTAGTCACTGTAAGTGATTTTTGTATCACAATTTTAAAACGTTCTGATTAAGGTCCAAAAATAGGAAAGTTAACGACAAAAATAAAAAACATAAAGTAAAAGGATTGAATGTTTCAATAAACTTGAATTCTGGCTTGGCCAGTAAGAAGTTGCTACAAATTTATAGTACAGGTACGGTTTGCTCTCAAACATAGTATATATATATATATATATATATATATATATATATATATATATATATATATATAGTGCGTACGAAATGTATGGAGCCGGCCTTGTTATTTCCAAACTATTCAAGCTAAATCAATAAAATTTAATATGCATACTGTTTATAAAGCCTTTTATTATTTCCACAGTTTTGTTATATTTTTAACTGACAAAGTCCGTCAAATCCTATACCTTTTGAAAGGTAATTTCAAGTAGAGTTCAGCGACATGCCGCTTGCCATAGGTATCTCTAAAGATAACTTCGCTATTGTAAATTAAAGATTGGAAGTAGGCATTAACTGGGTAACTGAAGATTTAGTGAGCGCTGAAAATAATGGTTAGTTTATGTTGTTTAACGAACGTCAAAAGCTTAAAACTATGCATGAAGTGTTAAATTATGGAGCGTTCACCTGCCTTAACCCCACTAGATTTTGTCTTGTGGGGTTACCTGAAGAGTCGCCGCTTGCCATAGGTATCTCTAAAGATAACTTCGCTATTGTAAATTAAAGATTGGAAGGAGGCATTAACTGGGTAACTGCAGATAGTGTGAGCATTGAAAACAATCGTTAGTTTATGTTGTTTAACGAACGTCAAAAGCTTAAAACTGTGCATGAAGTGTTAAGTTATGGAGCGTTCACCTGCCTTAACCCCACTAGATTTTGTCTTGTGGGGTTACCTGAAGAGTCGCCGCTTGCCATAGGTATCTCTAAAGATAACTTCGCTATTGTAAATTAAAGATTGGAAGGAGGCATTAACTGGGTAACTGAAGATTTAGTGAGCGCTGAAAACAATGGTTAGTTTATGTTTTTTAACGAACTACTGCAACGAATTCGAGAACAAACAGCAAATATTCCTCGCGAGTTCATTTTGAATTTAGTTGAAGTAACTTCTTATCAAATTTATTACTGCCAAGAGGTGAATGGGGAACAGGTGGAGCATCGCTCTCAAATGATTCTTGCAGATGAACTTCATAAACTTAAAACACGGTTTCAACAATCTGAAGTTACATTAAACAACATAAAGCAATTCCCCAGGCTAACTGGATCTTTAGTTATCCAGTTAATACCTACTCCCTGTGATTGTATTCATAAAATGAACATGTCCCCCGATTTCGCAGTCCAAAGTTGACCAATGCGTCACATTTCATTTCATTTTTTTGAAAAAATTGCCAATTTTTGGAGGGCTGCATCATGGTTACTATTGTACCTACAGAGCTGGTTCTGGTCTCAAATTTCAGCAAATGTAATCAACACGGTTTATGAAAAACGTATAGTTTAGGAGATATAGTGAAAAAACCGAAAAAAATTACGCGGTTTTTTGAGTACTACGAAGTTAGCACAGGTCACTTGGATATACACTACTGGTAGTGTAACAAGATTTAAAAAAATCAAAACTAGCCCTTAGTTTGCGATGTTAGCGATTTTTAGTGTACTATTTGACTGGCCTATTAACCATTTTATTGAAGATAATTGAATTACGGAAAAATTGCGTTAGGGTTAATGTTTTTTAAACTTACATAATTGTAAATAATAACTTAAAAGTAATCATACATAATTATTTTAAATTTTCCTAATGCATCAATTTATTTCAATAGCCCTCCATCGATTTGGATTATAACATGAAAAGAGAATAAAGAGGTTTATAAATTTATCATTGCCTTAAGGTAACGTTAGTTGTGTATTTTATGAGCCACTTTACGTATTTTGTGTTTCTATTACTTTGTTATGGTTAAATTCAACATCACCATGATAGAGACTACCGACTAATTATTTCAAGATGCCCCACTTAACGTTCGGAAGCTTTACTAATTTCGCAAACGTAGGACGGATTAAATAAACAATCGATATTACTGTAACTGGTTTTGCGTTCATTCCGAGAATAAGGAGTATTATCACGTCATTTAATATAAAGTCTTCCATAATTTGCTATAAGTAGTAAATGAAAAGCTGTTCTTGTTTCAAACGTGTGCATGAGTTGTATTCACACAGCTTATAACGTGAGAGTGCAGTATAAATTTTTTGTTTGTGAAACGGCCTTATTTGGGTGGACATTAAGAAATAGAGTTTGAGGTTGGGGGTTGTGGTTTGTTCTGTTTTAGGCAGAATGTCTAAAAGCCTTATAGATGTCAATAAGTTTAGAGTTTATAAGTTATTTATACTTTTTTTCTGGAAAAATTTTATCTTGTATTATAAAATGGAATCAATTTCTTTCATTTTGAAACCTTTTACTAAACACGATTTTATTTAATATCATGTTACCTTACGATCAACCTTTGTAAGTTCATTATTTCTGTTTAATTGTATGAAAAGCGAAAAGTGCCAGAATACTTCAATCAGTTACTAAATATAAATACAATCATCTTTCGTTACACTTGAGAAAGCGACGACGCCTAGAAAACTCAATAATAATTTAATAACAGTACGACGACAGCGGAAACTTTTAGCTTATTGTATTATTTGCTGTACTCTACGTCCAATATTATTATAGTTAATGTTCACTTACAAAATTTTAGTCACACTTCTAATACTATTGTTTTTTTTATTTCAGGGCACGCAGCACGAAGAACCTATGATAAGGGCAACCGGCACGCGTATTTCTAAAATTCTATCAAGTATATTACATTCCGATCATTAGCCTCTGTCTAGATATGGTTTTTCTGAAATTGTGTAGTCTATTCGTGTGCGTCTGTGCGTTTTCTTCCGTAACCATTGGAGCTTCTAATCGAAAATACCCAATTTATTCTAACCAGTTTGCGGTTTACATTCCTCAAGGAAAAGAAGTAGCTGATAACGTCGCTGTTAAGAATGGTTTTCAGAATCTTGGTCAGGTATGTATGCGATTTATTATAGTAGAATTACAAAATACAATTTAAGATGAGAGTGTATAAAATGAGCATCAATTGCTCAGATAATAAAATCAAACGGATGTAGAATTACAGTTAACTTAATGAGGGTAAAGTCAATTAGACCGACAAATTTGCTCATTATTTCTCTCTAAGACTATCAAGTTACCAAGCGTGTAATTGTCTACCCTATGATCAGGGTAGTTTATAATTTTAAATAAACATTTTAGAAAATTGGGTTGCGTATTCTGTTTTCTGAAATTGCTCACACAAATGGAATATGAAAGATGTGCGCGGAAAGCTGACATCAAATAGCTGAACAATTCCTTAATGTCTTCTCATCTAAATTTATCATAGAGATTTCTGTCAACGCGTCGCGTCGTTCTTGTAAAATTGTGTATTCCAGTCAAGTAAGACTACGAAAACAGGATAAAACGTGACAAGAAATTAGTTTTATAATAGCATATAGATAAATCGATGTTAAAAATTGTTAGGAAAAATTTTTTTTTTTTTGGAAAATGCGTAACTAGTTACTTAACCAACGAGTGTGTTAATAAAGGCAATTAATAATCGAGATTAATGCGTGAATAATCGCCAATTAACTCGTGAGTTAGTTACGATTTCCGACAATCGTATACCTTTTAAGGCTATCAAAAGTATTTTAAAAATTGGAATTGGAACTAGAGTTACGTAACCAAACATACGAGCTGGGGCTAGATTTTATTAGAATTCGTTTATGAAATTTATTAAAACTCGTATCATTTTCTTATTCTGATATAAGTAGTAATGTTTAATATGAAAATGTAAACTTTCACCATTAACACTCATAATAAAATACTTATCTTTTTTGGGGTTTTTTAATGGTGTACTTTAAATTATACAATCTAAACGTTTCGATAACACTTACAGTTATCTTCGTCAGTAGTAATGTTTGTTAAAAATTGTTAAAGATGTAGTAAACAATTTTGTCAAATTTGAAAAATTAAAACATAAACATAAGTCTGCTATTAATATAACAGTTTGGGAAACATAAAGCCAACTATAAAAATTTTTTTAGTAAAGAATAACTAGGTCATAATATGACCTAGTTAAATAATTAATATTCAAATGGCGGAAAAATTTATTTTTAATTATATTAGGATGTTGCATGAATGCTCATACACAACTTATTCATCTTTCCCCAATGATTCAATAAAAAAATTTGTCATGGTGAGAAACTGGATAGGTTAGTTTTATTGGTCTATCAAATCTATCGAAGTGGTAGTATTTGAATTTCTGTTTACTTGACTTTAATGAATATTATATGATATATAATTTAATGATTTGTTCAAAAAACCATAAAAACGTAAATTTTGTTGTATTATCAGAATTTTTGTTTTCAATTTTTTTTTTAAAGTACAATTAATTGTACCATAAAGAATTAATATTTACCCGAAATTAGAAACTCGCTACCACTAGCCATTAGCATGGTCGCTAGTGTCGAGTATTTAGGTAAAATATCCGGCTAATTATAAATGTACGTATTTTTCTTATCAAAAAAGTGTGGAATTTGTATAAATTAAATTAGATAATAGTTTTTTTAATTGAAAATTAGAAAAAACTTCAATTGCTCTGGTAGCTGGTTCGAGCTACACTTTTCTATCTCTACTAAACTACTTAACTAAGGTGTAAAGCAACATTTACGCAGAACGCGTTTGTAACACACTATTTATTAAATATTAATACATACTGAGTTGGTTGTTCAATTGAAACCCATCTCTGGTCAAATTACATTTGGAAGAAAATTTTTAACTGTTACACAAATCAGTTTGTTTTATTTATATTTTATAGTCATTTTAAATATTGCGAGTATGAAATGGCATTTGTTATAAAAAATCCGTCTAAGTTTGTTCAACATGCGGCCATTATCAATTTTTGAGCAAATCCATTTCCGATTACAGACAGTTTATGAAGAAGCATCTTCTGCCTATCCAAACGTAAAGGAATGGTGCCGAAACTTTAGAAATGGTAAAGAGGGAACGAAAGATACGCCGAGACCAGGTGCATTATGTACTACATCAACAGACACCAATATAGCGCGTGTGCACGGTTTGATTAGAGAAAATCGTCGAATTTCAATCCGAGCGATATCACAAAATATTGAGATGAGTGTATCGTACAGAAACTTGGTTACAGTAAAGTCTGTGTACAATGGGTTCCTCGTCTTTTGTCTGAGGATCCAAAATGTTTGCGGATGGGTTTGTCTCAGCAACACCTTACGGAGTACAACGAAAATGGTAAAAACTTCCTTTTATCAATAGTTACTGGTGGCGAAACTTGCTGCCATTATTTCGAACCATCCAGCAAATTGTCATCGATGCAATTTGTCAAAGAATACAGAGTGAATATTAATGCAAATCTATACAACAAAACTCTGAATAAGCTTCATCATACAATAAGACGAAAATGTCCAGGAAAACTTTCCAATGGTGTCATTTTGCTACGCGACAACACGCGGCCTCCTGTCTCAAACATAGTGAAAGAAAATTTGCAAAGAAAAAATTGAGGATTTTAGAACATCCGCCCTATAGCCCAGATTTATCGCCTAGCGATTTCCTTATCCTGGTTCCACTGAAAAAGGTATTAAGAGGTAGACGGTTTGAATTGGACACTGAAATATAAAGCGCCGTCGAGGAATTCTTTAACCAGCAGCCACGAGAATTTTACGAGCAAGGTATAAATCGGTTGTTAAAGCAGTGTAATTGTAGAGGTGGTTATTTGTAAATTTATTTCCGAATATATATCTTATAGACCAAAGATGGGTTTTAATTGAAAAACCCTAGTATACAAAAAATAAAAGGTTAAATTAACATTAAAATACATGCAAATTTTAAACCACTACTACATTCTCGATCATGACTGTAAAAGCGTTAACGATAAAATAGAAAGTGAAGGGCAGGTTCATAAAAGAGATTGAGGTACGTCCCGCCCTAGGCGTGAATAAGGGACTAGAGCAGGCGCACTAAAATACAAATATATATATATATATATATATATATATATATATATATATATATATAGAGGGTGGCGCATTAGTGTGACAAAGTCCCATATCTCCTTTATTTAAAGAGATACAACAAAAAAATTAAATACAAAAGTTGTAAGATATGTTCTGGTGCATATTCCAAAAATATTTTTAATTATACAGGGTAGATAATAAAAGCTTAGAAGTAATTTTAAATTTTTTTTAAATAGAAAACCCTATATATTATTACATATTTAGATTCTACATACAATTTTAGACACATTTTATGTTTAATGTCCTATTCGTAAGTCTAACCGTTTTTGACAAATTTCAAAATTTTTATCAAAAATTGTTTTGCAGGCCAAAACATAGGTGGACATCTTTTCTAAACGAAGCCTTTATCAATTAGTTATGGTTGGTTTTCTTGGAAATGGGGCCTACTCTAATAGGCTGTATTGATATTTTTGTAATACATTCATACAGGGTGATCAAAAATGGACAATAAAAAGTAGATTCAATAAAACCTATAGTAATTTTTTTTAATGGATACCCCCTATTTTTTTAATTCTATCTTATTTAGCATTAAAAATAAGGGTGACTTTGTATAAGAGTGTATATTCCAAAAAAATGTAGTTTTTGAAATAATGACAATTCAACATTTTTTATTGTAAAAAGGCTATACGATTTTCAAGTTTTGTTGTTAGTTGGCCGTGATGGCGAGGCGTGGGGTAAAAAAATAATAGAGATCATCAGAAACGTCATTATTTATTGTCAGTTGATAATTTGTGTGATGCATTAGTGTATTTTATAGCAAATTGATTTAAAACTTGAATTAAAATTGTAAATAATGAACTTTTCACAAGCCGAGATGGTTGATATGGTTTTTGTTTTGGGAGCTAGTGATAAGAATACGCTCTTAGCAAGAAGACTGTATCAACAACGGTTTCCAGAGAGACGACAACCTGAAAGAAGGTCTTTTGAAAAGCTTTTGGAGCGTTTTGAAAGAACTGGCAATGTGTTATATGAAAAAAATACTAGGGAAAAACGTGCACAGTCTGAGGAAAATCAATTAAATGTACTATTAACAGTTACCGAAAATCCATATATTCGACAACGACCCATTTCTCAGCAGGTTGGTGTTGAATGATGTACGGTACAGCGTATATTGAAGTCTCAAAAAATGCACCCCTATCACATTCAACTACTTCAAGAGTTGGTTCCTGAAGATTATCAAAGACGACTGGAATTTTGTCAATGGGCTCAGAACAAAATAAACCAACAAAGAAATTTTGTTCATTTGATTTTATTTACAGATGAGGCCACATTTCACAGAAACAGAAGTGTAAACAGACACAATTTTCATTACTATTCTACCGAAAATCCACATTTTGTAAGATATACTTCTCAAACTAGATGGTCTTTAAATGTTTGGGGAGGTGTTGTCGGTAATCATGTAATTGGACCATATTTTTTTGATCAACGAGTAACAGGGGAAGTATACTTAGACTTTCTGCAAAACCATCTACCTAATTTGTTGCGTCAAGTGCCACAGGATACGCAACAAGAAATGTGGTTTCTTCATGATGGGGCCCCAGTACATCATACAGGTCCGATAATAACTTTTTTAAATGTTAGATATCCAGAATGTTGGATTGGGAGGGGAGGGCCTGTTGCTTGGCCTGCTAGATCCCCAGATCTTACTAAAATGGACTTTAGCATATGGGGGTACGTCAAATAGCAGGTTTATAAAATACCGCCTACAACAAAGGAAGACATGAAGATTAGGATTAGAAACTGTTTTCAAAACATTAGTGTTGAAATGTGTAGAAATTTAAGCAGCGAATTTTAGAGACGTATTGCATTGTGTATTCAAGAAAGAGACGGACATTTCGAATAACTTATTAGGTAGTACGTATTTGACGTGTTTCTAGTACTTTTATCTGTATAATTAGTTACAGATTTAGTTACATTAGAGGTGTTAAGTTTATGATTAGGATTAGGACATAATTTGTTGAATCAAAAAAATATTGTCTTTACTTTAAGTTTGTTTAATAAAATAATTATTTATATGGGGTTCAATAAATTGTAATATTTCGATCTGAAGTGCTCGATTTTTTTTTGTTTCGCCGCGCCCCGTCGTCACGGCCAACTAACAACAAAACTTGAAAGCCGTATAGCCTTTTTACAATAAAAAAATGTTAAATTGTCATTATTTCAAAAAATACAATTTTTTGGAATATACACTCTTATACAAAGTCACCCTTATTTTTAATGCTAAATAAGATAGAATTAAAAAAATAGCGGGTTTCCATTAAAAAAAAATGACTTTATAGGTTTCTTTGAATCTACTTTTTATTGTCCATTTTTGATCACCCTGTACGAATGTATTACAAAAATATCAATACAGCCCATTAGAGTAGGTCCCCATTTCCAAGGAAACCAACCATAACTAATTGATAAAAGCTTCGTTTAGAAAAGATTTCCACCTATGTTTTGGCCTGCAAACGTCATTTTTGACAAAAAATTTGAAATTTGTCAAAAACGGTTAGACTTAGGTATAGGACATTTTACATAAAACGTGTCTAAAATTGTATGTAGAATCTAAATATGTAATAATATATAGGGTTTTCTATTTAAAAAAAAAATGGAATTACTTCTAAGCTTTTATGATCTACCCTGTATAATTAAACATATTTTTGGAATATGCACCAGAACATATCTTACAACTTTTGTATTTAATTTTTGTTTGTATCTCTTTAAATAAAGGAGATATAGGACTTTGTCACACTAATGCGCCACCCTATATATGTATATGTATATATATATATATATATATATATATATATATATATATATTGCAGAATGATTGTTGGTACGTTATAATTTGGTGGGAATTTAGTGCAATTTTCCTACCCCAAAATAAAATCTGTTGACTATATTTCTTACAAAATTTTTGGACTAAAATATAGAAATCGCGAAAACCTTAAAACATGGCATCAGGATGATTGAGATATGTTATAATTTGGTGCTTTTTTGGTGCTACTTTGTTACCCTGAAATAAAATTTGTTGCTCGTATATTCATAACATTTTTGGGTTAAAGCGTTATAAAAATCGCGAAAACTTTATAACAAAGCATCAGTCAATGATATACCATAATTTGGTGCTAATTTCGGTACTACTTTCTTACCCTAAAATGAAATTTGTTGCTCGTATACTTCATACAATTTTGGCTATAACGTTATGAAAATGAAAACCTTACAACGGATCAAGGTATCAGGATAATTGATATACCCTAATTTGGTCTTGTTCGATTATTCTAAAATAAAATTTGTTACTCGAATATTTCGTAAAATTTTTGGGCAAAAATGTCACTGAAGTCATAAAATTTTTATAACAATGCATGATATCAGGATGGTTGATATACTATAATTTGACGCTAATTTGGTGCTACTTTGTTACCCGAAAATGAAATTTGTTGCTGATATACTTCATAAATTTTTTGAGCATAAGCTAATTTGATGCTAATTTGGTGCTATTTGGTTATCCTAAAATAAAATTTGTTAACCGTTCATAAAATTTCTTGGCTAAAACGTCATGGAAATCAAAATCCTTATAACAAAGTATCGTACCTCGATTATTGATATACCATAATTTGGTGTTTGTAACTTCAAAATGGAAATTGATGTTTACATTTTTTATAAATTTTTTGAGCTACGACGTTTTGGTAACCACGGAAACCTTATAACAAAGCATGGTATCAGGATGAATAATATACTGCAGTTTGGTGCAAATTGGGAGCTAATTTTTAGCTCTAAACAGTATTTCGCATTTTTTATAAAATTTTTGGACTAAAACGTCATGGAAATCACGAAAACCTTACAACACAGCATGGTATAGGAAAAATTGATGTATCATAATTTACTGCTTATTTAGTGCTACATTGTTACCCTAAAATAAATTTGTTGCTTGTATTTGTCAGTTTTTTGGTTAAAACATTATGGAAATCACGAAAATCTTATAACAAAGCATGGTATCAGGATGATTGAAATAAAAAATTAATAATGTGTAGCAGGTTGTTGTTAGTAGTAATTTCACCCCTAATATTACTTATAGTCTTAATAATAAATAGAAGATTTTGTGCCTTCAGCTCAGCCAGTGATTAATCGGGTCCATGTTCTTAAACTTTGATTTGCTTTAATCAGAAAATGTGTGTGGTTAGATATGTTCGCTTTACAAAAAAATGTAACTTCAACCTGTAAATAAATGTTAAAACACCTTGGACGCCAACTTATTTTATGGAAAACAAGTAAACCGTAAATATAATGAATGTAAAATTGAAAACAATAACAAGGTTTATTATAAAATCTTTAAAACAAGTTATAAATTAGAAAATTTTAATACTAATGTTAGTAACTTAAAAATACCTTATACTAATAATTAGAAATGAAATACCTGTTGTACTTTAAAATTTTGGTTGTCACTCGTGTACTGTTACTGATAAGATGTGCTGACGAAGCCACGTTTTCAATTTTTGGTTGTGTAATTAATCTTGAAATGGAAATATAATAAGAGTTTTGATATTCGTGGATCCCAAATGAATAAAGTCCTTTACAAAAAGCCAAACTTGGTTGATTTAAATGGGTTAATGTACCATTTATTTATAATTTTCAGCATAGCAACAACTTCTATTGCGTAATCCTCGTTAAATCGAAACCTAATAATACGATGAAATTACGTAATAGGAAAATATAACGTAATAAAATTAAAATAAAAGTAAAAATAACAGTAAAAATAAAAGTACCTAAAAAGGATAATAGACAAAGAAAAATAGGTGTAGTTAGCTCTTACCGTAAAATTTTACGACACTTTTTAATAAAAATAATCAAGAGCAAAAATGGATGCTTTTTGATTTCATATCGTAACAACGGCGACTTCAAAAAAGATGTCTGCGAATGAACTCAATGTGCAAGACGAAATGCGCGTACTATCCCACTTTAAAATATCTAAACGTATACTTTTGCAACCACTAAGGTATGCAATTTACATGACACAAAAATGTACGAAGTTGCCTAAATTATTGTATTTTTAATACAACTCAAAAAGGTTTGTAACATGATTCCTCATTTGGTGCTTTTTTGTAACCCCAAAATAAAATTTGTTGCTCGCATTTTTTTAATAAATTTATTAGGCCTCCTTCAGACCTTATCTAGGCTTAGGACTGGTCCAAGAAGTTTGAAGCGTATTTAAGGACCAACCGGCCACAACAACCGAACTTTACACAACATAAAAATGTAAGAATGAACTGGAAAAGAACAAGAGGAATAGCATACAAAGTTAATAAGAAACGACCAAACAGCAAACTTTTATTAAATTATAAATTGTTCAATTAAACTGTAAGTAAATGTTGAAAGAGAGCGCCGTTTTTATGTACACAAAGATCATCTCTGCATCTAACTGTAAAATGTTTACTGTTCGCTTAAAGTTCTGTAAAACGTATCCTTGGAAATGCCAAGTTCCCAACCAGTGTGTCTGGTGCACATACTCGGATCTTCTTCAACTCGTTCTAAAATTTCTCCCTCAACCTCTGATGTTCTAACAGTACGATTCGGTCCATAATCATTACTCTTTTGTAACTAATGACAATACTTCATAATGTTTAGTCGTTGGTATGATGAATTTTAGTACGCAATGAAACATTTAAATTCGATCACAGAAATTGCTGCTCGAAGCGACATGTACAAGGTATACTTTTTTTGAAGAAAACATATTAGGTAATAAGAATTTGTGACTAGAAATTTGATAGATCGAGGCAAAAAAAGTTATGGAGCTTAAATGTAGACATTAGGTTGCTGGTACCGCCCTCTGGAAGATACATCAAAAGTATGATCAAATCTGGATTTCTCATCATAGGAAACTTGTAGGTACCAAATTTCATGTAAATCCTGTCATTATTGAGATAGATATTTAAAAAAGAGTTTTAAAAAATAACTTTGACACCCTGTATTTCGGAAACTTATCAACTTTTGGACTATGGTAAATTGGGCTAGATCCTCATATTTTAGTCTCATGAATTTATCCTAGTATTTTGTGCAGACCTTTAAGAGACACCCTGTATATGTAAATAAAAAACGTCTTAAATTATGGCAATTGTTCGCATTTCTTTAGTGTAGTGACTTTGCGGAAATTGGATTATTTAATCTTTTACTAATAATGTGCCACATTTCATAATTTTTGATAACAATGTTGCTTTGAAAAACCATCTTTAAACTCAAATAAAATGTCTTTTAATAAATTGAAGTCCACTATAAGAGGGCGCCCTACCATTTCAAATTATTTCAGTACATTTGCAAATAAAAAAAAATATTTCGATAAGAAACAGAAGCACGTTTTATTCGAAATGCAATATAAATCATACAAACAGTGGTCTCAATGTTTACAGACAAAATTTTGTAAAGAAATGTTCGCAACACAAGTATATTGAAGAAACAGGGCATTGCAAGTCTTAAGCGGCGCCTTTGTAACAAAGTTAAAGATGTACCTTTAAAACGAAAAAGTCACAGTCCTTGGAAACATTTCTTTTGTGAAAATCTTGAAAAAAAAATGAATTATTGCGAAATAAATGGAAACGAAATTGCCTTTCTTCATCAAATTTTATTTAATAAATTAAAAATAAGTGTTGTTAGTTTATTTATACCCACAAACTGAACAAAAGGATATAAACATCAGTTGAAACTCTCAATTGATACTCTGTACCTTTTTTGCCCTTGCTTTTATGTACATACTCTAACAATAATGTGCAACTGACTTATTACTGCACAATTTTATTAACAGTACTATTGAAGTTGCAGATTAACACCATATTTTTATGTTAAATCTGAAAGCGGTGCGAAAAATGCGAGCAATTCATTTTTGGAGTGATGCCAGCCGACATTATTTCGATATACTATGTATGATTACAAGATTACTGTGATATCAATTTAAACCCAATTTTTTTTTTAAATGCGCAAGTAATCTAATTTTGAACTTAGAAACTATCACCAAATTATCTTATATCAATTATCCTGAAACCATGCTCGAGATTTCCGTAACGTTTAAACCCGAAGATTTTAAGAAAAATGCAAAAAGCATATATCATTTTGTAGTAAGAAATTAGCACCAATTTATAATCTATCAATCATACAGATAACAAACGTAGTTCGTAGAAAAAAATTTCGTGATTTCCAAAACGTTTTAGTCTAAAGGTTTCATAAAAAAATCATGTTTCATTTTGTAGTTAAAAGTTAGCTCCAAATTATAATATATCATTCACCTTAATACCATTCTTTGCTACAAAATTTTTCTGATTTCCATATTTTAGCGCAAAATTAAAAAAAAAAAAATAGAAAAAGAATAAAACTTAGGGTTAACTGACTTATACAGAGATACATCAAGAATATCGGATTTATTTTCCGACTTGGCATACCCAAATTTATCGTAGAGCTAAAAAGTGGTAAAACATGTTTAATGAATTTAAAATATCTATTAAAAAAACCAATTGTACCGTTGAAACTTACGTAATATGTTATAAAATATATTTGAAAGTAACAAGTCATATACTAAAATTGAAAAACTCGGTATCATCAGCAACTAAATAAAAAGCGATATCCAGCGTTCTCATGTTTACTTGTGTCAAATTGTAAATTGCAGCGTAAATTAGTAAAATTAATCGCTAGAAAAGAAACATTATTTCGTAGGGTACAGTTATTGTATGATGCCGGTCAATTATTAATGAAAAATTTAACTGACGAAAAAAGTTTGTATAATTTTAACGTAAGGTACTCCACGTTAGATCATTCAATCCTTGAATATAATGGAATAATTGACCAGATAGTGGATGTAGAATTTGAATTAGATCCAAAAGCACCCCTAAATTATGCCGCATTAGAATCTCTACAAGATTTATGTGACCACATTCAATATGTAGCAGCAAAAATAATAAAGCCTGTTACATCTGATACAAATAAAAATGAGAATTCTAATATTCGTTTACCTCGCATTGATTTAATAAAATTTAACGGGGAGGACTTATCGTTATGGCCTTTGTTTTGTGAAAACTTTAAAAATTTGATTCATGTGAAACCAAACATTCCCAAATCAGAAAAGGTACAGTACTTATTAAGTAGCTTAGAAGGAAGAGCCTTAAAAACCATTTCTTCAATAGAACCTTTGCCTGACAATTATGAAATTCTTTGGCAGCTATTCCAAGATACATATCAGGACCGCAAATATTTAGCTAGTTTATATTTAGAAAAATTGTTCAATTTCAAACCACTTAACAATAATCACCCAAACACGTTACAATCCTTTTTAGAAAAGTTTGGTACAAGCGTCACAGCGCTAAAAACACTTAAACTAAAGGATTTATCGGATTATATATTGACTCATATTGCGATGTCAAAATTATCGCAAGAAACTGTCAATGCGTTCGAACTAATACGAATGGATAATGAATTACCCACTTACGATGAGTTGATTAAATTCGTAAAACATCAAAGTAAAATTATTGTAAGGCCTGAAAGGCAGCGTACGACCAATTTCACCAATAATATCCATGCTAAATCACCCAGATCATTTGTATGCCATTCTTCAAAAAATAATAAAAATGCGTTGGGTGTGGAAAGGATTTCCATTAACTATTAGAGTGCAAGCCATTTAAGGATTTAGATCCTGAACAAAGGTTTCTTTTAATAAAGGAAAACAATTTATGCATAAATTGTTTTTCAGGTAAGCATAAGGTTAGTCTTTGTCCTTCATCTTATACTTGCACAATCTGTAAATTCAAATACCATACGCTCCTATATCGAACGACAGGTAGTAAAAATAATCAATCTACAAATCCAAATGTTGAATCTGAACATAAGCCTTCCACATCGACTATTCAAACGCATACCTTGTGCAGTATTAACACCAGAAAATCTTCCACGGTTGTTTTATTGGCTACCGCTTTAGTCCACATTGTCGATAATTGGAAAAATTTACAAACTGTCCGATTTTTAATTGATAATGGATCGATGACTAATATGATAACCACTGATTGCTGCAAAAAACTCGTGTTATCTTCTACAAAAAAATGTTTTCAGTATTACGGGAATAGGTGGCGTAAGCAAATTAATTCAAGGGAAGACTAAAACTGTAATCCAATCTAGAACAAATCCAGAATTCAAATATTCCTTAGAACTCCTTGTATTAGATAAAATTACTGACAATTTACCTGAAGCCTTAGTAGATGTATCATGTCTAGATTATTTAAATGATGTCCCTCTAGCTGATCCCACCTTTCAAACACCAGGTGTAGTGGATGGTATATTAGGGGCTTCCATATTTGGTGATATAATAGGTACGCATAAATTAATTGGTTCTGTGAACACCCCTACTGCCATTGATACTGCCTTTGGTTATATTATAATTGGTTCAACACCAAGTTTGAACATTTGGATCAAAATTCCCTTTTCTTAGTATCGAACCTTAATAATTACCACGCCGATGATTATATTCCTTCTACCACTGCAACAGAGGATGAAATTTGTGAGATTTCGTACCTACAAACCTATTGTCGAGATTCTACTGGTCGTTACTCAGTAGGTCTACCCTTTAAAGAGGATCCTTCTGAATTAGGTGATTCCGATACCTTAGCTGACAAAAGATTACTTCTATTAGAAAGACGCCTTCAAAAAACTCCCAATCTAAGGATCACTTACCACGCCATTATGCAAGAGTACCTGGATAAAAACCACATGTCGTTAGTTGCAAGGAAACATTTTAATCTTCCCTCATATTTTATTCCTCATCACTGCGTATTTAAACCTGGAAGTACATCTACCCCATGACGCGTAGTTTTAATTCTCGTTCCTTAAATTCAATTTTGTGTTCTGGTCCTAAATTGTTAAATGAATTGGTAAGCCTTCTTTTACAATTTCGATTAAATCCTGTAGCAGTAACAGCCGATATAAGGCAAATGTACAGAATGATCAATATTATAGAGCCATATCGTTCTTTTCAAAGAATATTATGGAGATTCGACCCTAATTTGCCTGTAGATATTTATCAATTAAATACGGTAACATTTGGTGTAAGATCGTCGCCGTTTCTTAGTTTACGTACAGTAAAACAATTAGTTCTCGATGAAGGTCATAAGTTTCCCCAAGCCGTAGATTGTGTTCTCAAAAATAAGTTTTGTGGATGACCTTGTAGTCAGTATTCCAGATGAAGAAAATGCTTTAGTGATTTTTGAAGAAATAGTAAATTTATTCAAATGTGGAGGATTTAGTATAGTAAAATGGTCTACCAATTCTAGGAAACTTTTGTCGTATATTTTATATGTCCCTGTACCAAAGCAATTCATCTAGAACTTGCTTCCGATTTATCATCCGATGCCTTCAGCCTTCAAACGATTTATAGCCCGCCGAGGTACATGTTCCACCCTATATAGTGATCGCGGTACGAATTTTGTTCGCTCAAGTACCCAATTTAATGAAATTTATGATTTACTCAATTCCGATACCTATAAAAATGCTTTCCAAGGAGAATTAAATATTAACAAAATCCGTTGGAAATTCAATCCCCCTTCTGCACCCCATATGGGTGGACTTTGGGAGGCCAATATAAAAACAGTGAAAACTCACTTAACACGATCTATTGGGTAACAAATATTGAGCTATGAAGAGTTTCTTACGGTGTTAACACAAATCGAGGCTTTACTTAACTCTCGTCCTTTATGTGACGGCCCAAGTGATCCTGTCGCTTTAATGCCAGCACATTTTTTATGCAGTGCACCACTAACGAGTTTGCCTGCTGATAACGTCGCAAACGAACGAATTAGCATATTAAATAGATATAAACTCCTAGATATGATTGTTCAATCATTTTGGAAACGCTGCCATGTGGAATATCTGACATCCTTTCAAGTTCGACAAAAATGGAATAAGGATACCAAGCCTATAAAAATAGCAACCATAGTCATAATTATGCAAAATAATGTACCACCATTACAATGGCCCTTGGTATAATTGAAAAGGTATACCCAGGAAAAGATATTGTAGTTAGCGTTGCATTGGTTAAAACACAAAATAATGTTTATGTTCGACCAGTAGTGAAGCTTTGTCCACTTCCAAGACAATAATAATTAGTTCATTAAAACATTTTTGTTCTTGTTTGTTATATGCAATCGGGTGGCCAGGATGTTGTGGCCGGTTATGATTTAATTTTTGTATTCGTTTTAAGATGGCAGATAAAGCTGGTTTTAATTTATTTTGCAGGTAAATATTGTACATAGAAAAATTTTGGAAATCTCATCGGATTAGTATTTTTAGTATCGTTTTGTACCGGTGACGGGTAGATTGAGTGTAGTTGCGATTGTACGAAATCACATAAAATAAAGAAATTAATTTGAGTTACCATCACATTTGAAAATCAAATGTGATCAATTTGTTGATCGCTTCGTAATTTAAAGTGAATTAATATACAATATAGAATTGACTGTAATTTTTCAAGTGGACTTGCCCTTTATATTCTGCTTCATTCACAATGACACATATAGGATTAATTATAGGAAGGAAGGATGAACTTGCATACATATAAGTGGTAACTCAAATTAATTTCTTTATTTTATGTGATTTCGTACAATCGCAACTACACTCAATCTAGTCACCTAAACGATACTAAAATACTAATCCGATGGGATTTCCAAAATTTTTCTATGTATAATATTTACCTGCAAAATAAATTAAAACCAGCTTTATCTACCATCTTAAAACTAATACCAAAATTAAATTATAACCGGCCACAATATACATAATCATTTAAAACAAGCACTAACATAATTTATTTAATTATTATTAGTACCTATTTTCATTAAGCAGTGAATTTAATATTTTTTTGGAAAACAATAATTCAAGAAATAAAATTATTACAGTTAGAAGTTCATGTTTTTCAGTAAGATAGATTGTGATTCTTCCTCAAAATCAGATCAGGCACTAGTTGAAATTGAAAAAAGGTGACATTTCATAATTAGAAATGTCACTAAGGCACATTTAAATTTCTAACCTGGAAATGTGTAATCGTTCGCATAAGGTATACATGCGAACTTTTCACTCACCTCAATTTCAGCCAAACCTGATAGTTTGCTTCACATATCTTACGAAATATGTTTACTTAAAACGTTAAGGTTTCACAATAAAGTAAACATGGCCTATACTTTTTGTCACGCCCAACGTAAAACAAGTGAAACAATAAGGTAGGTCAAGCGCCAAATTTCGATTTATCGTGAATTACAAATAAGAAAAAAATCTTAATCTCATTAATAACAAAGCAAAGTACACAGAACCAGAAATATTCATTTCAAATAAACATTGGAGTTTCCCATTTAAAACAAAAACCTAAAGTACAATTTAATTATCAACGTCATTACCCTGTTACGGGAAGCGCAGGTAAAAAAGGCAGTTCCAGTGTTCTCTTACTTAATTTTTTTTCGTTTGTGATTTCACAACCGGTGCAGTTTTCTCCCGACACTTGCTTACATTTTTAACAACACTCACTTTTTAATGTGTTTTTTCATCTAGTATTTTTTAATTAACACAAATACAATGATTTCACCCCTTCCACAGAAAATTTAAGCACTGTATGTTAGTCAAATTGCAGTCATTAGACGTTACTGCATACTTTTAAACCATCCAATACTGTATAAAATTTAAATATTTTTTTCTTGACATTAAATGCACGACCAAAAGTGTTTTTTTCACGCAAATTAATTCTTCCATTGCTAATTCAATGTACTGCGTCACAATAATAAACGAATAACAGTAATCAATAGCAGTTGGGTCGTGACGCGCGTAAGTTACCGATTATCACAAATTGGCATAGTGCAATCTCGGCCTATACAATTACTAGGAGTTCCACAACGAAAAATACTGTACGTTAGATTTGTAAACCTCAATAAATAGACATTATCGAAAGATTGATTAGTTAGCTGTCATTATGTATCTTCCAACCAACACATCGATAACGTGCCAGCATCACAAGCGACCTGCTCGCTACTGTTTTGGTCACATCTTGCTACGTGAGTTCTGAATATCGACTGACTAAATTAAAAACTTCCATACACAACGCATCTCACTATCCCTACTCTCTAATCTTGTTCAATCCGTTACTTAACTGACTAATCACAAAAGTTCATTTAACCTGCAGAGACGTTAACATTTATAAGAAATTCTATTTAACGATAAATCAAAATGTACCAGGTGTCCCAAATTCCAGGCGTATCATTGGGATCTCCAAAACGGTAAGAGATAGAGAAACGGTTAAATTGTAGAAAAGTTGCGCATTTAAGGGAACAATAATTAGATTCGATCAGATTTCAAATATTTTCTTTTGTTCTTGAGATAATTGAAAACAAGTGATTTCTCGCAATTTTTTTTTTAGAGCCATTTAAAAAGAAATCAAAAAACAGTTTACTTCTTCATTGCCATTTTTCATTGTCTTTAATATCATGTCATCTACATATCCATCTGATGTTCCGGATTCCCACGTTCATCATCAACTGAATTTTTTTAAATATGCACCTGGATTTTTTTTAACTTTAGAAATCACTTATTTCATTGTGGTTACCATATCATATACTAAGTTAGGTTGGAGTATTAGTTTCGTATCCAAACAGTCATCATGAAGCTCCTAAAATAATTATAATTGTTTTCAATACGGCCCTGCAATTCTTTTAAGAATCTTTGAACGTTTTTATTGTGATGGTCATCATAACATCTACTGGAAAGAAGTTGAATATTCGTTTCGTATAGAAAACGCAATAAGAAGATAGGTATGTAGAATAAAAAACAATGAACTAAACACTAAAGGACATAAAGAACACGTAAAAACCATTACAGCAAGTGCTCAAAAATGTACCCCCGTTCCTGAATGCAGCATCTTATCCGATTTTTTAACTTATTGACAGCTCTTTCAAAATGTCTACGTGGAATGGCTCGCATCTCTTGTATTAAATTTATTTCTTAAAATGTCTATACCTTGGGGTGTATCCTTATATAGACGATTTTTTAAATGTCCCCAAAGAAAGTAATCCAGAGGATTCAAATCTGGACTTCTGGGGGGCCGTCTTACAAAACCTTTATTCTCAATCCACCGATGTCTAAAAATTCGGTATAAATGTCTTGTAACCCTTCTGGCGTTATGAGGAGGAGCCTCATCCTGGTGCCACCACATCTGAGCAATTAAATTAAGTGGTTTATCTTCCAAAGCATCCAGAACATCATTTTGTACGAACTCTAAGTATTTTTGATAGGTAAGACGACTATCGTGGATGGAAGGACCAATAATTTTATGCTGTCATTTTTCTATCCAGACATTAAACGATTTCCTACCCTGAATTCGAAATTGTCGGTTTTGCCTTGCATTGTCTACTGGCCAGTAGTGTTCATTGCGTCTATTAAACATTCCTTTAGTGGAAAAACTGCATTCACCAGTCTGCAGAACATTGTGTACAAAATTGGCGTCTATGGCCAGTTGATCATTGATCCAATTACAAAAATTTAACCTTCTTAGGTTAGCTCCTTGTGTCAGTTTTTGGCTAACATCTAATTTATATGGTTTATATTTTCTACATCTAAGTGGCTAACCTTGACACCCTAATCTCCATGGAGAGTTGCCTTGTGGACTTCCGGGGATTGTTACGGACCTAAAATGAAAATAAATAAAGTAAAATAATAAAAAAAAAGAGTTACAAAAAACACGCTTTGCAAACATAAAAAAGGCACTAAAAATTAAACAATAAGTGTATATCGGACTCCAAATAAATCGTTTTCATGACAATGGATACAATTAGCATTGCTCTCATAATCTTAATATTGTTATTCCATATTAAAAATTATTGAAATAATACTTACAGCATTCAAAATATTATTTTGTTGGCAGCTGAAACTCGAGTGCCATATTTCTTTTTTGGGACATTAAAATTTCCATGTTCAACTAAGTTCCTGTCTACTTTGGCGAAGTAACTTTTGTGAGGTTGTTCCCTTTCAGGATAATCTATAATATATCTGTCGGTAGTGATGGTTGCATTTCTATGACATGCGTAATATATTTTTAACATATCTCTCTGTTAGAGACTAGAAAATTTCATTTTTTATTGTTATACTTCTTTTATATGGCACAAATAAATAAGTACGTACCAAACGTTGGAAATGTCAAATAATAGCATAAAAAACATTCCTATGACACAAGCTGTCACAGCCACTGCGATCATATTAAAAAGATGCATATGTATCTTGTAATTTACTATTAATTAAAACTTTTATAATCAGTTTTAAATAATCTGCAAATCTTACAATCACTACAAACTTATTTCAGTATCATGATGTAAGATTTTGGTTTCTTAATGACTTATAGGGGAAGATACAGAACATTTATGTATGTATGTAAAATAATATAGACGTGAAATCTAGCTTAAAGAAGAAGACACAGGCAATTCGCTGCTTTACATCTCAATATTAAATAACCTGTTTGTGCAAATATATATTTGGTTTTGGCTGTTGACGGTTTACACGAAGAGCTTGATAGATGTTTTATTCTGAGTTAGTAATTTAATTATACAGCTTCGTAATTGCATTGCATCTCTCTAACTAATCCAGTCTCGCTAGCTAAAAGCCCCGATATATAGATATACATAAGATATGTTTATTATTATTGTTTACGTTCAATTGCGAAATCGTACATTCACTTTTGTATAACAAGTTAATTAACTGATTACGCAATACTCATTAACTGTTTTTATTACCATTAGATAGAATTAGCAGCGTATTTAAAATCAATTGTATATATTATCTTTATCTTGATTAGATTCTTTAATATCAGAAATAATCCAACTGTTTATTAGCTTTACCAAATAGACCAAAATACGATGCTCACGTGGACGTATAAAAACGACTGCCAAGGTGTCCCAGGGCCACAAAATTCCAAGATAGTAAAATTTTAAAATGTTTGTAAACACCTTAATTAACACGTTGTCGACTGATCGCCATTTTCCGATCATAATGAAATTGTGTAACTGTTTAATATTAAACACATATTCAGAAGCTCACGAACATATTCCTGTCTTACAATACTACGGCCCTTATTAGAATACAACCCCGAATGCATAAATAAATTAGGTCACAATCTGTAGATGGGATTTAAAAAAATGTAATAATAATTGTGCAACCTCCTTTGATAAAAACGGATCCTAATTAATAACAGATTAAATCTTTTTATTTTAAGAACACTCCATATGCGCGCATTTACCTACCTATCCTCCAGGGGCCGAACTTTAAAGAAAATTCTTAATACAGCCAAAAGGGTCCTAATTAGGGTGAAAATTCCATCAAGGGGTTGAAAAAGGACTCCGAAAAGAAACCATAGGGGTGAAAAAATACGATCCCCACGTGGGCGTATAAAAAAGTGAAAGGTGGGTTTTCTCCAGAAAATCCAAGTTGGGGGAAGGTGTCCGTGTACTACTCTTAGGTACCTATACGGGTTGCGAAAAATTGATCATACTTCTCTTAAGTTACAAAACTATAAATGGCTTAGCATCGAAAATAGAAGAATTCTGTACTCGGGTATTTTTTACCATAAATTATTAATAAATGAGAAGCCACCGTATTTTTAGAACAACATTACATACCACAGTGATGTGCATCATTTAAATTTACGTTTTAGAGGAAAATCACTTCACTTATTCATAATCGTTCCATATTTGAGAGATCTTTTTCATTTAATATTTATGTTACTTATAATAATATACCCAGCTGTTTAAAGAGGTCACCTGTAAAATCGTTTAGTAATTAATATAAACCATATCTTTTTGTGAAGCAACGCTCTCAGTGGCAATTTAACATAGGTCACACTAACATAAAATTTTGGTTTTTGTTTGCGTTTTGTAATATAAAGGTAGCTATAGGATAACTGTATTGTGAACTAAAGATATGAAACTCTTATTATGTTTGTTTATATTAGTTAAGGTCGAATTGAAAATCAGATAGTGTTTAAATCCCACCTTGGGGTTTCAAACCGTACTTCTGTTATTAATATTATAATATCACTAAATGAATCAACAAGTTAAGGACAAAAAATTTCATTTTCTAAATTTCAAAATTTTCTTAAATAATAAATATAAATAAATCCCCAATGTATATTCGTAAATTTCCCTCTAGAAATTACACCAAAATGACAAACTACATAATTATATACGCTAGAATATGCAGTATTAAATGTTATTTTTTTTGGTAAAACCTTTTAATATTATATTTAAGTAATAATTCGTTAATTAATATATTATGTTCATAATAATAATTTAAGAATCAGAATTATGTACTTAATAAAATTTAAGAATTCAAATTAAACACAATAATAATCCAAAGTTAAATTAATGACATAAAGATCATTCTATAAAAAAGAATGTTACCTAATAATTCGCGAATTAAAACTAAAAGAACATAAAATTATGTACATAACAATTAAAACTATTACTACTTTGATAATGTAATGATCACAAATACGTACGGTGTATCCTATTTTGGTTGAAATTGTAGGTTATCTTGTTTGCGAGCAAAGATAGAAAGATGCGGTTTTCACCCTGTTCTACTTTTTCGTGAAATGAAAGATGCCACAAACAGAATTGTCATAGTCCTATTAGTATTTGAAATACAGAGCGAAATTTAATATTTGCACACTTTAAGCACCCCTCGTAACTGCTTTGCCTTATAAATGATCGAAATGGTGAAATGTGGGTTTTATACAGAATTTTCCGTAGAATTTAGTGGCGTGCATAGTTTTGCCCACAAAAAGTTAGTTTCTTCGCAATAAACCAAAGTTTTGTTTTTTTAAATGAAACACCCTGTAAATTTTTTATTATATAATAGAGCTTACTCTCAGCTTTAAAAAAATATTAGTATAGCATTTCTTTTGCATTAGTAACCTCAAAAATGAATGTTACGTTAATTTAACATTTTGATGATATAGTTGGCAATGAAAAAACAAGGTTAAGGGTTAGGAAGTTTCACACACTCTTCCAATTCATTCCATAGCATTAAGCACAATAATAGGATGATCTTGTAAATGTCTGAAAGTTTGTCTAACTGCATTTACCAAACGTTAATGTTATCATATTGAGTTTGGTATTTTGCAAGTAACCCCATAAAAAGAAATCTAAGACTGACAAGTCCGGAGACCTAGGAGGCTATCTTATCGTGTATCGTGTAATTTCGCATTGTGAGATGGGGCTCCATCCTGTTAAAAATGAACTTGTTCAAAGGATCTAAATGAATGTCATCTAATAATTAAGGCCCAATCATTTCTAAATGTCCAAATATCTAGGAGCGAAAATGTAAAATTTGTTTTGATCCTAATATAAAGCAGGAAATGTTTAGTCCAAATCGTCCTTGTTGTGTTTGGGGGAATATTTGGTGTTGATTTACTTGAGTCCAGAATCTGCTATTGTGCCGGCTTAAAACACCTGAATTGCTAAAATGTGCCTCGTCTAACCATATTTCTTCCCAAGTTGGGTACTATATTTAACATACCAATTGCAAAATATTAACCTTCCCCTGGAAACCTTCTGACATACGTATTTCCAGCATGATTATTGATGTTAAAAGTTGATTCATCACTAAATAATACTCTTTGCCACTGATCTGTTGTCCACTTTAGATGTTCCTTTGCCCATTTCAAACGGTTCAACCTTTGCTTCTCGGAAAGTAATGGTTTCTTACGTGCTTTACACCCTCTCAATCCAAAACTAATCAGTTTTCTCCTCACAGTGGGAGTGCACACACTTATACCTGTAGCTTCACTCCATATTTTTGTTAACTGGGTGGAATTGAGACGCCTATCTGCAAGGCTTGTTCGTCTTAAGACAGCATCATCTCGAACGGAGGTTTTCTTTGGTCGCCCACTAGGCGGTTTGTCGTCGATTTTTCCAAACTCAGTATACTTTTTAATGATCCGAACTACTGTAGATTGGTTACATTTTACTAATGACGCGATTTCGCGACTAGAAGCACCTTGGTTATGATGAAAAATAATTTCAAACCGCGTTTGGTCTGATAATTTCGTTTGCTTCGGTTTAGAACAACATTTTAACTTTCTACACGAAATGCAAAAAGTGAATAATGGCTTAAAGTATTTTCAGCCCATATATACTAACAATTTAATGGAATTATTTTCTTCAAATTTACTTTAAATAGATTTTAACGACTTCCCTTTACGACCTAATAATTATGCTACTTTTGGAATCCTTTAAAATCTGCTTAATAAGGACGATTTGATTAATTATAATGAAGTCATTAGCAATAACACTAATGATATATGAAGTACAATCAGATAATTCAATGTAGTTCACGAAAGAATTCGAAAAACTTCTGTTAGAGTCCAAAAACCATTGTAGACGTGGGTGATGCATGACTTTTTCACACCACTGTAGATGTTGAACAAGCCTAAATTTATATGGTTTTCTGTTTACGATGGCGAAGTATTCTTTACATTGTTTTCGAAACTCCTATACTACCTTCTATAGTTCTGTAATAACTTACAGGATTAGCCTCCACACTGGCTAAAACGGTAACCTCATCATTCTCTCGATTTTCTTTATTATATTTTTTTGACCTGGGTATAGAAAATGATCCATAACTAATTAAATTTTTAATCTATAAAACGTGATTTTGCTAGGTTGTCTTCATTCTGGAACTCTACTGTAACGTTACTTAATAATCAAAATTAATACCAATGAAACTAAATTTACCTGTTAAAATACAAATTTATTACTGCGACGCCGTTTTAATTACTCTGACCAAAGAAAATCAGCATATCATATTTTTCAAAATTTTACACACTGAAAAAGCAGTACTACACAAAAATAATAATTAAAAATAATATAATAATTAAAAATAAATAATTTTAATCAGATTTGACAGGTTAATTACGTTTAGAATGAGACTAGGCCCAGTCTACTTACAAATTTAGATATAAAGTATTCTTTACAAGTAATAAAATACTTATCTTTTTTTGGGTTTTTTAATGGTGTACTTTAAATTATACAATCTAAACGTTTCGATAACATTTACAGTTATCTTCGTCAGTAGTAATGTTTGTTAAAAATTGTTAAAGATGTTGTAAACAATTTTGTCAAATTTGAAAAATTTGTTTAGATTGTATAATTTAAAGTACACCATTAAAAAACCCTAAAAAAGATAAGTATTTGATTATGAATGTTAATGGTGAAAGTTTACATTTTCATATTCTTTACAAGTTTTATTGCCATTAATACTTTTTTCTGAAGCTGTGAGATGCATTTTACCCAATTACAAAAAAAATTGTCAGTTTGAAAATGTTTCAAAAACTATTGTACCTAATTCGCATAATTTTTTGTTATTATTTTTGCATTTCTGCGTAAAAGTCCTTAGATTTATTATAATCCTGTATTTACATATTTATTATAATTATAATAAAGCACTAAGAATCTAGTAACCCTTTTTGAATACTCAAATATATCTTGGACGTTCAATAAAATAATCGTTTATTGTGAGTTTATAGGTTTCATGGCCAACTATATCATCAAAATATGAAATTAACGTAACATTCATTTTTGAGGTTAATAATGCAAAATATATATTTTTTGAAAGCCGAGAGTATGCTATATTACATAATAAAAAACATACTGGTTATTCCATTTAAAAAACAAAACTTGGGTTTATTGCGAGGAAACTGACTTTTTGTGGAGAAAACTATGCACGCCACTAAATTCTACGGAAAATTTTGGTATAAAAACCACTTTTCACTATTTCGATAAATTAGAAGTAAAAGCAGTTACGAGGGGTGCTTAAAATGTGCAAATATTGAATTTTGCCCTGTATCTCAAATACTAATAGGACTATGACAATTCTGTTTGTGCCATCTTTCGTTTCACGAAAAAGTAGAACACAGGCACACAGTGCACAATACCATAATTTGAAAATTAAATTAACTACATATTGGTAATGTAGGGTTAAATTACGGATACAAAATGATGCGATAATAAAAAATTATGGACACAATTTGACAGTGAAGTTGATGACCACACCGTAAGAAGCAAAACGGAGACCTAGCAGGGTTTGTCACGTCTACTTTTACGATTACCTTTGGAATTAAGAATATGTCCTTCATAATAATTCGCTGAATTATGCATAATTCTAATTTACGTATTTCCATATAAGTTAAATTATCTTTAGATAACAATAAGTTTATAATAGTTTGACAATCAGAACAATAAATTAAGTTATGGACCTAATAACAATTTGAGAATTTCAAATTAAGTACATAATGTTAAATTATGGACATAATAATTAGAAAATCAATATTATGTTCTTTATTATAATTAAATAATCAGAATTATGTACAAAATGACAAATTGGACAGTAAAATTAAGTATATATAATAATTCTAAGGTAAATTACAGACATAATGACAATTTGATAATAAAAATTATGTACGTGATGATTGGAAAATTAAAATTATGTACATCAAAGTTGCTGAAGCTATGTATGCAGTACTGCAAGAAACATAACGGAGACCGAGAGAGGGCATTGTCACGTTTACTTTTGCAATTAGGGTTTAGATTAAATTAACATAGTAAATAACAAAAATTCAATTCTTAATTTTTCCAACAGCACAGTTTTGAATTAAATATTTGTATAGACCTGTCGCTAATCGAATACGCATCCCCAGTTAAAATTATAGTTGTTTCAATATCCAATAAGTTTCCTATTGAAAGGTAAAAAATGGTTGGAATACTGTATAACAACATACCAATAAAACGTGGCTGTCGATATTAGATAATTAATTACTGATTTCCAAAGTTAGGAGGAGTAAATATATAGAATTTGTATACTAAATGGATTTAACACAAAATACAAGTGTTTTGTTGTTAAATAAGATTCATATATTTAAATGAACATTCAATTGAGCACAGAAATAGTATTGATTTACTGATTGGTGCACAAGTGTATAGGTACTTAAAAACAATCCGTGAAAACTCAGAGTTGAGTTATTACGTTATTCATTCGCAGCATATTTCAGATTTATTAATTACCTTCCACTATAAAGAGGTGTTTAAATGCGCACCCCTTGTAAATGTAGCAATAATTCATTTATCAAAATCCAATAACCGTTTCTAATATTTCCGCTCATAAAACTGCTTCTTGTTACACTCGTTAAGATAATGGTAAATTTCTCGTATGCTATTAAGGCAGTTTCCTCCACCTAAATAGGATGACCTAAAATAATAATCTAAATTAAAGGTACAACCATGACTGTATATAAGCGTAAAGGTCAGATAGTTTTACTTGAAACAGAAATACAAGGCACGCATAGATAACAGACGTAAGATATAATGGCAGGTAATTATCTGAAAATCATTAATATTAGTTAGTTCTGTATTATATCCATAAATCAGAATACATCACATTTTATCGCAATTTATACTTTTTATGAAATCAATAATAATTACACTCATGTATGTGATTATTATTTGTGATTAGCAAAAGAATTTCGTTTGGTAACATTTTCGAATGAGATAACTATCAACCAGAACCGAAATAAATCTACATTATTATTAATTACCTTACTTTGAGTTTCTGAGCTACTGTTTATATAGTAGACTTGAGTCGTGTCAGTTGCTTTGCCGTAAATCATTTTTATGATGTTTCAAACAAAAGGTAATAAACACCAACTTTAATGATAATTTTTTATACTTAGAATAACTTAGATTTATATAGCAGGTAACCATGTTTCCAAATTTAGAATTAAATCTCCTTTATTTTAACTTACGACCCCTTGCTATAAATTCAAAAATATCATTTTCATAAAACGTTTTATTTGCCTTTGGCTTACTGCAATAAGCGGGTTGCCAAGCCAGCTACAGTGGAAATGGGCGTGGTCGATATAAGGAGTGAAATGATTGGAGGGTAGTTTCAAACACCTTACACTTACCATAAATCTACAATTCACAAAACTCAGTCCGAGAAAAATTGTCTCTAGGCGCCACCACAATCTCAAATTTTGCTAAAATAAATAGTCTTAGGCGGGGTGTTAAATTAATCCTATCTGACTGTGGAAAAGAGTGCAGCCTACTCAGTAAAACCATTCACCATTCAAATTCAATCACACTTCAAAATAATCTGATCCAAAAACTTAAGAAAATTCTGAAATATACGGTTCGTCGTAAACTTTTGAACACACCCTGTACAAATGAAAATTCCCAAATAGTAAGACGTTAACTTGAATACTTTTTGAAGTATCGCTCGTATACCTGTAATTTATATTTCTAACTGTTATAAAACTTTGAATTAAATAAATATTCCCAATTTAGAAAATTCTAAATAAAATAAAATCGGTTTAATGAATTGTTATCTCAACAAAATGTTTCGTTGATTGCTGAATAATTCAAACATAGAGCGGTTAGTGCTTGTATCATCAATAATATCGTTATATTTTATTAATACTTTATCTTTAAAATCGTATTTAGACATTCATTAATAGGTTTAAACTTTAATAAAACTGTAACTCGACTGTAGTACTCACTAACGCACTGTCTATGGTTTGTTCACTCAAAACGTTTACCATAATGGAACATGGTTATTTCCATATACACATTAAAGTTCTTATTTGCTTTTGTACATTCAATTTGGTATTGGTAAGGACTGTATACACATTAAATGTCAATGATGTTCACCAATAACTTAATTAAATTTTACAAACTTTTCTTTCGGTCACTTAAATGGTCACGCATCCCACAATTGAACACTAATAACAAAATATTTGCTGTGTTAACTTCCAATCTTCCTAAGCACTTTTTATTTCTTGAATAAAATCACTAATGTTTTCCTTTAATTCACAATACATTGAATTATTTATCTGTGAATGTCTATACAATTTATGCTCTTATGGATTAATGCGGTCGCTATACTAGCTCTGCTAAACTATAAATTTTCACAAATAAACTTCTCACTAACCATTCTAATGGTTCTGCAACACGCGCGCGACCTGTACTCAAGCTCTGCTCGAGCTATCTAAAACCTCTAACCAACTAGCTAACTAACTCCTCAAATTTGACACTCGCTTATATACCTTTTGCCCGCCATATTGCCAATACGTCAGAATAAATTCGCGCTAAGATCAAAATTCACCTATCCCACTTGAGTATTTCGTGCGTTTCTTTACCGTGCCGAAGATTCCAACGTGGACGAAGACGAGAACCTAACCCTCTTGAGTTACTTTGTAAATTCACTAAAAACTTTCCGAAGAAATCCTCAATTGTAATTACATGCACACTGTAGATTAACCCAATTATCCCTCAACAACACAATCTAACGAACTCCCTCACATTCTATCAACTTCATTCTTAAACACGCATCGATTTACTATTATTGCACCACATTAAAAAATTTCTACAAACAAAAATATGCATCCATATTATACACGGTAGCAAATACCAGTAGTTTTACCAGTGCCGTATCAATAAAAATTTACTCAAAACATTATTTCTCAACCAAATTTAACGCTTTCAACACGAAAATCGTTCTATAGTATTCAAGTATTCCTTCACACGATAATCAATGCCTCACTAAATTCCAGCGGCGTATCAATTACACCAACTTACTTCAGCTACATTTAAAACACATTACTTACGTTATCAAAATACAACACATACACGATGCGTCAAAATAACCTTACACTGTAAACAAAATTCTGAAACAACTATCAAAACCCAGAGTATTAAACTTCAAAATTAAGATATTGAGTGTCTAAGAGCTCAACGTGACGGTGCGCTGGTGCATTTTAGTTCAAACAATTTCCGTGTTTCAAATTTTGAAAACACATATTTATATAGAATTAGTTTTTGTTTTGCCACTTGCTACTTTAATGCATCTTCTAATTTTACATGATTTTAATGATCCGACTTGAAAGATTAAATATCAATGGGAGGCGAACCACTAAAGATGTCAATAATTCAGTAATTTTTTTATAGGAAATGATTTTCTTTCGTTTGATTAAACACAAATCTATCATAATTTAAAAAAAGGATATTTTTTGGTCCTCGATCATATTAGACTTTTGTACTTTTATCGAAAATAATTAACATGCAACATAGAAAATTCGTACAGTATATTCATCAACGAAATAGCTAGAAAGTCCCCTAAATATTATCATTCTCTTTCATTTCAAATAAATGTTTTGATTAAATTATAGCCGCCAATTGGTCAAAGTAAAAAATGGACCATGAAAACTGAGGTAAGTAACTAAATTCAAATAAAAATTTAGATTTTAGGAGGTCTCCTAGAGAATAAAATTACGAATTACCACATGTGAACAGAATAATGAATAACATCTGGCAAAACTAAAGAAGTGTTTTAAGATTTTCTTTATTTTGTAAAACAAGGATAAGAGATAATTACCTAGTCCTGAGGTATCTCTAATCCTTTTACAATTGTAGGTTGTTAAAACTAATTTACCCTTAGCTTCTTTTATTTTCAAATATAATATTATGAAGAATTTCTTTTAAATTAATACTGGTGGGCCAGTCATAACACGACCTGCTTAGTAGTCCGATTCCCGTTACCGTCTATGCATACATACATACTTAATGTATGTGTGTTGGAAATTCATACTTGTGGATAGAATGAAACACTTTGCCTTTTCCTTTTTTCTTCTACATTTATTAATTGACAATTCCTCATTATAATCAATACGCATCGTAAACTGTTGCAGAGTATCAGTCAAAACAGAACAAGCACCTATTACGAGGGACAAGCCATTATTATTGAGAATAAAAGAACCAGTGTAACATTTTTAATATTTTATTTTAGATATGTTCAAAGTAGTTGCTTTTTGCTATAATGTACTTAGCCATTCTTTCCTTCCACTTTAAATGCTCCAAGCCAAGCAGCTTTAGGAATACTATCTTCTTCGCCCTCTTCTGCGCCACGAAGTCATCGGGGCTGGTGGATCCAGGACGGGGGTCTTCGCTTCTTCTCTCTTCGGCGGCTACGGCGGCGGCGGCTTGCGGCGGCGGTGCTGCTCTCGTTGTTGCCTCGGCTGGCGGGGCGACGTCTTCTGCGGGCGGAGCTGTCTTCTTCGGCCTTCTCTTCTGAGCGGTGGCGGCTGGTGGCGCGTCGCTTCTGGCGCCCTTCCACGGAAGGGACAGAAGCGACGGTATCGGACTGGCGGTACTCGTTGATGGTAGGTTACCCGGCTTGTAACCGTACCATACCTCGTTGGAGTCGCTGACGTCCCCCTGGAAATCCGCGGTGTCGACCCAGAGGCACCCGTCGTCGTCGTCGTAGACCTCTCGGCCCGGTCTATGGCGCGGCATCGTTGCGTTGATACCGGCCGATAGAATCGAATTAATTAAATTACTTGTTAATTACAGAGTAATTAATTCTAATTTAACGACCTGCTCTGATCGGAAACCAGAACAGGAATATCCGCTGCCGAGCTAGCTCTACAACGTCGGAAGAGGTACGTAAAAAAGATTATCAAAGACGAAAACGCCTCTTTTACCCCCCGACCCCAGGGTTACCACTTCAAGACGGTAGGAGGTATCGGGTGATAGCACCATTTAAAAACCCGATAGCTAAGTATTTTAATATGAGCATGTCTATGTGCTCAATGAGTAAAATATATTATAACTTTTGTTTGTATGGACTTAGCTCTAAAGAAAATATCATATCCAGTGTGTGATTACACACATAATGAAACACGGTTTATAATTAAATATGTAACAAAAGAACGTCTAATAACATTTCAACTCGAGCTTCTGCGTTTGCGTACAACTAGATATGAACAATCTAACTTCCCGAAAAAAGGACTGTTTTCAAAGGCATTAAACTGGACATAAGCTTAAAACATTAATAATGTTCTCTTCGGCGCGTCCCCTGCGTTGTCTGTGGTATACGGCAACATGGACGTTTCCAGTAATTCGTAAACGATGGATAATAACTTGGAAAAAACTTTTTTACTCGTTGGCGTCTTTCAGGGTATTGCTGCGCATATACCCTTGTAGCAACTGTAGCATTTCTCATGCATTCAAAATAAACACCTATCTTGTCAAATAACTCTTCGTTGATATAAAGCATTTTGTAACAATAAAAAGACAACTATAAGAAAAACTCAACGCGAAAAACTCGAACAATAACACGAAATGGTACCAATGCGATTTGGCAAATCAACTACAAGATTTGCAAAATAACAACTAAATGACACTCGTAAGAAACTAAATGTTTTAATATTTTGACGTATTACTTCCAATTTTGTTTTCGCAGCCTACTAACGTTTATGACGGGTGTCTTTGCTAAGAAATGATTATTATTTACCTAGGTTGCATTTTATTCTCTTCTTGTGCACACATTGTCAGGTTTGAGAAAGATGACGGTTTTCATCAATATGCTAGGACTTTCATTTTCTTCAGTATTAGGGTTATTTCAGCTTAATAAATCATAAATCTTAATAATTAATGGCAGTTAGACATGCGTTGTAATTCTGTACTTTTATTTACGTTTACGTTTACGTTTACGTTTACGTTTACGTTTACGTTTACGTTTGCGTTTGCGTTTGCGTTTACGTTTACGTTTACGTTTACGTTTACGTTTACGTTTACGTTTACGTTTACGTTTACGTTTACGTTTACGTTTACGTTTACGTTTACGTTTACGATTACGTTTACGTTTACGTGTACGTGTACGTTTACGTTTACGTTCACGTTCACGTTCACGTGTACGTTTGCGTTTGCGTTTGCGTTTGCGTTTGCGTTTGCGTTTGCGATTGCGCTTGCGATTGCGTTTGCGTTTGCGTTTACGTTTACGTTTACGTTTACGTTTACGTTTACGTTTACGTTTACGTTTACGTTTACGTACGTTTACGTTTACGTTTACGTTTACGTTTACGTTTACGTTTACGTTTACGTTTACGTTTACGTTTAAGTTTACGTTTGCGTTTGCGTTTGCGTTTGCGTTTGCGTTTACGTGCACGTTTACGTTTACGTTTGCGTTTGCGTTTGCGTTTGCGTTTGCGTTTGCGTTTACGTTTACGTTTACGTTTACGTTTACGTTTACGTTTACGTTTACGTTTACGTTTACGTTTACGTTTACGTTTACGTTTACGTTTACGTTTACGTTTACGTTTACGATTACGTTTGCGTTTGCGTTTGCGTTTGCGTTCGTGTTCGCGATCGCGTTTACGTTGCCGTTTATTTTTTCATATCTGTGTAACGAAAGAACGATGTTTTTCGTGAGTTAAAAATAATTATACCTACCCTTACATTTAAAATTTTGCAGAAAATTGCAAAAATTGACGGCTTTTTCACAAAACGCCATCTACCGACTAGAAATAAAAACTAAACCGACAATGTTAATATTTTATTAGAAGCACTCGAGAAGTCTCTCTGAAACAAGGCTTAGTTTATAAAAATCGATTCAATTAAAAATAAGTAATGGCATTGTTTTCAAGTGGATATTTTAAAATAGAGAAAAATGTTAAAAGAAGAAAATTTTTCTAAGCTTACGTAGTTTATAATAAAACTTTTATGGGCATACCTTGATAATGCCGATTTAAGAGAAAAAGTCGATTTTCTAATTTGGTGTTGGTGTACGCCCTCTAGCGGCTATCTTTTCTACCTATTAGTATTTTTTGCCAATGTCAGATTGACAGTTCTCGAGATATAGCCGGCGTCCATTCCAGGTACATGAGAATTCACTAATTCCTCAAGTGGGAATTCGCACCACTAATTTTTCTTTGTTATTTTAGCAACTGAAATTTAAATTCTATACTGCGGAATGACTCGCAAGACTAACTATTAAGTGTTTTTTTTTTATTTTTTTGTTTGGGTTTGGAGATTGGGGCGCAAGGGCTACTGCGTTGGCCGAATTTTACAAGAACAACAATTGGTTTATCTAACCGTATTTCCGGGATCATAACCATATATTTTTTTGTTTAATTTTTGTAGGTGCCATATGACCATATATCGATGGTGTATCGTGTAAATGTTGTAAGTACAAAAATGAAACTTTTGTGAAAACGCGATTTAAAAGTTTAGGCTTCGAGATCAAATTAGTATTATAATGCAGCATGTTTTTGAAATTATTATGCGTGCGGCATGTTATTTACTTTAAGAGTGATATGTAAAATTTATGAATCTTTTTGAATCGGTCCCAATATAATTATGTTAAATTTTTTGTTTGTACGTAACACATTTGTGCATAATATTAATGATTATTTCCCTTGCGTTATATTAACCAATGAAATGTCATAAATTTTTAAATTCAGACCAATCGGAAAAATATCAGTGACTGTTGCACTAGAGAAATATTCACTTTCATTGTGTGTTCCTGTTTTTGTATTTTTTATTCAGTGAATAAAATTATTTTCATTTTCTTCATTTTATCTAATTTTCGATTTTTTTACCCCAATGTAAGAGGGGAAATCTTTTTGTTTTTTGCATCACTTAAATTTCCTTTTTGTACTTTTTTTTCAAATTCTCTTAATAGATTGTCATTTAAATTCTCAAACCATTTTCGAACAATTTGCGTTCATATTATCGTGATAATCTAATGATTTATTTTTCGAATTAATTGACTTCCGTCGATAAACCGTTTCTGTTACCTGCTTCAATGATAATAAATCGTTTTCCATCTGATGATTTGTTCGGTTGATGTAAACTCTTGTTATCTTGCCAAGTACATTTTGACGTACTATACTAAATATCCACGTTTCGTCTGTAAAACAAACTGTCTCGAACTTTCGGAGTTAAGATTTTGAGATACTTTCTCAGAAAAACGTTTCTTGCGACAATGTGCTTTGTTCACAAACCGCGTCTATTGTTGGTTTGGAATTTAAAGCCCATATTTTAACACTAGACCAAACTGGTTTCCTATTTCACGGTTCTCAATTTTAAGAAGTTTAATAATGAATTTAACGTTACGTGTTCCTCTTCGTACATCTCGTATATTAATGCACGAATTGTTTGTTTTCCATTTTCTGGAAAATCTGTAGTGCAAAGTTTGACACGCTTTTTTCACTGGAGGTTCCAACTGCCGCCATTTTTTAAAACAGATTTTACCGTCGAAACCGAAAGTTTTAACGCGTTTGTGTTCTTTGTTGAACAGAAAATGTAGATAATAGTGGACCACCATTTTCTTTTCTTCTTTAAAATAATCGACTGTATTTAAAACTAATTCGAATTTCTTTACTCAACTTTCGGCATTATATTAATGGTTAGTTTATATAAACGCTTACTCAGAATAATGATAATATAGATATTGCAGTTGTTTTATTTATACCTATATCCTACTAAATGGTATAATAATCTATTATTAATTACTTATTGTTACAGTATTGCATATTTATTTGGATTCTTTTGTAATTGTAACTAAAACGTCATTACCATACTTAGGTATACAATGAACTTTCTAAATGTAAATTGAAATACCTATACTTAATCGAATATTCATTATTATGAATGGCTTTATAAATGTTTATTATAAAAACTTGCATTCTTCCATAAATTTTAAATGTAATGTTAAAGCAGTGTTGAGAACCACTGGCATTTTATTATACCTATTGAATTTCTATTCTACCTGCATCTGATTCTTATTGCCTTGTCATTATGTGAAAGTTGCAAACGCTTTTGTTCGGCAGAAATAGAGGCATTATTCATAATATATCCATCTTTCTTTGTCACGTACAATAAGTACGAGACAGCAAAGCATTAAGGCGGTTTCAAGCACAATAGAACCATATATTGACAATCCTCCTTGTTAATCCGATACCCGTTCAGTTCTACCGGACAGGCTTTATCTGTGTAGCGAAAGAACGATTTTTTTCGTGAGTTAAAAATAATTATACCCTTACATTTAAAATTTTCCAGAAAATTGCAACGGCTTTTTCACAAAACGCCATCTACCGACTAGAAAGCAAAACTAAACCGACAATGTTAATATTTTATTAGAAGCACTCGAGAAGCCTCTCTGAAACAAGGCTTAGTTTATAAAAATCGATTCAATTAAAAATAAGTAATGGCATTGTTTTCAAGTGGATATTTTAAAATAGAGAAAAATGTTAAAAGAAGAAAATTTTTCTAAGCTTACGTAGTTTATAATAAAACTTTTATGGGCATATCTTGATAATGCCGATTTAAGAGAAAACGTCGATTTTCTAATTTGGTGTTGGTGTACGCCCTCTAGCGGCTATCTTTTCTACGTATTAGTATTTTTTGCCAATGTCACTTTGACAGTTCTCGAGATATAGCCGGCGTCCATTCCAGGTACATGAGAATTCACTAATTCCTCAAGTGGCAATTCGCGCCACTAATTTTTCTTTGTTATTTTAGCAACTGAAATTTAAATTCTATACTGCGGAATGACTCGCAAGACTAACTATTAAGTGTTTTTTTTTAATTTTTTTGTTTGGGTTTGGACATAGGGGCGCAAGGGCTACTGCGTTGGCCGAATTTTACAAGAACAATAATTGGTTTATCTAACCGTATTTCCGGGAGATTGATTTTCAGATCATAACCATACATTTTTTTGTTTAATTTTTGTAGGTGGCACATATGACTATATGTCTATGGTGTATCGGGCAAATGTTGTAAGTACAACAATCAAACTTTTGTGAAAACGCGATTTAAAAGTTTAAGCTTCGAGATCAAATTAGTATTATAATGCAGCATGTTTTTGAAATCATTATGCGTGCGGCATGTTATTTACTTTAAGAGTGATATGTAAAATTTATGATTCTTTTTGAATCGGTCCCAATATAATTATGTTAAATTTTTTGTTTGTACGTAACACATTTGTGCATAATATTAATGATTTCCCTTGCGTTACATTAACCAATGAAATCTCATAAATTTTAAAATTCAGACCAATCGGAAAAATATCAGCGACTGTTGCACTAGAGAAATATTCACTTTCATTGTGTGTTTCCTGTTTTTTGTATCTTTTTGTTCAGTGAATAAAATGTTTTCTAATTTTTATTCTGAAATTAATTTAATTTACGCGGGAAATAATATTTCTAAATATAACACATATAACATAATAAAGACTCTGTTATTTTTGGTGTTGCTCAATTTCTCTAATATTTTACAATCTGATTCGACATGATTTTGTCATTAATAATAATCAAGCAAATTATTAATGCAAAATTATGGCTCATCAAATTGATACTAAAATATTATCGAAATTTATATGCAACAAAAATAGCCGGCTATTTATCAAGGCCTTGGTATATTACCCTTAATTATACAATAAAAATTTTGTTATGAGTGCAAATAAATTATGCTTTTAAAAGAAATAATTGGATTTGTTTTATTTGCTTATCAGTTGAAACATGATTGATATAAAATCAAATGCTTGTAATGCTTATAACATTATTGAAAAATGGAATAGTCAACTAAGAAAGTCAAAACTTTCTGATGCAAAAAATTTACCACTTTATATTCGTCGTCTTGTAGTGATGGTTGAGAAGCTGAAGGAATGCCTTGCATGTATTTTTGGTAATCTTCGGGTATAATGTTGTCACGAAGAAGTGATAACAAATCATTTTTCTTTTTCTCTGAAACTGGTATTCGTTGGATAGCTGGTATGAAGTCCATTCCCGTTGTCTTCCTCTCTTTCTTCTGCCAGCAACGTTAATTAATAAAAATTCTTCATCATTTAAGTCGTACTTATATTTTATCAACAAAGCATTGCTTTTTTCAAATCTCACCTACTTTATTTTTAGCCATTGAACCTTTTCGTGATTTGTATTCATCGTAGTCAAAGCTTCAGCAAGTTCTTGAAGATCGTAAAAATCTTCCAACTTCAAACTAATCCGTTGCCGTTGATATTAAGGCTTAACACTCCCTTGTGGAGTAAATTTTTGTGTATTTTCGGGCTCTCCATGCATGCATGGAGCCAGCCTCTAAGTATGGATGCCACGACCCCATAAATTTTAAATCAATTATTTCTAAATAATTTATTGTATTCACTGCATAAAGCATTGCAGCTATTACGTATTTATTTCTATTTTACCCTCCACAAGCATCACTAAATGTTTTACACTTTCGGGTAACACGTTCCAATTTCCGTATTGCCTTTCTTTCCATGGATCTCATCCCATACGTAGCAATATCCATCTGAAGTTGATTACTCGAATATGGTGAAATTGTAAACATTAAGCTTCAGCTTGTAAAAAATTTGATTATCTCCGGCAAAAGGTGCTCTAAAACTTCTTCCTTTTTCAGCAGGCTTTTCTTTGTCATCTTTTTTCATTTGTATAGCATCTTTCTCTCTGCTCTTATGACTATCATATTCTTCTTTTAATGGTGCTTTGTCTTGTGCAGTATTGTAATGTAACGCTTACTACATTTGCAACTTTGGTCCTTTGTCGGAAAAAAAAATCTACAGCTGGCACAAATTGATGAAATATCTTCTGATAAACAAACAGAGAAACTGGTGTTGTATTTCTAATTACGCAAAACTCGTCACTATAAGGTCTGTGCTTTATAGATATGTTCAAATCAGAGCCTAAATATTGTTTGGTAGAATCTAGTCTGCAGTAGTGCGACTCAACACGGGTAAAGCTATCTATGTGTTCCCCAACTAATGATGCGCTTGATTGCTTCATCTGTTGAATTACGAGGCTTTGTATCTTTTTGTCTTATCTGATTTACATACAACTACTACTAATATCTTTTCTTGCATGTTTCGACAACACGATGAGATATAGTTTTACCAAAAAAATTCAAGCATACCCTTTTTCTTGAACCATGTGAGCCCTTAAACAGTAAGTTCTTGATGTTTTCCGTCTTATTTCTTGTGTTTCCACATTCCTCCTTTTCACTGACACATTGGTAATCAAGGAACTCAAATGCAACTTCTGCTTTTTGTGGTCAGTCAACTTCCAGTATTCTTGGCAAAGAACCTCTCTTTGCTCTTCAGAAATCACTTGATTACACTTATATCTACATCGATCACAATTTGCAGGTAAAGCTTTCTTATTTGGAACTTCTTTTCCACTTCTATTCACATATTTTTAGTCTTTTGTTCTTCACAACCGTTCTTTTCCAAGAAGCTTTGCCAGCCTTTTTCCTTTTCACTTTTTTCATTTGCTACCAAATTTTCTTCTACTATTAGTTCATCTTCTGAACTTAGTTCTAAATATGAAATCAAAATTAAGACGTATCATTATGCCTTTTTTTAATTATAAGGTGCCAAAACCTATTTAAACGGAGATTTTCTATTAAAGTTATTAGTGTGTTTATGTATTTCAATAGCTTCACGTTGTCAGCGTATAACATTAAATGGCGTCAAATTGTAACAACAATAAAAATAAAGCCAACTTATTATAACAATAAATAATGTGGTGATAGGTTTTAGAAAATTTAAATGTTATACTAAAGTTCGAGTTTAATAAAAACTCTTACGGTGATGTAATTTGTATAATGATTAAACGCCAATTGTAATATCTCTAACTGTGATGATGTAATCTGAACGAGATAATTCATAAATAATGAAATATAACTTAATGGAGATACTAACCTTTCACCACTAATTGTGCCGTCTCGACTCCAATCGGTAGAATAAGAAAAGGCCAGGTTCTAATATACTGATTTGCTCATATACCTGAAATGCTGCTTGCTTCCCATCTGCTTAATTATTTTCTCTTCACTACATTAATAAAAAATGCAATGTAAACAAGCGCCACGTTGTCTTTAGCTATTAATATTCGGAAAAACAACGAAACCGAGTTCGTAAATAATAAAACATTCATCAAAATTAAAATAAAATTACAAGATACACTTACGTTTATTTAATATCCAATTGAAAGGATTATGTCAAAGAGGTCTTAAATCTATTCGTTAGTTACACAAAAAAATATCATTAAATAATTACCTTGGAACAGTTCTATTTTATTACCGCTTGTAACACATGAAACAGAATGGTGAACTTGGTGAGGTCATTATCTTGATAATTTATTCTTAATATATTGTGTCCATAAATTTAATGCATTTATTTAAAGTTTAAGTATGTAAAACTTGCGTTGTAGAATGTAATCCAAATAATAGTTCCATTAAAATTAAAAAAATAGCAAAATAGGGTAAAAGTAGGAAAATAGTGCCATTAAAGCCACAAAAAAATAGTGAAATATAAGTGCCATATACAAGTAAGTGCCGTATACAAGTAAGTGCCTGGAAAGAGCAAATGCTTTAGTTTTAAATATAATGAATTAGAAAATAACTTACCATCAAAATCTGATGGCACTAAATATAAAAAATTAGGTAATAACCATTATAACAATGCCTCTTCTGCTGTAACATTCAGCAGCAAGTGAAAAATATAGCGGCTTTCAGAATAGCTCCTCTAAGTGTTTCCCCCAAGAAGTTGTCACGCGTTGCGCGGATACCATGATCAGAATCCAATTTTTTTAAGAAAGGAACTATAACTCTTTATGAAATATTACACCTAAAAAGATATGTTCTAGGAAATGTAAATAAAATTGCCTTTCTCAATTCTACATTTTAATAATTAAAAACTTTTCTAATATTAAATTAATGTATTATTTAATACAACCCAAAAAAAAGGTTGTTACAAACGAACATAATAATGAGTTTGTCTTGACAAAATTTCCATATTATCAAATTGAATGTCATGATTTTCAAGGCATGGTCAGCCACCGCAGACTTCTCTGGTTGACGTAATCTACAAAATCTCATATGTTCTTTACGTCTTGTACGAAAGCTACGTTTTGTGGTTCCAATGTATACTTTTCCACATGAAGAAGATAACTTATACACTCCGGAAAATGATACTGGGTGTGGCACATCTTTAGGTGATCTTAAATGTTCTTTAATTTTTCTTGTAGGTTTAAAAATAGTCCTAATGTCATATTTAATTAGGATTTTTTCAATTCTATCTGTAACATTAGCTATAAAAGGAAGAAAAACAGTACCAACATTAAGAACTGGTTTTTCTTTAAGGTTACGCCTAGAAGGTGTAATAACATTATTAATATCTGAAAGTGAATATCCATTATCTTGTAAGGATTTTGATAAATATTTATATTCATCCTTCAAAAATTCAGGGTCACAAATTCGTTTTTCTCGATCTACTAAAGATTTAATTACATCAATTTTTTTGATATGGATGGTGGTTGGATAATTTATGAAGGTATCTTATCAGTGTGTGTCTGCTTTCTGTAAACCTTAAAAGATAGTAAATTATTATTTTTAGATATTAATATGTCAAGAAATGGTAAACTTCCATTAGTTTCTTTTTCCATGGTAAACTGAATACTAGGATGTATACCATTTATAAAAACCAAAAACTCATGCAGTACCTCTTCTCCATGTCTCCAAATAACAAATGTGTCATCTACATATATATCAAGCTGGAGGTTTTTTAAGTATATTTTGTAACGCTAATGTTTCAACCCATTGCTACATCATCAATCTGTTCATAAAATTTACTATTCCACTGAAAATAAGTTGTAGTAAGCAAATACTTTACTAATATAATTCGGGAAACTTCTGTGTTTAGCATAGGATTTCAGGGCGACAGCGATTACAGCGCCATCTATTGGTATGAGGTGATAACTAACAAGCACAGTATGGCAAATTCAAACATATGACATTATAGATAAGATACTTTAAATTGTGGCAATAACTCTGTTGAAGTTCAAAACATGTGTAAAATTGTGTGAGGAATGTCATTTATTAGAAATTATGATATAAAAATATTGATTGAGTACAAAACACACCTTTAATATGAACTTGTTTAATAAAAAAACACTATTTATTTATGTGTAAGTTTATGAAACTTTAAATTTTTTTTAGTAATCTTAAACTTGGGAACTGGATCATTTTTTCTCTTAACTACACAGTTAAATAATACATTTAAATATTTAGCAATAAATAATTTGTGGCAGTCACTACATAATTCATTTAATTGTATATTTTCTGCAGCTATTTTATTTATAATTTTATGTTTGATACCTTGGCGATCTTCACTAAAATATCCAGGAAAGGAAGATTCAAAAATAGTCTTTAATTGAACACAAAATGTTATAGCAGTGTCGTTTAAAAATAAAATAATTTTTGCATTGTCATACTTCTTCATCTCTATATGAATATTTCGACAATCTAAGTTGTCATTTGTATTGCTAGATATCGCAGCCTTACCGTCTTCGTGAAAAAGTTTACTGCATGCCTATCCTCCTACATAACTTATTGCATTCTCTTCTATTAGAACTTGTTTATCGTCTCCAGCAGGTATGAAATCTTTATGCAAAATTATTTCGTTTTTCTGAATTTTTAACGTGGTTTCTTTGTTCAAAGTCTTGTTTTTGCAATAAAAACTGCGTTGAATCACAATTGCTATCCTCCGACGGTTTTGTCATGGTAGCACGTAATGCAGAGCGCAGTTTGGTTGCATCAGGAGTTACATTATTTTCTCCTTGGTTCCTTAAAATAGAAAATAAATTTTCCATCGAGTCCTGTGTCAAACGTCTCGTTAATAAGTATTTAAAGTCATAATTGTCCCTTAAATCAAGCCATAATAATTTAAACGCTGAAATATTTTCTAACCAGCCTTTTAAACACACAGAGTTTGCTAATCTCTTATTTTCAATATTTAAATTTTGCAGAAAAATAGTAAGTTCATTGAGCTTCTGGAAATGAGGCCCTTTGTCACTCAAACATCGTCGATATATTTTAGCATTATAACACTGCGAGGAATTGAAAATATCGAACAGAGTATCGAAATTCTCCAAAAATTCAGCTGTATGTGCTGCTGTACTTGGTAAAGAATTAAAAGATACATAAGTTAAAATTCCCCTCGAAACGGAATGACTTAACACTCGTACAGCCAAACATACCCTCATTGGAGAAAACGGTTGTAGTTCTATGCATTTATTATTTAATTTGGGTGCTAACCTGGGGGTCATATTCCTATCACGTTTGTAAAATTCAACAACATCAGACCACTTAGATGTTTTGTTTTCTTTTACATTTTTTATGTCATATTTCTTTAGATTATTTCTAATAGACTTTAATAAATGAGGGGAATCATTAAAGAAGAAAATCTTTTCCTTCTCAATTTCAATGTAAGGTTTTTCGGTTGAAACCCCTAACAGTGTCCTTACTTTCCTGTTGTTAGTGCCTTGATCACACACGACAGTTTTGAGTATAAATCCTGTATTTTTAACTTCATGCAGCACATAAAGCAGAATCGCTTTCAAAATGGTTCCATGCATTGCATCTCTTGATAAAAAATATCCCAACACCTGTTTATAGTTCGTGTATAGGCCTCGCACCATAAACACCATCACTTGATTGCACAGTTGTGGATTCTTATTTGGCACAACTTCTCCAAAATCTTCATAGCCATCAAAAATGTCACATCTGCAATCATATGACACTAGCTGGTTCAAAGACATTTCATCAAACATAATTGATACAACTTTTTCTTCTTTTTTTAATTTTTCGGCTTTTATTGCCATCAAGCTGAGTACCGTTTGATTAAGTCCAGGTTTTACCTGAATATTATAAAGCCAGTTTCGCAGTGATCGTATAGTGGGCAAGCAAAAACTTTGTCGCAGAAATTTATACGATTTTGTGGAGCAGTAATACAATGCTAATGCAAATTTTTTATCCAGATCTGAGTATCTGCGGCCCTGTGGTTTACGAGACTTTTGCCGAATCTGCATGTTAATAAACTGCGCAGCGGTATCCTCCTTGGTTACTGTGGGAAGCGTAGATAAATTTTTGGGCTTTAGCTCTGCGATTTCTTTTTTATATGTTTCGCATTTCTTTTTATACACTGCACACTGTTTTTTATATTTATGCAAAAGCTTTTTGCACCCGTATGTTTTGCGCATCTGTGGACATATTCGGCACAATGTATTACTGTCACTTTCCATCATAGCATCTTGTACTTCTGTGTTTTCACAAGACACGTTCATCGGCTTTATTTCAGGAGAATCCTCACGTTTCCGTTTTTTCGGACTGCGTCTGGTATTATCGGTGTGATTATATAATTTCAGGGAAGGAACAGCACCATGGTAAATTCTGCAAAAATAGGTAGTTCTTAGAATCAAATCTACATTTCAGGAAATTGTTTACCCTTGACTAAACAAATTCTTGTTCCTGAAATCTTGCGTGTTAAAATGGTCGGAACAAACTGTATAATTTTTGTATAAATGCTCAGGACCTTTTTCTTTTAAAATATCATCAAGGTCTGCCCTTTTGCTTCTTGTAACCCATACTCTGCAGCTACAAATTTTAATATCAGTAGGTAGTAAAAAAATGTTTCAAAACATCTAAATACCGGTAAAGTTCTTAATTAATTATAAAGCACATGTAGTAGTTTCAAAATCTCGTGGCACCCGAAACGCACGGCAGAATTTAAAACAATTTCGAACACTAAAAGTAGGCAACACATTATTTACGTTGAGAAACATCGGTAGGTAAAATGCCATCCTAAGCATGTAGAGTACACAAATATAGGTGTAATTATTTATATAACTTCATATTAATCGTATGTATCGCGTTTAAATAAATCAAGCCCGCATCTCAAGTGCCACGAGATTTTGAAACTACTCGCTACTCACATTTCCTTATTTTTGGGAAACCTGTAGAAAGACTTTACTTCCTTTTGTATTTTACAATTATTACAACCATATATGGCACATACTGATCCCCTTTGACTCATTTCACAGATTACAAATGGATTTAAAGAGCAAAAAACAATCAGACACTAATGTAAACACCTGCAAGAACTGTTTAGTTGTCAACTCGTACCGCTTGACGGTGTTGATGCAATAGGCGTTAAATGAATATTAGGTTTATGGATTTTTGGTAAACCATATAGTTTTGGTGAAATAGCTTCAGAGTTAGTTAGTTTCTTTTTTATTTCTTCAGTTAATCAGTTCTTTAGTTTTCGAAAGAAACTTTTTTGTTGGATGTTTTGGTATTTCACGATAAGTCTCTGGTTCCAATAATTGTTCTATTTTAACGTTATAATCGTTCATATTTAATATAATAGTTGCATTACCTTTATTTAATTTTAATATTATTATACTTTCATTGCGTTTAGGATCAAGTAAAGCACGTCTTTGACGAAAGGATAAGTTGGTCTTTGTAGGTTTTGTTTTACGTAATATGTTAGCGGTTATATCTAACTTCATTAGCAGCATCAAAAGGTAATGCTTTAATGGAGTTTTCGATATTGGAAATTATATCTTCAAAAGGTGTTATCGCAAAATTTCCTCCTTTAGAAAGCGCTTCAATAGCGTAGTCTGAAACAACATTATCAGCAAGTTCTGTATTATAAGTGTTTTGTAACTGTGGTTTCCTATTAGTAGAGTTGATCGGCCCATTTCCACAGTTTTTGCTTTTGGAGCGCGACGTTTCGGAAGCGGACTCTGCTTCCGTCATCAGGCTTAGTCTTGAGAAGGACTGTTTTCGCACTTGAGTCGAATTCATATCTTATATATAATTTTTTTCCCAAGCACTTGACTACTTTCAGATTCGAACTTGGTACCTTTCACTTACTAGTCTGATGTTTAGCAGAAGTTTGCAGAAGTTTATTGCGCATGTTGCGCCGTAACTTCTCGCGCAGGCATATTGCGCTTAAGCTCTTCGCGCATTATTGGAATCCATATGGGTTTCATTCCTACACTAGCTTGGCTTATTGGATTTTCTGAAAGGTACCAAGTTCGAATCCGAGAGTAGTCAAGTGCTTGGGAAAAAATTATATATAACATATGAATTCGACTCAATTGCGAAAACAGTCCTTCTCAGGACTAAGCCTGATGACAGAAGCAGAGTCCGTTTCCGAAACGGCGCGCTCCAAAAGCAAAAACTGTGGAAATAGGCCGATCAACTCCACTAACTATCAGAAAGGTTTATAACTGTTTTTTTTTATAATCAATAGATGGTCTATTATGTTGTGTTTGTATAATTTATTAAATTTTTCATTTTGATATTGACATGAGATGTCAAAATTTATTTCCAAAGATTTAAACGTTATAGAATCAATTTTATCCCAATCTTGTTTATTCAATATAGATGAAATTTCTAAATGTAAATATAAAATATTTCTATCGGTGTTATCCAATGACTAACTAGTAATATGTATTTAATTACGCAGAAGAGCATTTTCAGTTCTTCTGTAAATATTATTAGCTTGTTTGTTATTAAAATTACTTTTAATATAAATAATAATACTAAAGTGTACATATCACTAATGACATATTCATTAGTTATTTTTTAAAATGCAGTATTTAATGAGATTTTTATATTAGAAAGTGGACACTAAGGAAATACCGCATTAATCTTAGTTGTTGTGTTCTGTTTAGATAATTACCCAATTAAGGGAAATTAGTGCCACCAAGGGGACACTGTATATAAAGAATCCAATAAAGGAGAAGTTCTATAATATGTTATATAATACGTTTGTTGAATAACGTCAATTTAAAATTACAAACATTCCTTCTACATTGTATTTTAATGGTTTACAATTACTACAAATAATAAATTTTAAATTAAAATACATCCTTTTCTGACGTGAAACTTACCCAATTAAGGGAAATTAGTGCCACCAAGGGGACACTGTATATAAAGAATCTAATAAAGGAGAAGTTCTATAATATGTTATATAATACGTTTGTTGAATAACGTCAATTTAAAATTACAAACATTGTATTTTAATGGCTTACAATTACTACAAATAATAAATTTTAAATTAAAATACATCCTTTTCTGACGTGAAACTGTAGTTCGAACTATTTCACCCCCTCATCTTTGCTGTCTTGACAATCAGTTATAATTAACGGTCTTAATTCATATATAACTCGTTCTGCTTTAAAAGCTTCTATTATCAACTTATTAGTGTGTTGAACTCTCTTCTTCCACATTTCCTGAGTTGCATAATGTAATGCAAATTTCCATGTAGTTAGCACTTCATCCTCCTTTCCCGTCGTTTTAGCGATATTCTTATCATCAGTTTTCGAAATAAACCATATCATTTCTATAGGGTTAAAGTTGCAATGGTATGGCGGAAAGCGAAGTACTTCATGTCCATCGACAGCTCATCGACAGTATATTTTTATCTTTTTTGTTTTGCCTTGCCAAATTCGCTTGAAACGTTTGTATATGACACTATTATTTGCAATTTGAAGGAGTTCCTATTCGTAGTAATTAAAAAAACGACTATATATATATATATATATATATATATATATATATATATATATTGTTCTTCATTAGATAATTATTCTCAACACAATACGCCACTCATAGTGGTTATTAATTTATATTTATTTATTCTTTTTTCATTATACGATTATTCTCAACCTATTTTTTTGTTTGTTCTTCTCATTTCAAGCGTTGGTGTCGCTCAACATCACTTTTTTTTATTCCTATTTCTTTTCCTTTTCTTGTTACCTGCTTTTCCAACTCGTCACAACCTTAATTACATACAGTACATAAAAGAAAACATAAAACTTAAAACCATATCAATATTACTTATAGATATGTCATTAATGCTCTTTAGGTATCTTTTTTTTCACGATAACAACAAAATAATGAAATATTCTCCTTTAACAACTTTAGTTAATTAAATCTGTCATTACTGCTGACGACGGTAACTGTAGTTATCGAAAAGTATACATTTGGTATAATTTATCTTAAAAATACACCATTTAAAAAGCAAAGGATTCGTAATTATGAGTTGAAATGGTGAGAGATTACGTTTTCATATTTTTGATGTTTTTTCGTGTTTTGAAAAACTACTCTGTTTCTTGATTTGTCAAACCATTTGACCATTAGTACATTGCGAGCATTTTGTATTTGTACGGTCACAACTTGAAAATTAACCCAAGTAAATCGCTTCAGCCACAAGTGTCACAATTTATTAACAATTTAACGTGGTTTAACTTTGACTATTAAAACAGTTTATGGTTATAAATTTGTATATGATAGACACTGGGACTGTTGCATATAGGTAGGTTAAACCACAATTATTTTAATCCTTGGATTGGTGTAAACATATTAATTAAAGTAATTCTAGCATAACTAACCCTTTTGCAACCGGATCTCTATCTTCTTTTCATATGTTATTTATTTCAAAATCCAACTTTAGGAGTAAAATGAAAATGTTTGATAGAAAACACCAGAAGATTCAAATGATACAATACACATGTCATGGAATTCTGGACACAAAAACATACAGAAATAATTGTAATAAAATATTTCAGAATGGTTCCAAAGTGGCGTAACGTTTTACTTTTCAGCACGATTAATAAATTTCTTCTTTTGCCCAATAACAAAACAGATTAGAGTCACACTTGTAAAAAACTGTATCTGTTGTTCTTGAGATCCCATTGCTTTTGTCAGTATGACTTATTTAAGTTAATATTTTATAAACACAAAAACAAAGATCAGATTCATGTTTTTCTGGTTCAAGCAAAACTCATTTTACTACAATGAAATTTTTAAGAATACATTAAACAAGATCAAACCTTAAAATTATTATTTATTCACCTGTATTTGGTACATTTCGAATATTTATTTGCATACGAACGTATTATTTCTTTTTTATATAGACGATTACAGAAAATCGGCAATCTTTGTTGCAATAATTTATGGCGGTAAGCTCTTACGCCTTAAAAATTTATAGATACTTCGATCACCGAATTTTACAGTTGCTGCCTTTTATTTTCCATCTCATTTGTAAGGGAAAAAAGGTCGTAATTGCTGATTTAAGCGTTTTGTTTTATTCTTAAATTTTTTTAATGAATTCAAAATTTGATACTTAATTATTAGTAAACTGTAAGATTTATATTTTTCAAGCTGTATAAATCTGATTTTTATTTTTTAATGTTCCGTTTTAGCTACACATAAATTTCAAATGATTAAAAAGAGTAGCTTACCTTTTATTTTCAAAATAGGAGTTCAAGCGCACATGCAATGCAAATTTATCTACATATCAAACAGTAGAAACGAATACTCTGTTCAAACGTTGATAATATATATTTATCCTTTGCAAACAATTCGGTAATTAGTCCCTGATTTGTACATTATCATTTCTTTTTTCTTTCAGTATCACGCAAACATTTATTAAAATGGGTAAATTCTGTTCGTATAATAATCAAAGATAATTACCGATAGTGTAATTGTACAACTACAGTGATATTTCTTTAGTACAATTTATAAAAATGTAATTTGGCGTAAACAGAGAGGCTTAGTATTCGCAGCGCTGCCCGGAACCACTAAATTCGTATTGTATAATATTGAGGATAGTAATTTATTTTCATTGCTACATTAATCACTCTCTGGAACAAGTACAGTCTAAGTATGTGAGGAAATACAATTATCGGATGTACGTATTAAATCATTACCTACGTTGCCAGACGCACCTGAGCCGTTAAAGGCTGTAGTTGATTACAATAAATACAACTAAAGTACAACTACAATCGTATTACTATTATTTATTAATGTAAAATTAAATGAAAATAATGCTTATTTTAGTTATACGTGCCCAAGATAAGGATGAACAGCATGGGGATCTTGAAAACGGTGAGATACGAAGGCGGTTAAATTAGAGAAAAGTTATATAATTTAGGGCATGTTCACATGTAGTTTGCAAAAGTTCATTATTGTTTACGATTTCCGAGATTAAAACAAAATGTGATTTTTGGGTTTTTCTTTTTTCGTAATTCCTCCATTTATTTTAAAGGATTTTTAAAAACCAAAGGTACTTGTTCATTGTCACTTTTTGAATTCTATTAGATGGCGTTTTCAAATTTTTTATCTGACGTTTTGTCTCCGAGAAACCATCATCAACTTTATTTTCTTATATCGCCGCAACTAGCGAAACACTCTATATTCGATAATATTTGTTGTATTACACATTATTTTTAGTTAATTTATAATTATAATTAATCAATAAGTGTATCTATGGAAAGACGAAATTTTACAAACGAAGAAAAGTTCGATATGTTAACATGCTACATGTTATCCCAGAGAAATTGTGTAGCTACTGAGCTGATGTATTTGGATAAATATCCTGAAGGAAGGCAACCTGGTAAATCCATTTTTAGATGTTTAGATTTTGGTGATATGAGCAAACCCAAACACAGTGAGCGCCTGGTGAACCCGCTAACACACACAATTTTGGCCTCACAGAGAAAATTTAGAGAATCTTATTTTTAGATTTGGATGTTTTTCCTTGAATAAAACAAACCTGGCAACATGTATGAAAATTCATCTTCATAAAACTGTTTTACTATAACAGTTGTCTCTTCGGAGAGTGTTCTTCCTTGTTTTGATTCTGGCATAGCCAAAATTCCCTTTTCACTGCAAAGAACCCTAGCTTTTCGCATTAAATACTCGGAGACGTTCTCTGGTACTTCTCTGCGTGACCATGAATTTGGAGCAATCGTTAATAATTGTATTTTTTCCCGTCTGGTCATGTCTGTCTTGAGCTTTTGCTTAATAGGATCCATCAAATAATTGAGATTCTCAGATTGTTTCTTTAATTCATTTTGTTTTTTTTTCGGTCTTCACTTGAAGACTCATTTTGAGAATTATCATCTACTTGCAGGATAAAAGAAAGTTTTTTCTTGGCCTGTATTTTTACCTGTTTTAAACTATAATGAAACTCAGTTTCTTCATTATTTAAACCTGTGTTTTCCACGTTCAATAATTTTCTGCAAGCGCTCCATAACAGCTTTCCTGGGGCTAAATTGATGCTTTGATGTTCCTTAACATGTTTAGCTTTTTGTAAAGTAATTACCCTTAAATCCCTTTTTTTTGTCAAAGGTGCTGCATGTTTATTAGGTAGGTCACTGTGTGCTTTTTTGGTTTGTTTCAAAATATTTCGAAAAATAACACAAATGAGAACAAATAGTGTCCTTTTCGGATATTGACTATTTGTGGGTCAAATCAATGTTTCCGCATCCTCATTTGAAAGTTTCTCAAACACTAAATGTACATTTTTGTCTTTTGTGAGGGTAAAATTGCCACAAGAATAGTCTAATAGTTTACCTACTGTACAAAACAAATTTGGTCTTACTTGACTAGGACCAGATATGGAATCTAATTTAAAAGAATTTGGTTAATTTACAAAACCTGTTCTATCCCGTCAAAAACACTCTGACGACGAAAAAGCTTTTATAAGCCGTTAGTGAAAGCCCTGAAATATCGACAAGACAAATTGAACATCTTACTGGTATAGTTAATTCTACAGCACAATTCATTTTAAATAAGAATAAATTTCATCCATGTAAATTTCGAGTTTGTCAGGGTCTTAGACCAGCTGATTAGGAGCGGCGAGCAGGTTTTTGAGAATGGTATACTAGAAAATTTTCCTTTTAAAATAATTTAATGTGATGAAAGCATGATAACCAACAATGGAATTTTCAACCGACGTAATAAACATTATTAGGCAAAACAAAACCCTTATTTAAGAAAAGGGTCAAAACATCAACATAGATTTGGATTTAATAAGTGGATGAGCATTTTGGGACGAAGAATAATAGGACCTTTTATTTACCACATCAATTTAAATGCCGAACGATATATGAACTTGCTAAGGACTGATTTTCAAAATGCCTTGTTAACTTGTTAACGACTGTTGGTTTCAACCAGATGGTGCCCCAGGACATAACTTGAGAAATGTACAGGACTATCTGTAATTTCGGTTTACACGAAAATGGATTGGAACTTACAGTGCAGTAGCTTGGCCAGCCCGATCACCCGATTTAAGTCCGTTGGATTTTTTTTCTGTGGGGTTACCTGAAAAACCAAGTGTGTGATGGGAATTTTGAAAATGAAGAGCAGTTGTTATTATGGGTTACAGCAGCAGTTAATACAATTTCGCCAACAATTCTAGACCCTATTTTAAAATCCTCAGTACAGAGAGCTTGCCTGTGTCTAGAAAATAGCGGCAACCTATTTGAACAGTTTTTGTAATTATTTAACTTTAATTAAATAGGTTTAAAAGATTGGAGTTGTTAAATTTGTACATAAAAAAAATACTATCAAATACTAATATTATTCGGAATTTTTCTTAAAAATTAGCTTCAAAACCATAATGCGTCATGCATGGTTAAATTCGTAATAAAAAATACTACTGAATACAGGGCGTTTCGTTGGTTGCGGCGATATAAAAAAATAAAGCTGATGATGGTTTCTCGGAGATGAAACGTCGAAAACGCCATCTAATAGAATTCAAAAAGTGACAATGAACAAGTACCTTTGGTTCTCAAAAATCGCATTTTGTTTTAAATCTCGGAAACGATAAACAATAATGAACTTTTGCAAACTACATGTGAACATGCCCATACAACTTTTCTCTAATTTAACCGCCTCGTATCTCTTACCGTTTTCAAGATTCCCATGCTGTTCAACCTTATCTTGGGCACGCTGTATAGTTACTGAATGCGACGTTCAATTATTTATTTTGTGCTGGCGGTTAGTCCGTTAAACGTTGAAATTAATTTCTATTCTAAAACGTTTTATTAAATATACTTTTATTCTTAAAATAATATTCGTTTACCTTAACAGTATATTTTCTGACTTTTTATTACTATTACACAAAATAAGCGGATTGCCGACTTTTCAACGAAGAATGTCGTAGGTAAGTTGTTAAATATCCTAAATATTACTTCAGTTTATACTTTCCATAAAATAAAATTTATAACCACAAATATAAGTCATAACGCGCTCTTACGATCGCAATTTTTCGGTAAAATGTTATGAGCTAGATGTGAAAAATCTGAATAATCGTGGAAAATAAGCACAATTACCCACTCGGAAGGTGATATCTCAACTTCTACATAATTTCTTAAAAATCCACTTTAAATCTACAAAGCGCAACGCAATTTTAGTAAAATTACCTACAAATTATTTTTCAACAAATAACAGGGTATTTCCAATAACGATGTTATTATCCCAACAGCCAGGATTTAGAAAACACTAGTCAACGTACTGCGTTGTTAAATATTACAGATACAGTTTTAACAAAAATGGACCGCTCGAATTTAACGATGCTCGATAATTCCTTCAAATCGTTTGATTGTCTTGATCACAATTTATTATTGGTTAAATTAAATTTTTTCGATTTTTCTAATGATACTATTCAATGTATTTATCATTATGTTGATCAGAGAATATTGAAACTGAACGTGATGATAAATTAAAAACTTCTAACTCTTTATTGATAAATAGAAGCCTCAGGGTTGTAACTGATGATATCCAACTATGTTACACATTTGAGGAAAGTAATTTATAATTGAACTAACTGAACAGGTTAATCTAGATTTTAAAAGTGAATTGGTCCACACAACATTCTCCATTTCAACTTTCTTAATTCTTCTAGGTCTAATACTGACCCTCAGTTAAAATTTACCATTCATGTCACATCGGCATACACCGAGATAAAATTTCTTTACCAGTTAGAAGACATTATCCCCTCACATTTTAAATGACGTCTTGTAGACTCTTAATTCTTTCTCGGTTTGATTATTGTGTCGTGGTGTATGGTCGCTTTCCCTGTTTTTAATATTTAACTTGTTAAACTTACAAATCTTAGTAAGTTATCTTTTTTCCAAATAGCAATACAGTACTTCGAAGCATAACCGAGACTTATATACCCTATATAGACTAAAACACCTCCCTATCACACTCTTTCAAAATTCACTTTCATTCATTATAAAATCTTTAAAAACATGATAAGCAGTTCTTTGATCTGTTTCTTATAATTAAATTTTTTTGTAATTTATCTAGTGTTAATTACGTGGTTGAGCTTAAGATTTATAGCAGCCATTGGCTAATACTCCGCCCATAATAAAACCGAAAACAACTTTATAAATTTTTGTAATTTACATGCTCAAAATAGCGATTTTACAGATTATTGAACATATTCATAAATAGTGGTTGACGCAGTTGTTGGTAATTGTTTGCAATATCTATTGGTGCATCACTGCAGAATACTGGCTCTTTCATCATACCCCAAATGCATGCATCAGATGGCTAAGGTCAGGTGAATGTGAAGAGTAATCGAAGTCCGTTCCACGAGAAATTATTCTGTTTCCAAAATGCTCACGGAGAAGTTCTAATGAGCTTGTGGCACCATCGTGTTGAAACCATTGCCTGTTCAACCGTAAATTTCTGTAAATCTCTCACAAAGGGTATAATATGTTCTGCCTGTAACGCTCTAGATTAACAGCAATTGTGTTGATGCCAGTTCTCAACAAAATCAGGACCTATTTATACCGTGCCCCGATACAGCACACCAAATCGTAACTCGACCACTGTGGTTTTTCTACAATGAAGTCCAAGAAATCGAGTTGTTTGTCTATTGATATAGCCATTTAGGTGAACATGACTTTCGTCTGAAAACCATACATTTTTCAAGAAATCGGTATCTTCGTATACTAGGCTCAACTCGCGCCGACAATAAACTTTTCTTCGACGTTTGTCCGCAGTGTTTGGTCGTTGTCCAATTTGAATACAATATGGATAACCACCAATGCCTTTGAACATTCTACGTGTGGACTGATGTTTAATTTATACGCAGTTCGTCGAAGACTTCGTTGTGGAGACTTCAAAACTTGGTCAAGAACCCGTTCTTCATTATCGTGGGTACAAATTGTTCGACGATCTGAAGAACCCTTACGCTGACACAAGAACCTACCTGTGCGACAAAATTTCTCAACAGTTGCTAACATTGCGCTTTTACTGGGTGCAGCTTTATTAAATTGCTCCCAATATTTTTCAAAAACTAGTTTCAAACTTGAGCTACTTCCGTATGAACGGAAATAAGGTTCTACTATAAATACATTTTCCTCAGTTGTCAGAACCATTTTCAGAACGATTTTAACATGAGTGTAATACAGTTAATGACAAATAAACCAAAGATAACGAACAGCAACAGCCTAGCCATTCTATGACCCTTCATATTTCGCTACTTTTTATTTTGGCGGATACCGTATTTCGTACATAATGAACTCTTCACATGACCCTTCAGTACACAAACACGTATTACAATTGTCTTTCGTAACACTAAATGGTGCTTTTACTTTTGTTTCAAAGCAACCACAAACGTGAAAAAACCTATTTTGGTAACCACTTTGGTTGAATTAATTAGCGGTGATTTGTTTTCCCCGACAAGGTAATTGTACCGATTGCTGGATTGAACATTTTCTGGTATAAATCCAGAACGAATGGGTTGTCACCAAAATTTAGGTAATCTTAAGCCGCGTGACGGTCTGTCAAATAAATACTACCGTTCTATTTAGTTTTTTCAAAAAAATTACAAAGATTTGTAATCTCTGCAGAGAAGGTCCTCTAGTTTATTTGTTTCAATCTAAACGCTTCAACAAAAAAAAACACCCTTCAAAAGACTATACATTGCACTTTCAAACAAGGTTAAGAATATTCGAATCTGTTGAGTGGTTCTGGAGATATTGAAGTGCAACTATTGGAAATTGCATTAACCTCCCTCTGCTTTATTATGAGAAATACAGAGAAATGAAAATGATGTGGTATCACGCAAGCTCTCAAATGATATTTTCAAGGTTATAGCTCATCACCTAATTTACCGAGGTAGCATGAAGTTTATATTTCTTGGTAGCAGTTACGTCCCCTATCGATCGAGTTATGAACTTCAAAATATTTTCCAGCCATTCCTCTTACGTCCTTTACCTCTAAGGATTTTTTTACAAACTTCTAGACCATACCGCTGTCGAGATAGATCCTCTTTGTACCCTTATCCGGACACCCAGTATATGCTTGGAATGCGGAATGCAGCGGCTTGTGGAGAAAAACTGACAATACCCGAAGTGTCGAACTAACCTCCCTGACAGATAGAATAATAGAGCTTGGTAAACTAAGGGAATAGATAAAACGTGGTTTTTGTTGATTAGGCTAGAGTATCAGCCGCTAAAAGCTAAAAGTAATGCGAGGAGTTTTAAGAAGGGGTCTCGGTAAATCCTGTAGGGTAAAAGAACCAGCAGAGTTCAAGATCGACAGAGTTCATTAAAATTATAGATATTTAACAATACATGTATAGATTATAGATACAAAGTACACATAACTAAATAAAATATACATACATGAAATATTTGTATCGTGTTATGTTGGTGGTGCGCTGCTTAGGAGTCTTCGCCCTCTCCAGCGCGTGGGTCGCGTGGTTTATGGTTTGCGTGATATTGATGTTATGCCTGTTTACATCGTGTTGTGTAGTGTTGGTTTCCAAAAAAAAAGATCGTCGTGTGGGGTTTGCAGCTATTGGAGTTCGTGCTATGTGGACTGGCCCGTCGTCTGCTGCCTCGGACATCTAAAATAAAAAGAAAACCGTATAAGTTTAGTCGTCACAATGGCCTACACTACGATAACGGGGCTATTATTGTACAGTAGTAGAATGGAATTTTTGTACCTTGAGGAGGTTCAAAACAAGTAGGACAGGAAATAGTTATAGAAAGTCGCTATTGTATACTTATCCGAGGCATCCTTTCTCGTCGCTGTTTCGTAGAGTACTTACCCAAAATGGGGATACACCTTTTAACTGTGCGTAAGGATCACTCCCCACAGGTCAGTCGCAGTTTGCGCCTTAGCTAATGTCGCTTCCACCTTGCAGATAGACAGGTAGGGCCTTATCCAAATCTAAGTCTCCGAAGAAGCAGAATGGCGTCGAACCCTGAGGTAGGTAGAGCAGACGCATTCGGTACTTGCTCTTTCTCACTACCTTTCGCCGTCGCCTACTCGTAACTAACACTTATTCCGTGTTGATAGGGTGTGGCTGTTGGCGGTGTCCTCTTATGTTGGCGTGGTGCGTCGGTCTGCTTCCGCTGGGGCTGCGGTAGACGTGGGAACTTCAGTCATTCCCAGAAGTTGGCCTGTTGATCACCACCGCAGTTGACCCACTTAACGGGGTTTGGTGCATTCGCTGGAGTGGTGAATTCCTACGTACTTTACATAGCGTACCGCCGCCCCATAGTAACGCTGTGCTTAACAAATCCTTGGCATCAGTGATACTGTCCGATGCCGGATTTCGGCCTCAAGTCATCGATAGAGATACGAAGCCCAACTACACACTCCACCTCTCGGATCCTCCTTAGGTCCTCTTCTGTTGGGGGCGTCTCCAGCAGAAGCGGGATAGGTCGTACTTGTTTCTTCATCCTGAAAAGAAATGCAATTAATGTAGCGTTCGTATAGCTCTGAGCAAACGTCGCTCTCAGAGATTTCTATCTGTGCTCTCCGTGGAACCACCTTCAACGTATTATTTTGGTCATAAGTAATGTGCCGGCATATGTGTAGGCAACCAACATCTCACCTTGCCGATGTTTCCCGAAAATGTTTACCAAACAATATAGCTTCTAAGAATCGTATAAGGTATTTTAATTTATTAGAGAAAAAACAAGAATTACATACTTTTAATATCCGGTGAAAGTAGTATATTTATGTGACACAATACAGAACCTCAACAACTTGTCGATTTTAGGTAAGTAAAGTAAACAATGTTGATTTTTACAAAAATATTTATATAAACACGTGATTAACAAATTAAGCTATTGACTGCATCCCTACCCCATGCAAACATTTTCGGATGGCATCGGCGAAGTTGGATGTATGCCGGGACATTACTTAAGACCAAAATTGTACGTTCACTCGTTGCCCGATAGGTATGGTACGGAGTACGATGCCCATCCATATACCGCATCAACCTCTCACGGTCCTTGGCTGCGGAAGGCTGTATCCTGTATTCATCGCTGATTGGCTTCGGTGAAGGCGATCCCTCACCGGTCACATTTTCGAAAGAAGGTGACCCAGTTCTACTTGTGACGAAGGAGACTGGTGGCACCCTCTCCCCTGAACCAGCTGAAGAACTCTCGCCCTTTTATAAGACACGAGATGGAGATAGGGTGGGTGTAGAGAGATAAGTGAGTTCGAGAAATCGAGCTTTTCTAAGGATATTTAATATAGGAAACAATGGTAACGATATCTGGATGGTTACAACATTTTGTTTATTAAAAACTCATACTACTAATAAATAATTGGTTAGTTAAACTGACCTTTTAAGATTATTATTCCACGTTAATTTTATTTTCAATGGCGCAGATTTGAGTGTTGAACTAGTTTATTCAGTTTGGATGGTCTCATTTGATTAATTTTAAACAATTCGATTAGCAATCTTTTGTAACCTGCTCGGCTTGCGATGAACGCGTTTTGTATTTCGGACTTACATAAGAGGTAAGAAATTAAATTATTGTATTTGTGATATTATTTTAAAGTAATTATATTTAATAAATTAAAAGAAGTTCTTCTAAATTTAATAATTTATTTCACTTGGTTAAAAAAAAAGAAAAGAAAGTATAACAATTTGACATCAGTATATAGTTACGAGCGATAATTACATTTTAAATGAAAATAATGATTCTTGGATTATAATCATTCACTAGTTCTGGTTCTTTGTTCTTTTGTCTAATGTACAAAATCGTTTATTAAATTAATTCTAGATCTCGGCTAATGACTATTAACAAGCGTTCTGTTTTTTTATTTATTTTTGCATCGTATTGACTGTTAATTATTTGTTGTGGTTTCTTTCTTTAAGGATTATGTAAAAGAGAATGTGAAGGAATAAACATTCTTTCAATTTTAAGACATACTTTAATTAACACATCTATGTACTTTATAGATGAAGCGATCGAATAAGTATTGTATGTGTTATTTCATAGTTCATTGTAATAGCATAAAGATGCCTTAATTTTCTGATTGAGATCCATTCGTTCTATATAAGGTGTCTAATTTAAACCTCGGTACATGGGCATATTACGATCGCCTAAAACTCGTCGTGCACAAATTTTACAGTCGCCCATCTCACCCCCATTAAATTTGAATACACAGGGTGCGCCACGGAAACGGGCGATTTGTAAGACATAAAAAATAACTAAATCATTTTATTAAGAAAATTAAAAACTATTTCACGTTAACCTATACAAAATAGCATTTTATTTCTTAAAAATAACGTTTACGAGATGTCTACCATTTCTATGCAAACATTCTTCCAAACGTAGAGACTATGCATAACATTGCGTAACGTTTCAACAGGTATCCGGTTGATTTCTTCTCGAATTCTTAACTTCAGTTCATCAATATTCTGTGGGCGATGTGCGAAAACTTTAGTCTTTAAGTAGCCCCACAGAAAAAATCACACGCCGACGAATCCGGAGATCTCGTTGGCCAAGGAATGTTTCCATTCTTAGAAATGATGTGATCGGGAAACAGTCGGTTTAGGGCTGCTATAGATATTCTGGCAGTGTGTGCAGTTGCCCCGTCTTGCTGAAACCATTTGTCGACATTTATCTGTGGAAGTAACGCTAGCCTAGGTCTTAGAAATGTCTCAATTATTCCAACATAACGGCCTGATGTAACTGTCACTGCATTTCCATTGTCATCTTCGAAGAAAAATGGACCAATTACACCAAAGGACGAAATTGCACACCACACTGTCACTCTTGCACTATGTAGTGGTTTTTGATGAAGAACTCTAGGGTTTTCATGTGTCCAGTATCGAAAATTCTGCTTGTTTACGAATCCTGAGAGATGAAAATGAGCTTCATCACTCATAATCACATTGTCAATAAAATTTTCATGATTGTTAATATGGTTTAACAAATCACGACTGAAGTTTGAACGACTTATGAAGTCATTTGGTTCTAATTCTTGCACAATCTGAATTTTATATGGTTTAAAATGCAAGTCCTTGTGTAAAATTCTTCTTAAGGTTGTCGCTGAAATTCCCAGCGAAATTGAGTGACGCCGTGCAGAACGTTGTGGACTTCTTACCATAGCTTCCCTGACTCTCTGAATGGTTTGCGGTGTTCTCACTGGATTCAATCTCCGGTGGGGCTTCCGTTTGAGCGATGAAGCTGTTTCTTCAAAATTTTTAACCCAAATTTTGATAGCATGCGCAGAAGGCATTCGGTGTAAAATTCTTCTTAAGGTTGTCGCTGAAATTCCCAGCGAAATTGAGTGACGCCGTGCAGAACGTTGTGGACTTCTTACCATAGCTTCCTTGACTCTCTGAATGGTTTGCGGTGTTCTCACTGGATTCAATCTCCGGTGGGGCTTCCGTTTGAGCGATGAAGCTGTTTCTTGAAAATTTTTAACCCAAATTTTGATAGCATGCGCAGAGGGCACAGCATTATTACGATCAATGTTAAAATGGTTGCGAAAGATTCTCTGAACTACTACGTAACTATTACTTTTGTGGAATGCTCGTACGGCAAATGAACAGTGTTCAGCTGACCACTGTTGCATTTTGACAAAATGCTGTTAAACTGACAAATCCTAAAAGTAATTATTTGAAGTTTACTATTAAAATGATATTCAAAATTGCCCGTTTCCATGGCGCACTTTGTACAAAGAAACTACTGTTTGCTTAGTAAAGATTAGTTTACATCAATGTTTTCGTATCTATACAAAACTGTTGAAGAAACAATGTCTTTATACTAATTAATGCAAACCATTACATTTTATTCGAGAATTTTGGCTGGAGACGTGCCTGAGGATTGTGTATTAACATGATGTGCTGTATCCAGGCGAATTGTCCATGAGGATAGGTATCACGACGAGTTCTTACGGTCAATTGCGCGCTGCAAATTAAGCACCGTACGATTATGGTACGGTGTAATGAACAGTCGCAAATGATAATAGGGAATAATGCATTAACGCTAGTATAAAAAAGTTGGAGTAGTAAATGATGTATTTTTTGTTTGAGAATAAAAAAACTCAACGTGATCTGGTTGAAACATTTTGGTCCTAAATTTGTGAAATTTTGCATTGATAGGTTTCCTAACTTTCAAGACTTCTTCTATTACCTTAGTTTGAAATTTGACTACCTTCTGCCTCAGGTTCCGGCTTGCGATATCTCAATTTTGGGAGATTTCAATGTTCCTAACTCTTATTGGATATTGATCTACTACTAATCCTGCTGGTCATAGTATAGAGACATTTGCTATTTTATGTGATCTCACGCAAATGATTTCTGAACCCACAAGAATCCCTGATAAACCTAACCCGACTCCACGTCTTCTAGATCTCTTTCTTACATCAAACCCACTTGTTTATAAAATTTCAGTTCTTTCACTACTCGGTCCATCTGACCATAGTCTAATAGAAATAACTTGTTCCTAATTCCTCTGTTATTCGTAACACTGATAGAACCTTGTGGTGTTTAAAGTCAGCTAAATGGAGTGATTTACGGGATTTAGCTGCTACCTTTCATGGCGTGAATGTTGTTTTAAATCGTCCTCATCTTCGGACATTGCTCTTTTAGTATCTGAAGGCATCTTCATGGACAAGGACATTCCCAAAAACAAAGTTGTTCAACAAACATGAAATAAACTAGCTACTTTGGGCAGTCGTAAATTTTGGTCTTTTGGTGATTACTGATGGCTATAGACATCAATAAAACTTTGGTACATCTTCATTTTCCCCCATTACATCCTTTGATGGATCTGTACTCGCTGATTCTGCAGATAAAGCCAATGTTTTTGTGAATTTATTTGCATCAAACTCGTGTGTTAATCATTCTGAAAAAGATCGGCTCAGATGATATCCGCTATTGTCTGAAAAATACCCCCCGGTCCTATCTAAGCTTTATTCGATCTTTATGTCTGCTAGGGACTTCTCTCATCATGGAATTTGGCAAATGTTCCCAAAAAAGGCGATACGACCGATCCCTCCAACTACCGACTAATTGTCATCACTTCCATTTTTCTTAAATCATGGAAAAAGCCATCAATCAACAACTGTCCTTTTTCCCTGAAACTAACAAATTACTTAGTGATCACCAATAATGTTTTAGGCAGAATCGTTCAATAGGTGATCTTCTTTCATATGTGACTCAAGTATGGAAAAATACATTAGAACAATCCGGTGAAACAGTTGTAGTCGCTTCAGATATCTCAAAAGCATATGACCAAGTTTGGCAAATTCACCTCGTTTGGATTAAATAATACGCTCATCAATTGGCTTTCTAGTTTTCTTGGCAAAAGACGAGTACGTGTTGTAGTTGATGGCTTCTCTTCTAAAGAAGCTGGTATTAAGGCGGGCGTGTTACTTGCCAAATTCACCTCGTTTGGATTAAATAATACGCTCATCAATTGACTTTCTAGTTTTCTTGGCAAAAGACGAGTACGTGTTGTAGTTGATGGCTTCTCTTCTAAAGAAGCTGGTATTAAGGCGGGCGTGACACAGGGATCAGTTACGCTGTAACTGGTCCCTTATATACTTAAATGATCTTATTTCTTCAACGACTAATCCGGTCCATTGCCTTGTTGACGACAGCATTCTTCCTTGTAGTTCATCTCAGTCTACTCATAATGGTAATCCACCTTTTATCTCAAATCAAGACCCTAAAGCCGAAATGGCAGTTTCAATCAACAAAGACTTCCAACGTATCCTTGAATGCAAAAGTAATATTCTAATCAAATTTAGTGCTAATTAAATCCGGCGTTGCCTTGTGTCCGCCAAAAAAGTTCGATCATTTCTTGTTGTAAGCATGAATGGTTCATATTTTAAGTTTTCAAACTATTAGTACCTATCATGGGTTGACCATCTTCTGTCAGCTACTAAAACAGCTCCTCTTAAAATAGAGTTTTTGTACAGATCTAAGCAGTACTTTACTTCTGGCCAACTTTTTCTGCTATGTAAGTCCCAAATTCGACCTCATCTCCAAGATAATTCTCACCTCTGGGTTGGTGCTTCGCAATACACTCTCGATATCTATTGATCGTATTCGAAAAAGAGCGATTACGCTTATAAATGACCCGTCATTAACTTCTGACGTATAGTCTCTTGTCGGTTCGCTAATTCACGTTACCAATATTTAGTATAAATCTCAACTTGTCGTACCAAATGGGCGCAATCCACATACCTCTATGGCCTCTAAACTGTCGAATGATCTTCCTAGTTCCTGTTTTCCTCTCACTTATGAAATAAAAAATTTAAAGTAGCCATTAATATGCATCTCTTAGAAATTCGAGATCGCGCTATCCATCCTCCCTAAGTGTTCCTGAGTACTTTAGCACAGTGGACCACAATTATTAAAAAAAAAACTAGAAAATAATTTCATCTAAATTATTTATTTTGCTTAACAACTGAAAATATACACATCGTCCTTTCGAATATGGCTATATTCGTACAGCATAACCAATTTTTAATGAAAGTACTTAATAACAGAAGTAGAATGATGGGACCAACATCCAAAATCTTAATTCATCTTAGCATTCCTGTTTCAGCCATCTTCATCTTAATATATCTTAGTTCATCTTAATTCACGTGATTTCAACTTCAGCATCCCTAAGGTTCATTCGCCTTAATGGTCTTAGTTTATCTGTATTTATAGATGAACTAAAATGCATCTGGATCAATCAGAGGCCAAGGGTGTGGCCTATCCTCAGACGCTCCAATCATAACCATGGCCAACCAATCAGAATTCCTTAGTTCTCCAACCAGTGTACAGATGCTGGGGCGATGGACCAAAACTGTACCGGAGCTTGTTGAGATGAATTAAGATGAACTAAAATGAACTAAGATACATTAAGTTGGATGGACCTTAAGAATGCTGAAGATGAATTAAGATGAACTATGGTGCATTAAGATGAAGATGATCGAAACAGGGATGTTAAAATGAATTAAGATGAACAAAGATTTTGGTCCTTAGGGATGTTGGTCCCCTCATTCTGCTAAAAGATTATAGGTCTTGCTAGAGCTCAATCACTATAAATATTTATAGATAATAATTCTGTTAAGACATTAGTTAATAAAGTAAATAAAATTTTTGGCATTTTTACTAAATGATTCCGGTTTCAGAAAAAATGTATGCGCCTCGGCAATAATGGTAATTTATAAGATTCTGTTTATTTGCCTCGGCCCAGAGGGCCTCGGTGGCTAAAATCCATATTGGTTTTAAAAAATCCATCATAACCTAATGTCATTTATTATAAACGAAACTAAATTCTTTTAATTTAATTAAAGGGGACGATTTAATACAAATGTTCTAGGAAATGTTGTGTTATTCTATTAATTATCAATGTAAATATTGTTGCTAAATGTGCGATACATATTCTAATAAGATATCTAAGTTGATCGTTTCCTCGTAATCACAATTAGTATTAAACTGTAAATAATATGAGTATAATAGTTTCATAGTTGTAGATAAGTTATTTCTTAAATATTTCACCCTTGTCAAATTTATCAGTGTAGATAATGAATATTCTCTTGTATTATTTAAGAAACCGACGTCATAAGGATTTTTTAAGTTAAAATAACATAACAACATAGATGGGTGATAGAACAACATAAGTGTGACGCAAATACACAATAAAAAAAATTCCATTTCACACATCAACTTAAAGAAAAATTATTTTGATTTTTTAAAAAAAAATTATAGCTATAACATAAGGTTACAGTTAATTCTTATAGCCCACCTTATGATAAGATAAGGTATCACGCACAGATGTTATGTATTTCCCTATATTCCCGATTTGAAAACGACATCTTGAGATCACTGCCAGATCCAAACCCACTAAAAAAACTGTATCCAAACAAAACATAAATCTATGCTTGATACCTTATCTCATCATAAGGTGGACTATAACAATTAACTGTAACCTTATGTTATAACTATAATAATAAAAACGTTCAGGTGTGTCTTTTTAGTTTGATAGAGTTGAGTTATTATTTTTTTCTAACCACGTTTTACACTATTCAAACTGGCATAACTGTACTTAAATGGTGACGAATAAAATATTATATCCTGTGTTCTGAAAGCTTAGATTTTAAAGCAGTTTTTAAAGCATTTGCTTACTATCTAGCAAATTTTTTTTAGAGAATTGTGTGTGTATAAGCTTTTTCCTTTTTTTTAAGAAAATGATAACTTCACAGTTCTAATCAATTTAATAAGTGGTTGTGTAGATTCAGGCTGATCATAAGCTATCTATCCTTAGTTGAAATTTAATGTAGAATACAATAGTAGTGTTAAAGTTCGAGGAATGTATCAAAATCTCTCAGAATTTCTAAATTTTTGGGTGAAAATCAAAATAATTTTTCTTTAAGTGGGTGTGTGAAATGGATTTTTCTAATTGAGCATTTCAGTCACATTTATGTTGTTCTATCGCCCAAAAAAATTTTTAACGCTAGGTCTCGACCACCCTATATAAATCTAATCCTTAGTTAATTCATAAAAACAAGATTTCAAACATATGAAAATTCAATATCCCATAAGAACTACACATGTTTTATTAACTTACATTAAGGCTTTATTGAAAACATTTTTTATTTCACTTTTCAGCTTACATCACTGCATGTATAATGGAGTATTATTATTTTTATGCATTCAGTTTCATATGTCTATAGAATTCACACAGTAAAAACTTGTTATACGTCTTTTTAATTATTTTTTACAGAAGGGACATAAATGCTAGCTGCATGTTCAAGAACATTTACATCGGTACGCGTGATTATTTTATTACCTGAATTTTTTAAAAGCAGTCACTATATAGAGGTGCGATTAATAATGTGACTGAAATCATTTTGATGATTGTATATTTGGCTTCTTTGGCAACTCCACCAATGAAAACATGTTTTATTTACTCTCATTTAGATAAGCGTATTGCATAATAAAAGTAACGACAGTTGACTTTAAAATACGGTATTTTGTTAGTGCGTTAGTATGATGGGTTTTTAACGTATGTATTTTTCATTATCAGTAAAATAACGACTTCGTTCGAATTCGTAAACACTAAGTGGTCGGTGAATGTATATATATTTTTTTATGACGTTAATGTTGTAAAATAATAATCTTCCAAAATTGTTAAAGATTGGTGTACCTGATTTTTCACTTTACACTTCGTTGTTGGTATCTACTGTTCTGGAGTTAAAAATGATGCATGAATCCCATGGCAGCATCACGTGGTGGCTTTCAACTCTTTTAAATAAATAAATAAAATGTATTTTCATGCTTTTTTGAAGTCAATGTCTCCCTCGTTTCCCATTCGTTGATACTTTTGTTACATCGGCTTCACTTTACATATTTAGAATAAAAATATATTCAGTTTCATTTAATCACATAAAGCTAAACTGTCTTCGCGCATATCCAGTTAAGGGAGAATGTCAAATGGCGTGCTGATATTTTAGAAACAAACAGTTTGAAGTAAATAAAGCATTTACAATCTGTTGTTTTATGTTTCGATTCTACATTTTCAGAAGCGGTGTCGTATCCCCCCATTAAAAGTGATCACAGAAGCTCCATAAAAAGTAGTCAAATTAAATGTAAGGTTTTGAACGGTTAAACAATTCTCTAGATTTAGATGTTTGTAAGTGTATACAGCTACTAACCGCTGCCGATCTTACTTTTGATAGAAAAAAAGGTGTACGGCGTTTTTGCTTTTACGAGTTTGTTTTAGAGTTTATTAGATGTAAAAACTTTCGAGTAAAAAAAAGGCTTACAAAAAAATATTATATGTTGAGTAAAAGATTTATTGCGTGAAGAAACAAATAAATGTTCTCAAATACTTTATAAAAATAAAAATATATTCGCAAATAAAATAAATACATAGTAAAACAATATCATACAATAACACACAACAAAAATAATAACGTGTTCGATAAATGAAAATATTAAAAATTTACAAAATATAAATATGAAGAATAATGTTCTAGGAGAGGCTGAGCAAGCAGGTTTTTTTTTATAAAGAGCAAATTTTTGTGTAAAATAAAAAATAACAATATTTTCCCTCTTTATAACTCAATCCGGAGATATACTGTACATAAACATAAATTTATACTGGTATTGAAACAAAGCAAAAACTAAAATGTTTTCTTCCTGACTTTTAATTTAGCAAATTGTCTTATAATTGTGCTAAAATCTATTTTATTGCATACATTATGCTCAATAGCATACGGATCGAAAAAATTTATGGTGAAATTTTTTTTTGCTATTTGCTGCCCTTGTCTCTACCGCTCGGGGCGATGGCCCAGCTCGCGCCCCCCAGGATCTGCCCCTGACCGTGGAGCTTTATTAGAAAAAAAGTTACATCGCAGAAATGCGAGTTAAATTTCGTAAACAATACATTAAAGAGATCAATTCACATTATCGTCGGCAAGTTAACTCTTTTAATTAAAATCATTGTCGGCTAATTATGTGCGATATACTGAAGAAACAATAAAGCAATGGTATAAACGGGAAGAAATGTTGGACATCACAGTTGTTAGACTGATTATTAACATCGGAAACTATTGTGAAAGCTCGGATGTAGATAGTGATTGATTATAAGTTTCATACTTTGACAACCATGTTTCTACAACCTACAATAGTAATAAAAGTGTGGTGGTTCATATTTAATACAATGTCTATTAGTAATGTATTCCAATTATGTAAGTACAATATATTTTGTGGTTAAACGCTTTTCAAGATGTTAATATACACGTTTCCCATAGAATTTATGTTCTACATTAAATGTCATCTTCGTACGAATAATAGTTCGATTTTATTTAAGCACGTAACTTAACATTCATTTTGTGTAATAATGTTGCCGTCTTGTGGGCCATCATTGCTACTGAATTAGTAACAACAATAAGAAATTATGATTATGAAACGTAGTAGTCTTCCGAGTTGTAAACACTGCTGCTCGGTAGTTGTTCAATGCAATTTGTTTAACCTATAAATTGAATTTTCAAATTATCAATTGGATGACTGTTTATCAGCAACTTACAACACAACCATTCTCATGTTTTTATAATAAATGTTTACATTTTGTTCAAAAAATTTCTATGTTTGTAATAGGGCAGCAATGTGTTATAACATACATTGAAGGCTGCAAAAATAACGTACCAAAGGATATTGTTTTTGAACCGTTACATTACGATTACGATAATCAAGGTTCTCTAATTTTTACAAATAAATCACAATAAATAAGTAATTGTATTTTGGAATTCTGCAGCGTTAAATGCTGCCGTCTTGGCGTATATTTTATAATCAGAATTTATTATCACGAGAATAATTCTGACTCATGTTTTTCATATTACACCATATGATTGTATGTGACGACGTAACGGTAAACACTCCTGGCGAGGATAGTATTGTGGTCAGCGCATAACTTTCCCATGCACCTGTCTTGTTGCGTTAAGACGCGTTAAGTATACAGGGTTTTTCAAAAAGGTAGTTCAATCCTTTAATCGTATACTCTGTGACTTTAATTATGTCATTTAAACATGTTACCAATAAGTTTAATAATAGCTTCGAAAATATTAAAATTAATTCAAATTAAATATCATTTTGATACCATTACAGCGAATCTATTTCCAAATTATCCTTGATATTAAAATTGATTGTGTTAAATAATGTATATAATGGATTTATTTTAATTAATCAAAAGAATAAAATTATTTAAAAAATCGTAACACATGGTCAAAATGGTCAAATACCTCTTAAATGAAGCATGAAATCCAAATTTTGTAAGAGGCGAAAAGGTTAAATCAACCTTTAGTCCACAAGTGTTCGTCCAAAAAAAAAATGGGGGGGAAGATATTAAAGGGTACTGCACACCCCTTTCTTTCTTTTAGTTCCTTGAGTTTTTTGCTTAAAATCATACAAAAGGTATGCTAGGTATGACTAAAATTTACACCTTATTTCCAATAGTATACCGATCATATTAATACGTATACCTTTTAAAAAGTTATAATTTCGTCCTGTTTGAGCATACACGACACCAAGCTGATCCTACCAAATATAGAACAAACGTTTTTTTCCATAAATATTTGACTTAGCTGTTGAGGTTGAAGCATGGTCAAGCAGTCTCCATGACTTCGTCCTTTTTGGATTATCACAGTGGATTTATTTTTCATTACCAGGAGCTATACTGGTTCGGAAAACCCTTTCATTTGAGCAACTCATGGTACACGACACTAAGCTGATCCCACTAAATACAGAACAAACGTTTTTTTCCCTAAATATTTGGCTTAGCTGTAGAGGTTGAAGCATGGTCAGGTAGTCTCTATGATTTCTTCCTTTTTGGATTCTCACAGTGGATTCATTTTTCATTACTAGTAGCTATACTGGTTCGGAAAACCCTTTCGTTTATGCCTTGCAAGTAGCATTCCACATGTCAAAATCCGGCGTTCAATGTTTCTCGGCGTCAGTTTATATGGAACCCAATTTCCTTGTGTTTGAATCATTCCCAGTGATTTCAATGGATGTAAAATTACTTGTTGAGTCACTCCTGATGTAAATACAAATTCTTGCTTCAAATTGAAGAAGTTAATGAAAAGTTCTCGCAAATAACGCTTATTCTGCACGAAACTCTAGTTATACTGATAAAAAATACTAATATTTTAAGGTTATTGACAAATGTCCAACCTTACCATAATGACGTTTTACATCTGACAGTCTTAAACATAACTTGCTGGTGGCGCCAAATTTTCTCAAGAATATACCTGTAGTTAGATGTTTGACAACGGCGAATAACGAAGTAAAGAGTAAATCATGTACTTTCTTTCAGGAGCATGCACACTTAGTCTAGACATATCACCATGGAGTGTTTCTCGATTCAACAGCACGTCCAAATTATTCAAATTTATTATCAGCACAGTACTCTGTTCGACAAACGTATATTTGCTGCGTCTATTTTATGGTCTCAACCACTGTACTCTAGAGTTCCCAGTTGACCGTCTCTAAAAATATTGCTGCTGTGTTGTGTGAATGTTGTGTACCGACTATAGCCTTTACCCGTATAAGGTGCAGTTAATTCAAGAATTAAAGTCAACGATTGTACACATAGACTTAAATTTGCTGACGGGGCTCCCGATCATTTGGAAGCTGATTCTGGTTTTGGGCAAAAAATTAGGTTTAGTGAAGTGGTTCATTTCTGGTTAAACGGCTTTCTTAATAAGCATAACTTGGAGCGATAAAACGTTGCAGTCGCACCATATTGTGGTCGGTGAGCGATATACGACGATGATAATAAGCTTTGCCTAGATTGGATGGGATGTATCTCACCAACATATGATTTCAGTTCGTTTTACACTGACTTTATTGTCTTAAAAGTCGAAGGCACCGTTATGTCTCGAGAAGGAGATATCAAGTGACCACCCATATCGTGTGTTTGAGAACTGTTAGATTCTTTGTCTCTCCTTATTTATAATTCAATAGATAAATTATATATGCAATCATTTCTTCCCCTGCATTTGTCATATAAGAAAATCATGATTTTTCAAAATTTAATGTTTTGTTTCCATTATTCATACCATAATAGTGTGCTCGATACATCTTTTTTTAATTAAATCAGCTCATCTTTCAGGTTTATATAGTTTTCTATAAAAAATACTTTATAAAGAAAATTAAAATTAAATTATCCTTGAAAAAGTATTTTGCTGTACAGTTTTTGAGATATTAAAAAAAAAACTACAAAAACTTGTATAATGTAGCTTTTTAAGGCTAGGGAATTTTTGCTACAAAGTTAATAGTGTTCGATATATGCACAAAAGATCTTTAGAGACTTTTGAAGTACTTTTATTGCTGCACATTTATAAAGAAACCTTACGTAAGTTCTAATTCTCTGTCAAAAACGTCTCTAGGCGGTCTTACAATCATCAATCACGAAAACTTGTTCAAAATTGGATTGTCGATAACCTCTTGCTCTAAGTTAATGTTTTTCGAGGTATTCACAAAAGATATTTTCGATCACTCTATAACTTACTATTATGTGAAAGTGTATTGTACAAAACTGGTAGAACCGAAATATTTTAGTATTCACTGAACATATAAATTATGGAAATCCGTTGCGTATGTTTAAGTTATCGTGGTTAGAAACCAAATTTATAAGTAAGGCAAACGTATTTAAAAGCTTACTATGTAATCTAGTTTTATTTTAGTAGCTAGATATTTAACCCTCCATTTGCGGGTAACGTGGATATCAGATTATAACTATTTCTGTACAATTTCGCGCGCTACATTCTAATGGCATTGTGCATAAATACAAGAATCAATTATAGATTATTTTGAAACATCGGGAATCACTTTTTTCCCGTTCTCATATTTTACGATTCTGTCAATATCTTATCTGTTTGATACATAATAGCAGTATTGGCTACGAAAATTAAATCATGTTTTTGGAACAAAACTGATATAAGCTTTCGTGATTTATATTCATAATTAAAGATACCTAACTTTTAGAGGTCGAGTGTGTATATTACTTAAATGTTTAGAAAATTTATGCTTCAACAGTAATTAGTATCGACTTAACCGTCTTTAGTAATTTTAATAGACCACCCTTATCTATTGCAAAATGCCACTTTCAACCAACAATCAAACTGATGCAAGATTGTAAAAATAACACTCGCAGTTAAAAACATTTACCGCTTTGGGCAAAAGCAATAATTTTAGAGGCATTAGTCGATTTCAATAGCAATTGCAGCTACCACCAGTAAAAATATTAAGACGGTTAAAGCTTGCAAACTTGCTTTTAAATACACGACTATTATCCAAAAAGATAAGTACTTTAAAGGGGTACAGCGCCATTTCCACCGTTAATATGGCTGCTAGCCTGCGGAATTAGAAATTACCAAAAATGAAAAGGAGTTAAGGGGGTAGCTGTCATCGAAATACTCCTTTCAAGATACTGTATATAAAAGGTTGCTTATTTTAATAAGATTCCGCCACTTGTACACGTAAAACCAATGGAGTGAATCGGTTGAGCGTATAGAAAAACCTCCATATAAGATGTAAAATTACAAATTAGGGCTGATACATCACTGAAAACCTTCTACATTGAATTTATTGAAATGCGTTGAGAAATAATTATTTATATAAAACATTGTGGAAATTGAAATATTAATTGCTATTAATTATGGAATTCCACGCAGTAAGGTTACAGAATATAAACCCCATTAAAGAATCTTGGTTAGAAGAACAAACCCATTTTTTTAAGAAACGTATGATTAAACGTGCAGTAGCAAGTCAAAATGTATGGTTTAACCAAGAATGCTTAAAGAATCAGGTATGTTATGTGCAAATCTCTCCGCCGTACCTAAACTTACTGTACCAGACGGCTAACTAGTAGCTGTGAAGATAGCTTAGGGTCTTGCCGATAGCCCAGTCATTACGATGAGGTGGTGCAGGTCCTTAACAATGACGAAGGTGAAGCTAAAGGTTAAGAGCAAAGAGGGCGCCAGCTAGAAATAATAAAAAGCAGTCCTACATCTTAAAGTAGCATTGGTCACTTTCCTAGCTAAGCATGAATGGCAGTATAGATCTGGACAGTATCTTAAAGAGACACTACGAGTCAAACGAAAAGAAAGATAAATCTTTCTGTTCTTGGTAAAATAAATTAAACTAGAATGAACTAAAAAGATGAAGTAACCCAAAAACTTAATGGCCAAATTAATGCCCTTTTAAGTTAAAATGTAGCAACAAAGAAATCAATAGTTCATATACCCAGTTTAAATAATGTAATAAATTCAATGTATAAATAATAAATTTAATGTATAAATATGGTCATCTTACAGCTAAACTGTTTTAAGTGAGCAGATTTAACACATTAAAGCGAGAAAATCTTTATTAACTCTATCCGTAACAAAACTGCTTAAAGCGTATGAAATAATTTCCATTAATTACCTCAACTAATGAGGAATAAATATAAAACCGACACAAGTCCATGGATTAGATAAACTCTAGAAAAGATTTAATATTCCTCAGGTATTAAAATGTCACCATCTTGAATCAAATTCAAATAGAACGTTGAAATTGAACTTAGTACTGTAGCGTCCCCTAGGTACCCTATCTTGAAAAGTGTAATTTGAACTTATTTGCAATAATGCAAATTCAAGAACCAAACAATCGCTAAGTGATTTATCTTGACTTGACTGACAATAACGTTACCATTATTCAAATGAATTGTCTACCTTATTTTGACTTTCCTGACAATAATTAAAACATTAGAATTAAAATTTACGAGTCTGATATTTAATTACTCGCAAGCCTGATCTAACGAAGTGGCCGTCTAGTGGTAGGTACGTTGTGCTATCTGAATTAGATAGACTGGATGGCGTAAGTGTTGCATCATGTGGGGCAGGTAAAAGAAATGAAACTACTCAAATTAAAATCAACGAGCTTTGCGTAATGGTGGTTCATCCTGTTAATATACTATTGTGGGAAAGAACCACCAATAAAACCCACTTTATTCATAAATAAGTAATTGCACAAGTAGATTAATAAATCAAATAACACAAAGAAAAAACAAAGAAAGGGTTAAATATATAACAAAACGTCATTAAATCAGGTTAAAGTGCGTACAAAATTATACCATTAAGAGGAAAATAAATACAAAGCAGTTTAGTTACACTAAACGCAATAAAAAAAAAGAAAACCCCTGTAATCACATACAATGAGAAATCAGCTCGCAGGAAAATAATTCTAAACTGACACAAAAAAAACAAAGCCTTACAAAGGTAAGTTATAAATAGATCACAACATCGTGACCGATATATAAATTTGAGGGCATTAGAAAAATACAGCGCTTCTTTCTCAGATTATACAGGGTGTCCATTTAATGTGTAATTGTCCGATTATGGGCTCCGAAAAAGTGTGAGCAGGCTTCCCAAATAGACCAAAAGTTGCACATTTTAAAAATATTTATATATATACATGGTGATTCAAATTGAATAAATTGAATAGTGCCTCATAGTTTTATAATTTAAATAATTAGTATCCCTCACCTCTTTACAATATTCATTTTATAAATAAGAAATGTAGCTATTTAAGGAAAATTTAGTTTTACTAGAAGTCCACATTATCGATTGAAGTACAATACCGTATTCTATTCTCAAATAATAAAACAAGAAACCAGGTAAAGGCAAAGGGAAAGCAGGTAGGCGCGTCACCAGCAATTGTAAATTAAAAATTTTAATAATTAAAATTTAAAATAGTAAATAGCATATTATACGAATCGAGTAAATGAAATAGAGTTGCATAGTGTCAAGTTAAATAATTAACATACTGCACTTCCTTTGCAATATTCGTTTAATAAATAAGAAATTTAAAGAAGTTTTACTCTAAAAGTTTACTTTTTTCGATTGAACTCAAATACCTTATTTTACTTGCAAAACAATAGAACAAGAAAGCGGGTAAATTGTAAATGTTTTTTTTTGTAATAAAAATTTAAACATAAAAGAGTATCGTACTTAAGTTAAATAAGTATATCTTTATTCGGTGCTTTAAGTTAAATACATGTTAATAAATGTTAAATGACAACTTCTAAATCAATTAAATAAGGGTAAGCGTCTGAACAGGTTTTTATATCCAGCGGTTTGAATATTAATAATAAATAAAGATAATGATAATAATCAAACCAGTAAAAGGCTCTTTAATTGAAATAGGCGCGAAATAACGTTTTAGGATTGCTACAGTATTTACGAAAAATACGGCTCTATTAAACCCATGTGAGTGTTAAAACTTTAACTTAAAAAATTATAAACCAAACGTAAACCTTTTGTCTAAGGAGTGGACCCGAACAGGTATATATTGCTGCAATAACGATGAATTCATAGAGAACTAATAAAATATTTATTTAAGTATCACGTGCTCGCGACAATAATAAAACTGATTTGATAAATAAAAGTAAATGACATGGAAATAACTATAACTCGAAAAGCAAAAAAAAAGAGAATAAAAAATAAAATAAATAAATAAATAAAATAAAAATAAAAAATAATAATTGAATCGTTTGGTCGCTAATAAATACCAGCAAGTCCGGTGAGGGGCGCGAAACCAGGAATCGCGTATAGAGCAGTATGGTTGAAACGCGTGGTGTGATTGAAAGGTAGGTAAGATAGAAAAAAAAATGTACATGTATATATATGTACATTTGTGAGATTCATACAGTAAGTATACGATCTATTATTTATATCTATTTATTATGTCGTGACAGTAGACATAACTGTCCGGTAGTAGGACGATACCGTTAGTAGGGAATGCTACATCGTCCGGGGCACGATTTGGCCAGTAACCGGTCTGCTCGCTAGGGTATTACTCAAGAGAACAATACAATTGCCTCGGATCGACCTGGCTACAAGGGGCGGTCAAGGTCGAAACAGACAGGCCCCGTTGCTGACGACTGTGCAAGGAATGAATGGCGAGTCGGTACGTGGAATGTTAGAGGTATGCATGGTAAAGAATTTGAAATTTCGAATGTAATGTATGAAAGACACCTTGATATTCTGTGTGTATCGAAGACAAAGCGCAAAGGAAACGATGCTGTGGAGATTGAGGATGGCAACCTGGCACTATGGTCAGGAGTGGAGACGGAAGTGCATGGCGCAAAAGGAGTTGGGGTGATCATAAGTGAACGAGCGAAAAGATGTGTTAAACAGTACGAATTGGTCTCTCCCCGGGTAATATGGGTTAGAATGAAAGTGGAGTTTCGAAGAATTTTTCTTATTGCATGCTATGCACCGGTGAATGGAGAAAGAGACCAGGAGCGTGAGAACTTCTGGAATGAAGTGGAGAACGTGTTGAACGTATGTAAGTCAAACGATTATATTAGGGGATATGAACGGATGGGTGGGTGTACAGAGAGAACATAGTGAACGCGTTCTAGGAAAGTTCGGAGACCAAAGAATCAATGAGAATGGTGAACACCTGCTGAACATCTGTGTGGAGGGAAGCCTGTTTGTATCCAATACGTGGTTTAAACATAAAAATGTGAATATGTATACATGGCAAAGAGGTGAATCTAAAAGTATGATAGACTTGATAGTGTATGATGAACGGCTTAGAAACCTGGTGAAAGACACAAAAGTAATGCGCGGAGCGGAGTGTGGATCGGACCACTTTTTGGTTGTATCGAGAGTGTGTCTAGGGAAAAAGTGGGTGTGGAGAAGGAAAGCAAACGTAGTGCGAACGTCCAGAATTAGGGTTGACAAACTAGTGGATAATGGTGCGAGAATGAAATACGCAGATGCTGTCAATAAAGAGTTGAATGTGAATGAAGCAGTGTGGAATGAACAAATAAGAGACACTGACGTTGAAAGTGCATGGATAAGCTTGAAAAACTCTGTTGTCAACTGTGCCGTGCGAATATGTGGAAGAGTGATTGTAGGTAGACAGAAAAAATGTGCTTGGTGGAATGAGTCGGTCAAAAAGACAGTAAGTAAGAAAAAAGATGCGTACATGGCAATGATTGCTGCAAAAAATGAGACTGGGAAGAAACGATTGTATGAAGTGTACAGATTAAGAAACAAAGAAGCGAAGGAGGCAGTGAGAATAAGTAAAGAGGAAGTGATGGCTGTGGAAGGAGAGAAAATGCAGAATGATTTTGAGGGAAACAAAAAACTCTTCTGGAAATGGGTCAAAAATACAAAACGTGGCCCAAAACAGAACGCTGCAGGAGTGATGAATGATAGAAACGAAATAGTATGGGACGATTGTGAAGTGAGGAAATGCTGGCAAGAGTATTTCGGAAAGCTGTACAGTAGTGAGGAACGTAAGACTGAAGGGTTAAATAAGGAGAATATCGAAGAAATGATGAATGAAACTGAGAAGGATATTGGAATAATTGAGGCAGAGAAAACGGTAGGAAGGTTGAAAAACGGCAAGGGAGCAGGCATAGATGAAATCACTGGTGAAATGCTCAAGTATGGTGGTACAAAGCTTATACGAAGATTGCGTGAATTATTCAATGTATGCCTTACGTGTGGAAAAGCGCGATCATTGTACCATTGTATAAAGGTAAGGGGAACAAGAGTGATTGTAAGAACTACAGAGGAATAAGCTTGCTCAGCGTGCCTGGTAAAGTATTTCGAAGAATACTGATTGATAGAGTACGAGAAACTACACAATCTAAGATGTGGGATGTGCAAGGTGGCTTCATGCCAGGGAGAGGATGTGTCGATCAGATGGTTGCTCTCCAGCAGGTGATCGAAAAGTGTTTAAAGGTAAAAAGGAAGTTGTACTGTGCGTTTGTAGATCTGGAGAAAGCATATGACAGAGTGAATAGAGAGAAGCTGTGGGAAATATTAAATGAATATGGCGTAAATAAAGGTCTAATAAATGGAATAAGGGCAGTATACAACGGTAGTCGGGCATGTGGGAGGTGTGAGTGAATACTTTAATATTGTGCAAGGAGTGCGACAAGGCTGTGTGATGTCACCGCGGTTGTTCAATGTATACATGGATAAATGTCTTAGACAAGCATGTAACGATACAAATGGTGTAATGGTTGGTGACGTAAATGTACGACTCCTGGTGTATGCAGATGACACAGTCTTATTAAGTGACAGTGCGGATGAGCTGCAAACCGCTCTGAGGAAGTTTGATACAGTCTGTGAGAGCATGGACCTAAAGGTAAACGCGAACAAAACTAAGATTGTGGTGTTCAATCGGGAAGGTAAAAGGAGAGTAGAGTATTTACTCTGCAAGATGAAATCGTGGAGCAAGTGGACGAGCTGGTATATCTCGGTAGAATGTTTACTGCAGATGGTACAATTGAGAGCGAGATTGGACGAAGGGTCAATGCTGGAAGGAAAGTGATTGGAAGTATGTGGACAATAATGAGAAATGAAAGCATGAGCCTAGCTGCGAAACGAGCAATCTATAATGGCGTATTCGTCCCATCAGTACTGTATGGAAGTGAGACATGGGTATGTCAAAAAAAGCACGAAAGAAAAATAAATGCTGTGGGTATGAGATTTCTGAGAAGCGCATGTGGTAAAACGAGAAGGGACAAGATAAAAAATGAATGCATAATGAGGGAGTATGAATCTTGCGGAAGCTAGGGAGGTATGCAGAGATAGGAAAGCATGGCGAAAGATTGTGAATGAAAAATAAATAAGAGGCAGGGATTGTTTTGCCTACCCCGCAAGGGAATGGCGTAAAGGTTAAGTTAAGGTGATTCAAAAAAACGTGGTCAACCAAATTTGATTTTGTTTAAATTGAACACCCTGTATCTTTTCGTACCATCGAATAACTCGTGAAATTTTGCGTACATTTGACGCGTAATTCATATCCCTAGCTTCAGCGGTTTTCGAGTTATTCGCATTATTTCAAAATTTTTGAAAGGTACACGGTGTCAAAGAAACTATTTTACCGTGGAAGTTATTGTAGAAATAAAAATGATTTTCTGAGGTGTTAAAGTCTGAGTACGGCCCTACTAAGAACCATTCCCAATACCCGAAAATATTGTACAGGGCGTCCGAAAAGTTTGGTTCAAAGTTTGACATCACAAATATCGGAAAACTCAATGTTTTCAAATGGAAACCACCATTTTTATGGCACTAGTTAATTCTCCTTTGAAAATCATTAGGAAAGTATCTGACTTGCCCTATACCTAAATTAAGCAGTTTTTGATTTATTCGTTAAAAACGAATTTTTTTTTACAAAACGCCTTAGGAAGTCCCTTATTTTGTAGAGTAGGCTATGAGGATTGCGATAACAAGTTTCTTACGTTTGAATTGCTTCTGTGACCATCTAATTGGTGCTTTCGCAGCTGAATAAAAAATATTTGCGTGCAGTTTATTACAATAATAAAATTTTCGCAGTCCGCTACGTACAGTACCGGTAATAACCTACCAACTGTAATACCAGTGACTCTAAATCATAAAATTGAATGTTCAGTACGAACGTTACGTTGATAACTACAAAATATATTTAAATGAATTAAAAATTCGTAGTTCCAAAAATATACCTAAAGCCACATGAAATCTATTAAATTGTCATACTGGTAATAGTTTCAATCTTTGTCTTTTATGTAGAGAGTTTCGTAGATCACTAAAAAATAAATCAAAAATGGTGCTATTGCTCAAAAAAGGTAGTAGTGTAGACATTAATAACTATAGACTTCTGTCTAGTTCTTCAAATTTTTCCAAAATTATTGAAAAGGTAATGTTTAACAGGATAATGTCATTTGCGTCCCACAATAACGTTATGTCAAAATCTCATTGTGGCTTTGTTCAAATATCATCAACGCAAACTGCAATATTTAAGTCTGTATCTAACATTTTAAATCTAATTGAAAATCACAATTTTTTGCTGCTGGTATTTATTTTGATTTATCGTAAGCATTCGATACACTAAATCACGAAGTACTATTATTGAAACTAAAGTAATATGGATTCAGAAGTACTGGTGCCAAAGTGATACGACCTTATTTAGAAAATCATACATTAAAGGTTGGAAACCCTGAGGAAATAAACAACAAAGTTCAAACTTTATACTCTAAACCTATTATTGTAAATCAGGGTCTCCCACAAGAGTCAATAATTGGATCATTACTTTTTTTGTTGTACACTAACGATTTAAGCAATAATTTTTAGTTAGACTCCATTTATCAATTTGCTCACGGTAGTTCTTGTATTGTCTCTGCACCTAACTATCTCTAATATGGTAATTTGGTGTAAACATAATTTATTAAAGTTAATCAAAACTAAAATAGATTTAATTTTATTTATCGATAGATTATGCGAAACTTTATACATACGTCTAGGAGAACAAACCATACCACAACAAAACGAAATATAATCTGACTTTAGACTATAAACTGAAATGGTTTGACTTAAGTCGCATAAAAAGCTGAGTTCACTTAGTTATGTTATTAAACATCTAAGATCACAAATATCTATCAACACAATTAAAATGTTTTATTTCTCTAAAGTATGCTACTTTACGGTATCAAGTTTTGGGGATCCAGTTCTCACTTAAAAGATGTTTCCGTAACACAGAAGCAAATAATTAGATGCATTGTGGGTGTTTCGCCTTTAACGTCAGTTAAAAAATATTTCTTAGAACTTAACATAATGATTGTGCCATCCTTATATACAGGGTGTCTCAACGATTTGGGGCGGAAGATTACACCTATACCTACTGTTGATTTAAAAACAAAATCTTATAACAGATTATTGTAGTCACAAACGAGGAGCATCTAGTAAAAATATTTGTAAATATACAGGATGGCCCATTTTCGAGCACAACACTAAACACCGTATAAATTTTTATGTATTTAAATTCTCTGTTAAATGATGAGCAAAATAATATAAAAGTACTATGGGTCTACGACCAACGGTTCCGAAGTTATTGACATTTTTATGCAAAAGTAGGCTCCTGTTCCGCCATCTTGAAAGATATCGGAGTCAAATTTTGGGATTTGTTTTTCCATTGTGTCTTATTTTAACCTTTACATTCAGATTGCAGACTCTTCTCTACATATACAGGGTAGTCAATTTTGCTCAATGTTAGTTTTCTCATTTTTTAAAATGGTACACCCTGTATTTTATTACAGCTTTGAATAGAATTTTTTTACGAACTTTCAATAGATACTCATTTTGTACTACCTATTCCGAAGTATTTTTGAATTATTTAGTGTTAAAGTTGAAAATTTTTTGACTTTTTTTGAATTTGTCACAATAGGGCCTATAAAATAAATTAAGGCAATGCCATTCACAGAAAAACAAAAATGAAACTGTGAAGCTATAGGTTTTGTAACACAATAATTTAATTTACGAGATCAGAAAGTGCAAGTCTAAATACATGGATAAATGTATTTATTTAGGTTTTTATAACATAACATTGATATCGCATGTCATACAGTGTGTAGTATTTGGTTGTGGAAGTACGAACTGATACTAGTAGTATTTCATTTTGTATGCAAACCATATAAAAAATGGATTTGTTTACCAAAAGAGTCCATCTCAAGTTGAAGGTTGAATGCTCTACATTTATAACTGTTTCATGTATGCTGTTTGTAAAGAAACATTATTGTAACTTAGTTTTTTTCAAGAATAAAGGCATGACGTCATTTGTTTACTAGTTTAATATTACTCAATATAGGAATATAACCTAATTTCTTTTCATTATTGTTATTCATTTCAATAGTAATAAAACTATTTTGATTCCTATATTTATATTTATTTGATATTGTATCGCAAACTGAACTGAAAACTAATTAAAATTAAATTAACCATTTCCATGCAATGCATATCATTTAAATTAATTAAATATTGTAAATTATAGATTAGTTAGGCAAATGGAAATTTAATTTCCTGGTATTATGTAGGATATTTGAGTTATTCAACGATTAATTGAAAACGGAACACTTTCCTACCTACTGCTTTATTAAAATGTTTAAATTTTTGCGTATTTATCTTTTTAATTATTGCTAAATGGTAGTTAATTACTGTTAATTATTTTATAAAAAACTACATTTTAACTACTTATTTACACATTGATACAGTGTGTTTTGTACTAGTACTTGATTTGTTTTTGTAATGGTATTAACGAAACACAAATTATAGTTAGTTATATTTATGGTTATTTAGATGTATATTAGCATTTAGATAATCTATGGTTATCCATAATTCAATAATGGCATTGTTCTTTACGCAATTTCTACGAGTTTGTTACAGATTATAAATAAGAAGAAATTCTACTAATTAATAAAATGATCGGTTACGATTAGCATAATGTGTATACAGGGTGTCCCGTATTGTAAGAAACGTCGGGAGGTGAAAGTATACCTCTAAATATGAAAAAAGCTAACTTATAACACATAAGGAATGACGTGTTGTACAACGTATGAGGTAATTTTCAAATATGTCTGAGGCGTAGATATAGGGGTCATTTGAAGTATTAACCCTATAACTTCTACGTCACTGGCATAAAATGAATTTCAGTGGCAGTTTTTGAATACCTAAAGTATTTTACACGAAAAATATTTACCTTGTGTAAAGCTCTAAAGTAAGTAGTTTTCGGGAAAATTGGAATATTATGAGAAGGTACATATCTTGTTCTCGGCATTTATTAGTTGCAAATTAACAATCTAGTAGGTAACTAGAATTCACAATATTTTAGAAGCGAATTTCAAAAATACTGTCATTATTTAAATGACAGTTTAATTTGAAACTTTTCAAATAAACATAAATAGTTTTTAATATTTAGCCGATATGCGTTTGTATACAGGTTTACTAACCGTCAACCTCCGTACCATTCAACTTTTGAAAGAATTACTCGTTGTTTAAGAGAATATGGTTCGTTGAAACGTCCTGGTGGTGCTGGTCGTCCAAGCACAATTCGCACGGTAGCTCTTGAAGATGCGATTTTGAACCGAATTAATAATCAGTCCGATACCAGCATTCGTGCATTGGCTAATTTTGTGAATGCTAGCAAATGAACTGTCTGGAGAGCTGTGAATGAGGAATAACTTTACACATATCACATACAGTAAGTTCAAGCAATGACTCCAGCAGATTATCCTCATGGTCTGGATTTTTCCAATTGGTATATTCAACAAAATCGAAATAAACCTGATTTTCTTCGAAGCATTTTATTTACGGATGAGGCATGTTTTACCAAAGATGATTATTTCAATAGTCGCAACAGCCACATTTGGTGTTATGAGAATCCCCACGCTATTGCGTTAAGAAAGGATCAACACAATTTTTCCATTAATATTTAGGGTGGTATTATCGACAGTACTATACTAGGGCCATATTTGTTGCCTCCAAGACTAAATGGTGATTATTATTTGCATTTTCTAAGAACAATTTTACCTATGACGATTTACCTTTAAACCTTCGCCACAATAAGTAGTTTCAACATGTTGGGGCACCTGCTCATTTTTATAGGAATGTTCGAGACCATTTGGACCAATTCTTTTCAAATCGGTGGATTGGCAGAGAAGGTTTTGTGACTTGGCCTGCTCGGTCTCCAGATCTCAATTCTTTTGACTTCTTTTTATGGGGACATGTTAAATCGTTGGTATATGAAATACCAGTACTAAACCAAGAATATTTTGTGGCAAGCGTGATAGCAACATTTGGAGAAACTAGAGATAACCCTGGTATGCTTCGAAGAGTGCACCGATCCATAATTCGTCGAGCTAATTTATACATTGAGCAAAATGGAGCACATTTTGAGAATCTATTATAATAATTTTTTTTTAAATAAAAATTATTCCTCATTTTATCTTAAGTTCTTACTGTGCATCAATAAGAGATTGAGTATTTAGGTGCATCATCTTGTAATATTCAAATTTTCCCGAAGCTACTTATTTTAGAGCTTTACACAAGGTAAACATGTTTCGTGTAAAAGACTTTAGATATTCAAAAACTGCCACTGAAATTCATTTTATGCCAGTGACGTAAAAGTTACAGGGTTAGATGCAACTGAATCGCATTTATGTATCTTTAATATTTTAGGAGTTACGGTCAAAAAAGAAAAAACAAATTTTTCTTTAATGATTTGTATCTAATAAACGACGCATCTTCAAGGGTACGTTTATGGGAACTTTTATCATATTTAGAGGTATACTTTCACCTCCCGACGTTTGTTGCAACATTTACGAGACACCCTGTATACATAGTTTTGAAAAGTGAATGCGGGTTATATATTGTGTTGAATTAAATGCTGTAATAAACAATGGAATTAAACTTCCACCACCTTTATGCTTGATCAATACGGTTTATCATATTTATAACGACTAACAATAACGGGGTAATTACATCATGTAACGGCAATTTTATATCTATTTTAATTATAATTATTCTCTACGTAATACAGTAGTCAACCTACCTGTTACGTACGTCATAATAACAAGTGTTCATAACAGCATAATTACCGTTTCATAATATCATAGCTACCATAATATACGAGTCTTTCTGGAAAGTGCAGATTTTGTTACCAAGAATAAAATAGTTGCTGACTTGTTTTGCCGTAACCCAGGATACAACTTACCAAATATTATCAACTATTTCATGCCTTGTGTTTAATAAGGGTATTAAGATAGTTACAATAAACTCGGATCACATGAACGCAGACAAAATGGTCGCTAGCGTTTTGCCAATCCGCAATTAATAAATCTTACCCTGATATTATGTCTAGTTTTCGAGATGTACAGAAGGGGGTGGTTATTAAAAACCCTTAGACGAATTTGTAAAAAACGACTTTTGCATCATCGTTATCCTTAATTAATAAAGTATTTATCCTGAAAATTTCATCCTGATACTGTGTTTAGTTTTCGAGATGTATAGAAGGGGTGACTATTAACAACCCTTAGACGGCTTTGCACAAATCGACTCTTGTACTATTTTTATGCTTAATTAATAAAATATTTATCCTGAAAATTGCATCCTGACAGTATGTTTAGTTTTTGAGATGTATAGAAGGGGGTGGCTATTATCAACCCTTAGACGGCTTTATAAAAAACGACGTTTACATCATTGTTATCCTTTATTAATAAAGTATTTATCCTAAAAATTTCATCCTGATACTATGTTTAGTTTTCGAGATGTATAAAAGGGGGTGGAGAATACCAACCCTTAGACGACTTTGCAAAAAAACGACTCTTGCACTATTTTTATCCTTAATTAATAAAGTATTTATCCTGAAAATTGCATCCTGATTCTATGTTTAGTTTTTGAGATGTATAGAAGGGGGTGGCTATTAACAACCTTTAGACGGTTTTGTAAAAAACGACTTTTGCATCATTGTCTTGCACTATTTTTATCCTTAATTAATAAAGTGTTTATACTGAAAATGTCATCCTGATACTATGTTTAGCTTTCGATATGTACAAAAGGTGGCCATTAACAACCCTTAGACGGCTTTTCAAAAACGACTTTTACACTATTTTTATTCTTAATTAATAAAGTATTTATTCTTAAAGTTTCATCCTGATACTACGTTTAGTTTTCGAGATGTACAAAAGGGGGTGGCGAGTAACAACCCTTAGACGACTTTTTTAAATGTGGCATTAAGAAATATACTCGTAGACACGTTGACACTTTTTTGATATTGTTTGTCGTTTAGATGCTAGAGAATAATTTGTTTATAGTGCCCCACCCTGTATATAAGATACATTTTTCTATCAGTTTTTTTTATTTCTTCCTTATCTAGCTATTTCATAACCCAATTATCTAATATAAAAAAGCAAGCGACCAATACTATACCCATGTGTACTAGCTTTGTCCACTTTTTAGTGTGTTATGATCAAAGCTGAAATCTACACCACCAGTAGTGGCCACCGTCATGACCATTGCGGGATTTATACAATTAACATTTCATTAGATGCCACTTTAAAAAATATTCCAAGGCAAAATATACCCACACTGAAAAGTATTACATAATTTCGTGTATACCTTTCCTAATACTTAGAACAATAATATCACCACTACTTTAATTATAAAAACAATATAAGCTTAAATTCTTAGCTAAGGTTTTTTAAGAGAGACCGATGGATGCTGATTACTTCGCGTTAGCGTCACTACTAAACTCGATTACAGCAAAGTGGACACTGGTAGAGATGAAACTGCGGTAACCGCTTAGCGGCCGAGGGTTCTAACGAAAATAATACATCCTTATGTACACAGTAGGTGTCTCTGGATCTGTAGTTTATAACTAAAAATGGTGCGTCTACCCTAACGTCTAATCACCTCCATGTTATTTGTTTGTTTTATACACATTTTGATTATTTATTCGTTTAATTTTTGTGTGAAGCTAACTTTAAGTGTTGTGTTAGTCTAAATAAGCCCACAAGTTTTTTTAAAAAAGAATGTTTGTGAAATTTTTAAATTTGTTTAAACTTTTGAAGTTTTAAGTTTGACGTATTTTATTCTTTGAAAATGGCTATTCTATTCATATAGCCGAAATATATATATATATATATATATATATATATATATATATATATATATATATGACAGCATATTTAAATTAAAATTTGATTTGGGAAAGACACCTTTTTAGTGATTACTACTTTATACCAAATATGAGCATGGTTTTAATTGATTACGCAAACATAAGCCTGCCATTAATACAACAGATTGATAAACATGTAAAGCCAACTATGGAATACAATTTGACATTGATAAAGGCATTCACAAATAGAAACTTGACATCAATTAAAATAATCCAGTCAATCTAACAAAGAAATAGCTTTGTTAATAAATACAAGTGTTATTTACCCATGAAAACGCAATGTAGTAGGTATTTTTTTATATAATTTTTAATTTCAACTACATATGTTAAATTATAGTGCTGTAGTAATTTAGCATATAATTGGTAAAGCATTTACTTCAAGGTCTAGGAAAAAACAGCAAAAACCTAGACATACCAAAAGCAAAAATTAAAATTAAGACATATCATTATGCCTTATTTTAATTATAAGATACCAAACCCTATTTAAACGGAGATTTTCTTCTTGTCTATGTAAATTATTCGGATGTTTGTAAATCTCAATAGCTTCGCGTTGTGAACGAACATATTAATGAGTTTGGCTTGACAATATTTCCATATTAATTTGAATGTCATGATTTAAGTTATTTAATGCATGGTTAGCTACCGCAGACTTCTCTGGTTAAGCTAATCTACAAAATCTCATGTGTTCTTTACGTTTTGTATCAAAGATACGTTTTGCAGTTCCAATGCATACTTTTCCAAATGAACAAGATAACTTATACACTCCGGAAGATGATAATTGGTTTGAAACATCTTTAGGTGACCTTAAATGTTTTTTCATTTTTTAATTTTTCTTGTAGGTTTAAAAACAGTCATAATGCCATGATTAATTAGGATTTTTCAATTCTATATGTAACATTAGTTATAAAAGGAAAAAAAGCAGTACCAACAATTTTTTGACGTGGATGGTGGTTTTATAATTTATTAGTTTCCTTTTCCCTGGTAAACTGGATGCTAGGATGTTTACCATTTATAAAAATTAAAAATTCATGTAGTGCTTCTTCTCCATCTTTCCAAATAAAAAATGTGTCATCTACATATCTATACCAAACTTAACGTTTTTTAGGTGCATTTTGTCTCGCTAATGTTTAAAATTTGTCCATGTAAAATTAGCTATAACAAGACTAGGAAGACTACCCATTGTTGCACCATCAAGCTGTTCATAGAATGTATTATTCCACTGAAAATAAGTCGTAGTTAGACTGTGCTGAAAAAGTATGGTTATATGCTTTGGAAAAATATGATCAATATATTCACTAGTTTCTTTTAGAGAGACTTTGTAAAAAATGAAGCAACATCAAAACTGACCATTATATTATCCTTTTCAATAAAGACAACATGAATTTTTAATTTTCAATAAAGATGATAATTTAGTTTTTAAAAGTTTCTTTTAAAAACTAAAGAAGTTATAAAATTATCATCTATTCCTAAAGAAATAAAAAAGAATCTAATTGACTCTGAGGTTATTTCACCAAAACTATATGTCTTACCAATAGTTCAACAACATAATGTTCCTCTTGCTAGTGCAATTGATTCTCCTACTTATAATCTTGCAAAACATCTTACATTTCTGTTAAAACCTCTTATAGGTAAAACACCCCATTACATTAGAAATTCGAGCGACTTTAAAGAAAAAATACATAATTTCAAAATTGAAGATATAATGGTCAGTTTTGATGTCTCACTTTTTACAAGCGTTCCTCTAAAAGAAGCTATTGAACATATTGATCATAGTTTTCCAAAGAATATAACCATTATTTTTCAGCGCTGTCTTACTACGACTTATATTCAGTGGAATAGTACATTTTATGAATAGATTGATGGTGTAGCAATGGGTAATACTCTTAGTCCTATTATAGATAGGTTTTAAATGTAAAAATTTTAAACATTACCGTTACAATGTGCACCTAAGAACTTTCCGCCTGGTATTGACACATTGTTATTTGGAGACATGGAGAAGAAGCACTATCAATTTTTAATTTTTATAAATAGTATACATCCTAGCATCCATGGAAAAGGAATCTAATGGAGTTCACCATTTTTTGCAATATTGATATCTAAAACTAATAATTCACTATCTTTTAAGGTTTAAAGAACGCCGACACACACTGATGATAACTTAATAAATTATCAAACCACCATCCACGTGAATAACTTAATAATGTTATTACACCTGCTAGATATAACCATAAAGAAAAATCAGCTCTTAATGTTGATACTGCTTTTCTTCATTTTATAACTAATGTTACAGATAGAATGGAAAAAATCATAATTAATCATGGCGTTAGGACTGTTTTTAAATCTGCAAGACCATTTAAAGAACGTTTCATGTTACCCAAAGATGTTTCAAACCCATTATCATCTTATCATTACCCATTATCATCTTCCGGAGTGTATAAGTTATCTTGTTCATGTGGAAAACTACACATTGGAACCACAAACCGTAGCTTTGATACAAGACATAAGCTGCTGGTGCAACTGGAAATTGAGGGGAGGGTGGTAAACTCTACAAACACGTAATTGATCGATTTCTAATTTATTGAGGTAAACCGAAAGATTTTGCTCCTTAATCAATATCGGATGTTATAAACAAGACAGTTGAATTTTTAGGAAGACAAAAAAGAAACAACGCAGAAAATATAAACAAACTAAATTTTGGAACTAATTTATTTTTAATAATAAAACGCATAGATCTGAAGAATAATTTTTACTTATTGTTTAACTGTTTGAAACAAAATAGGAAGAATAACAGTGTTATAAGTGCATGCAAGAGACATTCTGTGGTTTAATTTTTTTTTAAACTATAAACGTTTAAAAAGAATCTATACACGTAGTCCTATAATATTTTCTTTCAAGATTAACTTCAGGGCAGAATTTAACTGTGCATTTTCTGTTTCTTGAAATATTTAAAATGAAAATTTTAGCGTAAAGTGGTGAGTCCAATATCTCTACTTCTCCATAAGTGCCCCCCACGAACCGCCTATGATACAAGATGTAAAGAACATATGAAATTTGGTAGATTAAGTCAACTAGAGAAATCTGCGGTAGCTGACGCCTTAAATAATTTAATTCTTGAGTTTAAATTTGACAACAAGGAAATGTTATGTTCGTTTACAACGTGAAGCCATTGATATATACAAACTTCTTAATAATTTCAATAGATAAAAAGAAAATAACCGTTTAAATAGGTTTTGGCATCTTATAATTAAAAATTTTAATTTTAGTTTTAGCTTTTGGTGTCTAGTTTTTTGCGGTGTTTTTTCCGAGAACTTGAAGTAAATGCTTTACCAATTATATGTTAAATTTAAATTACCATAGCACTATAATTTAACATATGTAGTTGAAATTAAAATTGAAATTAAAAATTATGTAAAACTTACTACATTATGATTTCCTTGTTAAATAACAAAGCTATTTCTTTGTTAGATTTGACTAGATTATTTTAATTGATGTTAAGTTTCTTTTTGTGATTGCTTTTATCAATTTCAAATTAAAGTTTTTTACAACTTTACACTTCACATAACATAACGTTCGTCACTGTTAACTTTCTATCGTTAGAGGGTGTCCTAATTTTTCACTTCAAGGCAGTTTAACAATATTTAATTTATTAGTGATCTAGTTATTCTTTACTAAAATTGTATTCCTTACTTGGCTCTTTATGTTTATCAAACAGTTACATTAATAGAAGGCGTTTTCAATTTTTCAGATTTCATCTTAAACAATTCTGAAAGATAGTACTACTACTGTCAAAGATAACTGTAAGTGTTATCGAAACGTTTAGATTGTATAACATACATAAAAATACACTATAAAAAAGCGAAAAAGGTAAGTGTTCTAAATATGTGTAATAATTTACATTTTGATATATATATATATATATATATATATATATATATATATATATATATATATATATATATATATATATATATATAGAGGTGGTTTTATTTAGGTAATTTCTCATGAAGCGTCGAAAATTGGTTTAAAATTGACGTAACCTACGGTTTTCACAAATTGTAAGACCCTTTTGATGTAAGTATACAACATTTATTGTTTACCCAAGTACACTATGATACCTATTTCATATTATTAGGAAAGTAAACAGTAAGCTTTGTCGAGCAACTGTCAACGCGTCGTAAATAGTTTAAGAAACTAAAATAAAAGATAAAGTCCAAGTTTAAGAGGAAACTCTGAAAAGATACACTTGACTGGAACATATGCTCTGCACTTTGAGTTTTTAGAGAAATACAAGTACATACTTCATTCTAAGAATATTTTTTCCTTGCCAATAAATTGAAGAAGTAGCCGGTTATATCGTTTTCATTAAAATAAATTATAATGTTCGATTCTACATTAAATTCATCTCAGTATCATTATGTTGTTCCTTGTTTCTCTTATTGTAGTTATTATTTAAGAAACCTGCATCATGTCTAGATGCATTATAAACTCAAGATAAAATTGCGATCACATGGAAATAAAAACGATTGTAGATGTTCCCATTCAAGTTTAATCTTAGAGTTGTTTGTACCCTTATGTTTTCAATATCGTGACTAACCAAAGGTTATATAGCGACATAGCTGTAAATCGATTTAGCACTAAATCGGTTCTACGAAATAGGTTTACTTAAAGCTAGTTTACTATAGAAGGATCGTCTTGAAATAGGCTTTTTCAATGGTTTGCGGTAGCACAAAATAAATAAACCTCATGTTTTAAACAAACATTTACGATTGCTAAGCTGCATGTAGTTTTATGTCGGTTTTTAGAATTTCGAGTGCCCGTTTAAATCGCGGGTTGTATAATGTTTATGGTAAACGCTACCTAGTATAAAATGTTATCCTACAGCACTTATTTACATACCACGTCAACCAAACAAGTTTAACGCAGAGTACGTTATTTTTTGATAAACGACTTCGATTTAACAGTTTTCGTGACCATCAAACTTAGAGCTTCTCATCTTCTCTCATGCAAAATTTACGTTTACGAGTAGAAGAATTTTATGTATGTACGCTCTTAACGTTGTAATTTATTTAATACTAGTATGTAGCTAAATTAGTTATAGCTAATATGAACAATAAGTAAGTATAAGAATATAAAGGTGGATTTCCAAATATTTTAAGTGTCGTAATAATACTAATAGCCGTTTTCTGATTTGGCTGGTGGAAAATTCTAATTTCATTTTATGCTGGAAATAAGCTGGTGTCTGTACAAAGAAATATCAGTGAAGTATTTGTAAAATATAGTTAGGAGTTTCCTGCGACTTGAACTATTAGGTTTATTGGTGGACTAAAATATTTTACACAGTTAAATGTTAATGTCATAATATAGTTACATTATTATAACTCTAAATTTCGTTGTTAGAAATTACATCGTTGTCATTACTGCCTTTATGTCTATAAAGATAGCACACTTCTCGAAGATCTTCGTGACTGTAAAACGTACTATTGGGGTACAACTTATAAGTTTTATTTCTCAATGAAATATTTTCAATCTTCATTTTACTTTTTGCCGTACTATAAAATAACTCATAATTTTGTATTAATATACTTAGTATAATAATATAAAAAAATAAATAAAAAGTAAAAACCCTACCTGAAATGAATGGCACCCATTCATAAAGTAGCAGACATGGAATATACGGTGTGTTTCGAGGGTCGTTGCTTAGACATTTATAGAAAACATGTAATTTTTACCACAAATGTAACACGGCCAGGAAATATTCTTAACGCTGAATTACTTCTGGTCAGTAGCTATGAACTACCATGTTTTTATTAAATTTTCAAATTTCTTGTGAAATTATAATCGTACTTTATCAACAGGTATTATGGTACGTATGGGATATTCAAACATTTTTTTTTCCTTATTTGTGGCAAGTGTCATCAAGTTCGCGAAGCCTTCAATTCACTTAACCTATTAATGCCCAAAATAAAATTTTAGTTATATTTTTATGTTCGTAATAAGTATCTGTATGACACTTAGAAAAGCAACATTTTTTTTGTCTAAGTTACTTTTGTTTTGGCGTATGATATATCATACGCTGGGCAGTTACGGATAAAAAAAATTTAAATCGCATTAATTTAAAAATTAGTTTATTGAAACAAAAATCAATCAAACAGATACTGCACATGATATTATTATTAAACAAAACTTCATGTAATGTGGAATTTCACAAACCAAGTCTCAGGATGCAAACCCACGTTGCACTTTGTCTGTTTTATCAAGTGGCCAACGTTATCTAGTCGTATTTCATTTGCTACACGCTTTGATGTTTTCGGATGCACTCCTAGTGGAGTTGGAATATCGAGTGCTTCGACAATTTTCCTGTGAAATTTTAGTAGGGGGACGGCTTCTACGTTAGCATCCACGTATTTATAAGGACACAATTCAGAAAAAATCTAAATATAGGCCAATGCCATTTTGATCGAATACGGATGCGTGTAGCCGTCTAAGGTTATCAAAAATATCAACACCCCTGATACCTTTATATATTAGTTATACTATTTTATTATATTATATATTAGTTAAACAGCAGTGGGCTGAAGTACAGATACCAATTTGCGATATTTTCTTGACCACCTGTTGTAGCTACCTTGAGTTAGGATCTCTGGCGTGAATATATTTGTTGCCATAGTAACAGCATTGTTATCATACAAACGAATAAGTGTCAGCTGATTTTTCTCATCTTGTAATGCATGGGAAGACCCTCTGACTTGCTTTATTAGATCTTTTAGTGGAGCGTGTTTTACTCTGTCTCTCCTAGTTGTTCCAATGCAACTTATTTGGTCATTTTTAACTCTTGAAAGCAAAGTCAGTGATGCAAAACTATCTATATAAATGGTTGACCCTGCAGTCAAAAATCCAATACACAGTAACTGAGCTGCCTAATGATGTAACTGATTTTAGTCACCACTATAAGGTTAGAATTTTGCATACCCTTTATGTGTAGCAACATATCAAAATTTGTGTTGCTCTGATAAACTGTTTCATCGAGTGGTGACCATAATACGGTTCCATTGCGTCCAACGGCTGAAAGTATGTTTGAAAACACCCATTTAGATGAGTAACAGTTGGTCGAACAAATCATTACATTTATATGTTTCCACACATTGTTATATATTGATAATAAGTGTACAATCATAACTATGATTGCAGTAAGAATCTAGTCACGTGCACAGAAATCTACCTTCTTTAGATTATGATGCCATGTAACCATAACTGTCCAGCGTATTACAAATCGTACGCGAACTTCTAAGAGCTACAAATGCTTTCAAAATAGGATTCATTAGTTTTAAATCTCAAAATAGTATTACTTATAATAATTGATTAAAACCCTTTATCTTTTTTATTTACAATTTTAATTATGACTAATAATTAAAAAAACAGTATACTGAAACCCAGATTCATACGTCCTACCTGAAAAGTTAGTAGGACCGTTATCTCAAATTTCCCCCATAACCGTTATAATGATCTGCATATAATTTTAAAATATACCTCTAGGTGGAGTCAGTTATATTACAGAATACATTCATTAGTCTATACACAACTAGACGGTCTTACAAGTTAGAATTAGCTCCCCTTATTAGAACACAATTTAAAATTTCCCACCAGGGAGGCGAAGGCTCGAGAGCAAGTTGCGAAGACCTATATCTGTCTTACAAGTTAGCATTAGGGTCCCCTTATATATATACATAGTCAAACTTATCACCATAACCCGAAGAGACTTAAATACAAATTCGGAGACAAGGGACGAAACCCCGAGAGCAAGTTGCGTAGCCCTACACCTGTCTTACAGGTTAATATTAGGCCCCCTTATTAGAATAGAAATTCAAATTTCCCACCAATGGGGTTACGAGAATGTACGAAGGCCCTCGAACAAGTTCCGATCAGGACAAGGCGGCTAAGCCCCGAGAGCAAGTTGCGAAGCCCTACACCTGTCTTGCAAGTTAGCATTAGGCTCCCTTATTAGAATATAAATTCAAATTCCCCAGCCATAAACAATCAGAATGCAGAGAATTAACGCAGACAAAATGGCCGCTAAACCATACGCTAGGGGCATCTAACAACCTCAACCAGGGGGTTAGACCGCCAAAAAGGCTATTAATATTGCTAACAGGACCTTAATTAAGATCTAAAACCACGGCCAGGGGTTGAAAAGGGCCCCCGAAAAGCAGCCGTTCCACTACATGCGCTCGAATTTGCCTATCCTCCCGGGGGCTGGACTGCCAAAAGGACCCTAATCAGGGGTGAAAATGCCGTCAAGGGGTTAACAATTCCATCAAGGGGTTGAAAATCGCCCCCGGGAAGAAGCCGATCCCACCCAAGAGGTCTCTAATTAGGGGTAAAAATGTTTTCAAGGTGGTGAAAATACCATCAAGGGGTTGAAAATGCCGACTAGGCTTGAAAAATCCCCCGAAAAGAAACCATAGGGGTGGAAAATGGGGACGGCCACGTGGGAGTGCCGACGCCCCTCGGTGATTGCACGAATCTCGGGCATCGCGACGGCGGGCGTCGTTGGCCTTCAGCTGGTCTCCTTCTACTCACATATTTAGGTAATTTCTTCGTGGCAGTTTGTTTAACTATAATTCGTCTGGTAGAATCAACATTAACATATAAGTATTCTTAACGTAATTGTTTAATTTACATTTATTCCTTGCGTTAAATTAACAATTTGCTCAAGGTACATTTACTCGACTCAAGTAAATTGATTGTCTGGTAGATTTAACAATGGTGAATTGGAAACTTCACTACCATTCAAGTTGTATCAACCAAATATAACAACAATAATAATTATATTAATAATAATAATAATGTCGTTTATTAAATTATGAAGTTCCCAACAAAAATAAAATGTTCCATGAATTACAATATGAATAAAGCTAAACTAAAGGTCACATACATAATTTAAAAGGGCGAAGGTCAGATATTCAGCTGTACAGCTAAATATTCTGCTCTTACACTTAACCCTGCTCTTTATCTTTATTTACTTATATATATATATATATATATATATATATATATATATATATATATATATATCGGGATCACATAAACTTAAAGTAATTTAAAAGAAAATAAGGCTATTTATAAAAAAAAGAAAAGAATCAGAATTAACGAAAGTGTGTTGATGAAATGAGTAAAGTTTACTTGATAAAAAGACAAAATACAAGAAAAAATTAACCTAAACATTGTTTATTCAACGTGATATTGACAAGTTGAGATTTAAACTGGTTAACTTTAATTTATTGTTTAAACAATTGTAAACTTTTGGCAACTTATAAGAAAAGATCTCTCAAACATTGTGGTGTGATGTTCGGGTGGTTTTAGTAAATTAACAAATCTAGCATTATCTGAAAAATGTATCTTTTGATATAAATAAGGAGGAACTTGGGTTGTTATTCTTTTATGGTATAAGATAGCCTCATGTATATGTCTTCTATTTCCCATAGATAACCATTTTAGTTCTATTAATTTATGAAATATATGCAGATGTGGTCTTATGCCAAAAATCAAACGTAGACAAGAATTTTGAATTCTTTTTGAATCTATCAGATGTAAACACGGCCCATAAACACTGTCACAATATACAAAGTTTGCTAAGACTAAGGATTCGCAAAGCATTGTTTTTGTATTATGATTCATAAAACAACGATTACTAAAAATCTGTTATAAGTTTGAATAAGCTCTTCTAAGTACATTTGTTATATGTTGATTAAACCTTAACTTTTATAGATATTTTAGACTTATTCATTTCCCTTTCTTTAGGCCGTCCAAACAAGATAGTTGCCGATTTGGCTAGATTTATTGTTAAATTATGGTCTTTGGCTACTTTTACTAGGTTCGAAACGTCACAATTAACGTAATTATTTGCTAGCTCTACATCTTTAGCATAAAGAGTATATTGTTATTGTGTATCATCCGCATACTGATGGCAAGTCGTGTATTTTAGGTGTTTAGAAAATGTGGCAGTGTATAGTATGAATAAAAGTGGTCCAAGGATTGAGCCTTGTGGAACACCATAGCTGAGTGTAGAAGGTATAGATTGTTTACCAGTTAAAATTACTTGTTGTGACCTATCTGTGAGATAATTTTTAAGTAGCAAACAAGCTTCCCTGCTAAACCCAAAATAATGTAACATACTAATTAACATTTCATGATCAATTGTGTCAAAGGCCTTACAGAAGTCTAATGACACTAGCAAAGTTAATTTATTTTTATCAACAGCATTTAAAATCTCATCAGTAATGTTAAGTAATTAAATAATGCTGTCGAACAACGATATCCTTTACAGAAACGAGATTGATGTTCAGGTAAAACAATGAATAGTGTCTAAATAAGATTTAATTTGCTGTGCCATTATCCTTTCCAAAATCTTCCACAATGCGGGCAATATGCTGATAGGTCGAAAATCAGAATAACCGAGAGAATAACTCTTTGGGTTGCTTATTTTGGGTAGACGTATAACATTTGCATTTTTCCAAACTTTACCTACTACACTGTGCTTCAAGCAAAAGTTAATGATATGGGTAATATAAGGTGCTATATGCGGACAACACAAACAAAGTAGTATTTTTATGCTGATTCCATCAGAACCAACTGATTTTGTTTTAATGGTATATATTTCTTTTAGTACATCTATTTCTGATACCTCTCTAAATTCAAATTTACCGCTAACATTGTGATGAATAATTGATAGTTTGCATACATTTGTTTAAATTTGTATTACAATTACTAAAAATTTTATTTAACGCTTCAACATCATTAAAATTTGGAGGAACCTCCTTCTTACTTTTGCTATAATGTCCAATTTTTTTAAACATTCCCAAGCGTTGCTTTTGTGTTTACATAGTTCAAACTCTAGATAAGCTTTCTTTTCTTTCTTGATGGTTGATTTTATATAATTTCTTAAAGATTTGTAGTAATCCCAATGTGCCACTTTTTTAGATTTGTTAAAATCCTTTAGAGCTTTATTACGTAATGAAATCAAGGAGATCTTGGTTTGGTGATACGCACAGTTTTAATTGGAGCGTGGTGGTATATGAGTGATAATATATTAGTATTAAGAAATTGTATCATGTCACCAACATTAATAAGGGAATAAATACAATTCCAGTCTGTACTTATTAATTCTCTATCAAAGTTTTTTAAATTAAATGTACTGAAGTCATTAAAAGTAACATAACGAGGGGTACTAATACGCTCGTTTTTTTACAGGATAGCAACAATGTATTAAAGAATGGTCCGACACAGAATGCAGAGTAATTGTACCAAATTGATTAATTTCTTTATGTTTAGGAACAAGGATAAAATCTATTAAAGTAAAGCTTGTCTGTGTAGTTCTAGCTGATACATTTATAATTTGCAATTCCAAAATTTCTAATAATTGATAAAATTGAATGGTTGAACCATACTTTACTTTGAATAAGTGCAAATTCAAATCACCTACACAAATCAGCTCAACACTTCGTGATAACATTTGAGAAAGAGAGTCTTCTAAGATATCTAAAAATTTGATAGCCGAAAGTTCCTGTTTCCTATAGATAAGTACAAAATTAGTGATAGTGTTATCTAGATTTAAGCTTACCCAAATCTGTTCAAAAAAATCATTTTCTTCACTACTTTTTATTACTTTATACTTAAAATGCTTTTTTAAATAAATTCCTGTTCCACCACCACGCATGTTTGATCCTCTATCTTTACGTTCAAAATTATATCCCTCTATAAAAATAACATCATTGCTTACATTTGCTGTTAACCAGGTTTCCGTCACCCCCACAATATCATAATCGTGTGATAAGACGTGCAGCTTAAGGTCTGTAAAGTTACTTGTTAGAGAACGAACATTTAAATGTGCTATTTTTAAGTAACTACTAGATGTCAAAAAAAAAAAAATTGTACCTTTGCGTAATTATCAAAATTAATATGTATTTTAATGTACATCTTTAAGTAGTATCGTTCTACCATAATACCAAAGTTGTTTCAAATAACTGACCAGTTAACTTGACTTGAGTTTCGAGTAATTTTTATAATACTTTAGAAAAAACAACCAGGTGGAATTTAACCAGTATCTTGTAAACTACTTTTTTTCTCAGTGCAGATTTAATGATACTACACAAGATTCCTTTAACATCCGGCTTAATTTTTGTTGCCATATTTACCAAAGATCCCCCTTATAACTCATCCAATAACAAGTATTACAAAATAGTGGATTACTACATGTTTCTATAAAAATATGGACATATATTTTTTCCAAATCCTGCAATGTATTTATAATCTACAAGTTTACTTTACACATAAACCTCAATAAGTTCAGTAACGTTAAAAATTAGAGGTTAAAATAAGTTTATGAAACATAAAAACGCAATTATTTTGAAACCTATACCTTATTTTCATTTAACAAACACGGATTTCGGGACGGAAAATCACATTCAGATGCAATTTTAAAATTAACACACAAAATTATCGAATGTGTTGAATCTAATGAATATTGCGTTGCAAATTTTTTGGATTCAACTAAGATATTCGATTGTGTTAATCATACCATTTTATTAAATAAATAAAGTAATAAAGTAATCAATACAACTTTAATCATAAAAGTGTAAATTAAAATCATATTTAAGTGATCGTACGCAATATGTTCATTATAACAACTCATATTCCTGTTTTAGTTTAATTAAATCTGGTGTACCACAGGGTTCGGTAGTAGTACCTGTGCTCTTCCTGATTTATTTTAACGGTATGTCTGCCTTATCAGAGCATGATCACCTTACCCTTTACGCTGATGACAAAACTTTGTTACAAAAATGTAATAATTAAAAAGATATTTATTTTAAATCCAAAACATCTGGTTTTACTTTAAAACGCATTGATAAATTAAACCATCCAAATAAAATAGATTTTTGGGTGTAATAATTGATCTATCAAATTATCAAAAGCCTGTTTTTCATTGAGATTATTAGTGCCAGTTATATCGTGATGTTGCAATTACTGCGTATTTTGGATATTTTCATTCAGTTATGAGCTGCTATCACTGCTTTGGGGTCACTCCTCTGCCATGAAGAGAATTGTTGGAATTCAAAAACGCGTGATTAGAATCATATCTGTACAGAACCTACCAGTTATTTAAAGATATTCATCATCCTTATACTAGAAATAATGATGATTTAAAACAAGTACGACTTACCACTTACAAAAATTGCACTAACTATGATGGAACTAAGTTTTATAATACACCAAATCTGAGATTACTACCCACAATAAATAGTAATTATCTTAAATGTAGACCATTACACAGTATAGACGAATTCCTAATTGAAAATCGACACTGTTGATGTGCAATGATACATCAGGCAGAAACTTTCTGTTATATATTTAAACTGAATATAATAAATACATAAAATGTTTTGGTAAAAAATGTTACTATTTTATTGACTTATTGTAATTTTATAGTGTCTTGGGTTTATTTATATTGTCAACATTTTATCTCTACATTATATTATTAATAAGATATGTTTGAGGAATCTAAATAAACTATTCACAACGTTGTGTCTTAAGATGGTGGAATGACCCTCCTATCACTAAAAGAAAAGGAAGAATGAAAAATTCAAAAACATGTTTTAAACATTAAACGCCAAAAATAGCAAATCGAAGTACACACATTCTTCTTTACAATACCAAAAGGGCATTTGAACAGAAGCAATAATTTTTACAAAAAATGTGTTTGAAGACACTACTGCAAAATACCTTTAAAATTATAAAAAATGTAAAAAATAGTACCTGAAAACAAAAAAAAAAAGTTCTTCCTCATAGAGCAACTTGTTTTTCATAGTTTTCACGACTTGGGGTTCTCATTTAAGTAAACATTGTTTTCAATTGTATACTCTTGCACTGAGGTTGTAAATTTTATTTCAAAAATATTAAAATTGCAAATTAAAGAAGTGTTATTTTTATTATGATGTTATATTTCTTTTTATTAAGCATGTGATTACTTCAAAGTAAAAAAAAAACATGTATTTATATCCGACATTCTGCATTGTAAAGGTGAACATCACGTCGTATTGCAATCAGTACTTAGCGTTTTCATTTGATTAAATAATATTTAAAAATAATATTAGGCTCTTGTTAAAATCGTTCTGAAAATGGTTCTGACCACTGAGGAAAAGACATCTACAGTAGAAGTTTTTTCCGTTCATACAGAGCAATGGCCCAAGTTCGAAACAAGTTTTTGAAAAATATCGAGTGCAATTTAATAAAGCTGCATCCAGTAAAAGCGTAATGTTAACAATTGTTGAGAAATTTCGTCGCACTGGTAGTGCGTTGTGTCAGCGCAAGGGTTCTTCAGGTTGTCGAAGAACAGTTTGTACCGACGATAATGAAGAACGGGTTCTTCGCCGGGTTTTGTAGTATCCACAAAGAAGTCTTCGACGAACTACCTATAAATTAAACATCAGTGCGTTGGTGGTTATCTATATCGTATTCAAACTGGACAACGACGAAACGCTGAGAACAAACGTTCAAGAAAAGTATGTTTTGGACGCGTGTTGAGCCTAGTATACCAACAAACAAAATACACCACACAAAATTAAAAAACACCGAACGCGTTTCAATAGCTACGCTATCATCATCAGTGGTGGACTGGGGCGAACTAAAGAACATTTTTAATATATTTACCAACAGCTAGTAACGCTTCGTTGCTTATCTAGTGAAAGTGAAAGTAAAACGTATAAAAGTTTAATGAGTCCTGTTTAGCCTAAAGGTCCTTGATCATGATTATTCATTAAAATTTGTTTGTTTTTGAAGATCTCTAAACTTTCATAACAATCAAGTTCGTGCTTATTACTAACATGTTTGATTAAGGATATCTTATCTACTACATGATTTTTATCAAATATATGTAGAGCTACGGCAGACTCGACGTTTGTATTTTATATGAGCTGAATGTTCTTTAAAGCGAATTCAAGATTTCTTGAAAAATGTATGGTTTTCAGACGAAAGTGGTGTTCACCTAAATAGCTATATCAATAGACAAACGAGTCGATTTCTTGGATTTCATTGTAGAAAAACGACTTCACACTGCTCCAGTTACGATTTGGTGCACGCTATAATAGGACCTTATTTTGTTGCGGACGGTAATCAACACACAGTTATTGTTAATCAAGTACGATACAGGCAACAGCACCATACGTTTTGTGAGAGATCTAAGACATTTTTGCCGCGCAAGAAATTTGCAGTTGAACAGGCAACGGTTTCAACAGGATGGTGCCAAAAGGTCAAAAGTTAGATAGACGTCAAATGCAAGAACTTTTTTCACCAGCTGCACACAGTATTTTTCTGCGTCTATATTTAAAAAAAAAGAATCGGTCTTAGTAGATGCTCATAAGTGCAAGTAAATATTATTTAACATAATAATATTACTATTTAATTGTGATTATTTATTTCTTGTATTATAAGTTTTTCGTAACTGTGGTCTCTAATAGTGGAGTTGATCGGCCTATTTTCACAGTTTTTACTTTTACAGCGCGACGTTTCGGAAACGGACTATGTTTCCGTCATCAGACTTAGTCCGAAAAGGGACTGATTTTTTCCCACACACTACTCTCAGATTCGAACATTGGTACTTTTAACTTACAAGTTACCTTTACCGCTGAGCCACTAAGTAATCCAATATATATATATATATATATATATATATATATATATATATATATATATATATATATATATATATATATATATAGTATTTTAAGTTTCCACGAGTGTTGCATCCATTTACATTATGAAAGGCAACTTCTCACCATTCAATCTTGAAGGTTTAATAATAGTGGATCTTTCGAAGAAATACGCAAGGAACACATTTTCTGTACAAAATACAATTTTTTTTATTACAGCACCACACATTTTAGGTTTTCTCGTATTGTTTGCGTGATTTGATAGGCAGTAGGTTTAACCATTCTTCGTGTGCCAGAACACTAATTTCCGGTGGAGTGAAAAAAAGATTATTCATCGCTACTGTTGTTAAAATTTTCCATATTACTCGCTAATCGCTTTAAGCTATAAATGTATGTTTACTTAATGTGACAGACCAGGATAACATTTAGTTCGTTGCTAAGAAATCTGTGGAAATAGGCCGATCAACTCAACTAATAAATCTGTTTGTTAGTGGTAAATTCGTATCTAATTTCCGTTAAAAGAAAATACTAGAATAGCTAAAATAGAGCGTTAGAATGTGATCAAAGCATCCTTCGTATACTAGATTGTAACAAAACATAACTTTTTTAACAATTTTTAATGGAGAACAAATTTGTGTGTTTGAAACTTAACTGTAACGCTTTATTGGCCTAAGTACGTTTCACCTAAATAAACAATATCACCCCAAAAAGAGAAATCCAGAACGAAATAACCTAAGATCTTTAGGATTTTTATTATTATGGACATGAAAATTCAAACTTCAAATTATATTAAATTGTAAATTTGGCTTTATGAACTATTATCCATAGTTCTTACTTTATACTAAAATAAACGAATAAACAAAATAAATCAAGTCCTATCGAGTGGGTTTCCCAAAGTGAATGCAGTAATTATCAAATTTTCTACCAGTGTGGTATAAGTGGCTTCTGTGAGTTTTCGGCGAGCTGTATTCTCATCTTTTGTAACTAAAAAATATATTAGATTACTCTGTGACTATGTGGACAAGGTATCAGACTTGTAAGTGAAAGGTTCCAAGTTCGAATCCGAGAGTAGTGAAATGCTTAAGAAAAAATCAGAGATTAATTAATTCGGCTCAAGTATGAAAACAGTCCTTCTCAGTACTAAACCTGAGGATGCAAGCAGAGTCCGCGTCCGTAACGTCGCGCTAAAATTAACTCAACTAATATGAGGCCACAGTTCCAAAACACTTATAATACACATTTAAGAAAGTACGAGTTTTCCTTGGATCTTAACCTTGAGTACATTCAAAAAGTCCAACTTTAGTTTTTCAAATTCGTATGAATTTGTTAATAAAATGAAGAACGTTTCACTTACCGAAGATGAAATTTTATTCTCATTCGGCTTTTGTAAAGTATTTCTGAGTGGTTCAATACATCAAACTTTAGTTTAGTTACATGTATTAAAGCAAAGCCATTTGGGCCAAGAAATGTGTATGAAACAAACGCTTTTTCAAATTTCCCAATCAATGCTATAAACAAGAACGTAATACGACGAGGGGTAACAGATTTGTTTTCTTTAAGGCCAATATGTTCATGTGTAAATTTGTAACAGAATTAAATACAAGAATTTTTTGTTTTCGTAGAGTTTGTATTAGATACGTGAATGGTGTGTTAGTGATACTACATATTAAAATGTAGAAGCTTCAAGTTATAAATTTCCGCTAATAAAATTTACCTATGAGATCAGTATGGCGTTTATTGATGCTCTGGAAAGAAGAAATGATGGTAAACTAGATATAGGTATAATTAAAAATTATTGGCTTTCTGTACAAAGTTTTCAACCGTAAATTTAGAAATTTAATTATTTTGGTTGCTGACCTATTATTTTCCCAATAGTGGAAATTTGATATAGATATAGGTATGTATTGTAAGGCGACTAGCACTAAAGCATTCCAGTCACTGTCACCAGCATAGGTCAAAATTATAATAAAGACTTACGATTGCCATCTATAATAAAATTATTCCTTCTCTTTAAAATTTTGTTTTAAGTCGAAATAAATTTGTTATCGTCTTTGAAAATGGCTGAGGGTCATTGATTTAATTTGAATAAGTTCCAGCGTTTGGCGTATTCTACTTTATTGGCAAACACAGGAATGCAAGTTGGTACATAACATTGAATAACGCGGCTTTTTGCGATTTGCTTTTAAGCAAAATGGTAGAAATATCCTACAGAAATTTTAAAGTTATTGTGGTATTAACACTATCGAGATTTCTCGGATTTAAAAACAATTCTTAATTTATGAGGTAATTAATTGTGTAATTATCTCATACGCTATTTTGACAATTTTACACCTTGGTAATCAAATGCCATGCAATTTCATGTTTTATTATAACATTTCTGTTATATTTTTAATCAATAGTATAATAGTTGCTACCAATAACTAATATTACTAGGGAAAATATTTTCAAATCTGTGGAAATTCCTCTAGGTTATTTTAGATTTTAGCGAAACTGTTTTTAAAAATAGATTACTAAAGTATGTGTGTAGAATATTTCAAATTGAATTCTTTTCGACAATTCAAGGTATCAAGTGGATATTCAGGATAGATCGAAAAGTTATCAAATTAATTATAAAAATTGAGAACATATGTATGTAGGGCAAACTAAACGACCTATCAAAATTCGTGTTAAAGAACATTTAGCCGTTATCAAATACAAATAAGTCTGCCGTAGCCCTAAATATGTTTGATAACCGTCGTGTAGCAGGTATCTAATAAAACATGTTAATAATAGGTAAAAGATTGATTGCTACTAAAGTATAGAGATCTTCAAAAACAAATATATTTTAAAGAATAATGATGACCAAGGACCTTTAGGAAATTTAGAAATTAGAATTTTTTTTAGCTCACCTATTTGGCCGCTGATTAGCTGTTGAAACACGTTCTGTTTTTAATTTTTTTGTGGTACATGAGTGTATTTTGTTTGTTACATGTATTGTCACAGAGACAGAGTTCTAAATTCTCTTTACATTCTATATGGTTGTATCTGTAAAACAATAGAGCTTCGAGTTGTATTGAAAGTATACTGAGCTATTTTATTTCCCGTTTATAAGAAAGTATATTCACTTTTCTTTAGTACTGTTTTACTTGTATCTTATTATCTTTTATCTCATTATGCAGGGACCATCATTATGCTTTTTAAATCATCGCATCTGATTTTCATATTACGTTATATATCCCTCTATATAGGGTCAAATGTTTAAAATCCTACTAGATTTTGAATTTGAATCGCCTTATGAAACTTATTTTTAATGTATCGTTACTCGTTTACCTACTACTAAGAAACTGACAGTAGAACTCTTGGAATTAACAGAATTTGAGAAATACAATCACTATTCTTAAGCAGGTTACCTTAAATCAGATTTCATTACATGATACACGATTACGGTTATAGCTGCTCCAATTAGCTTAAGCGCATCCATTTATTGATTCAAAGTAAATTTGGTTATCTACAATATGTTTCCCGCTGTATTGTGTAAATGGATAGATCCCTACTGAAAGCAATCTATGGACTAGCAGAACCATTATTGCCTGTAAAGTTCCTTAACACAATAACCTTAATTCGAGAATTACTGTTTTGTTAGAACTATCACATTCTTGTCATAAAGGATTTTATGTTAAATTAGATACATGCATAAAGACAAATTTATTTAAGAGCGGCACAAATATAAATGAAACTTTGTTATTATACATATAAAATAGGGATAAAATAGAGAAAGATAATGGGAATTGGGGAGTTTATTATTAATTTATAAAGCATAAGATTACAATGTACTACATTTATCATCTCAAACAGGCAAATAGTTCATGCTATAATTTCTCTCTCTATTTTTTTGTTAGTCCTTATGATTTCAAATTGTTCGCAATACTCGTGAGATTAGTTTGAAATAGATTCCATTATTTGTTTTTTTCAAATACGTTTGGCTCACCAAACTACATTGGTATTTTGGTACGGATGAATTGTGCTCTGTAGTGATGAACCCGGTTATCATCCTTTGTATGGTATGTGTTACAAATATAAACTTAAATAGTAAGGATGATAAAGCATTCACGCTTTTGGAAGGCGAATATGTTCTTAGATTTTTATCACAATTTGGTTATTTGTATAATTTAGTTACCTTTGAAGACGGTCTTATTTCTGATTTTGTTTGTTATTTTTTTTTGTTAAATAGCGTAGATTGTAGTGTTAATAAAAATTTTAATAAGAGGTAGTGGCGCCGTCGTGCAAAAACAAAACGTGCGTCTCTATACATTGTTATAAAAAAATTAACAAACTTTATTATAAAATAGTTGAATTTTTGTTTGTTTAAATTTCTGTCTTGCACACATTCAGCTTAGAATTTAATATCATACGAATGCTTACCGAAATGATCAAAACTGTTAATAGAAATGAATTAACATGGGATGTTAGATAATGGATAAAATTATTTTTAAAATAACATTATACAGTAATTTTAACTTTAAAAATTTTATTCATAAATGCAAACATTTTAAACAAAATTATTGGATCATTGAACATATTTTAAGAGAACTGGACTTTACGCGCTTTGTTTTTTGAAAATTGTTGTATTAACGTTTCAATGTCTAACTCTTGAATTAAAGTAGACTCGATTGAAATGATGGCAAGATTTTCCAATCGTTCTTGTACCATAGTAGAACGTAAATAGTTTTTAATGATTTTTAATTTGGAAAACGATCTTTCCGCTGTGGCTGTGTAAACTGGCATTGTCAATAAAATTCGGAATGCCATAAAATTTTTTGGGTAAGAATAATGTAAATTATTGGTTACAATGTAATTTAGGGTAGTAATTGGCGAATAAGTGACACTTTTCACAAAATTCTGCAAAAACTCCAATTCTTGCATAAGTTCTATCCCATTTATATCAAATTCGATTTTTATCACTCAATATACCCTCAAGTTTTGTACAAAACTGTAGCTGTTCCGATTCACAGTGACTGTTAAATTCCGTAATATTTTATAAAAATTTGAAAATTGCCGCATGGGCAGATAACAGTTCGATTCTATTATATTACAAGATGTTGTAGTAATATCTATCAAATTAAAAAAAACGATGTACTTTAAATTTTAATTCTTCATTTTGTATTGGTTCATCGTCACCTTTGTTACTAAATTGTGTTGTAACTTTTCGAGGTCTTAAAACTCTTTCATCTTTAAATTTTGGATCGATATCTAATAAAATTGCGACTTTCCTAGCTTCTTCTAATAAATCATTAAAACTGTTATCTGAACGACAGTTAAAGTACTTAAACCTGCACACGCTTGCACAAAAGTTTGAGTTTGTAAAATTTTGGACACTATATTAACTTTGCTTAATATATTAAACCATAAAATCATCATGCGTACAAATTATATTCTTTTAACTTTTGAGCAAGTGCCATAGCTACATTGTTCACAGCATCTTAAATGTGTTATAGCATCAATTCGGCTCGACCATCTGGTATTTGACATCGGACTTAAGTCAAATGTTATATGTTTTTTTCAAAATCGCCCATCGATTGGTTGAAGCAGAGAAAAAGTTATAGAGTTCTTTAACTATAGAAAAAAAAAATTACAAATCGCCACCGTTAACGTTAAGATTGAAACAATGGTTACAATAGGGTACAAAGAATGCTCTTGGATTGATATTAAATTTTTTTTTTTGGAAACCATGATGCTTACCATTCCTTTTTGCCTCGTTGTCGTAGCCTTGACCGCGTAAATTAAAAATATCTAATCGATAATTTTCTAACGTTGATAAACCTTCACCGGTAACATCAGTAACACAACAAAAAGTTAGGAAGTGTTCTTCAATACTAATTTCTGAATCGTTTAAATTGAAGAATCTGATACATACTGAAATCTGTTCTTGGTGGCTGACATCGGGTGAACAGTCGAGGATTTTTTCGCCGTGTTTAAAATTTTGATCTAACGTTACTTCCTAATAAAGTTATAACTTCGTTTTGGATTTTGTCCCCAAGGTAATGAGGCATATTTTTGTGCGCTTTCATTTGAAACCGGTTGACATATTCAGACATAATAGGATCGAATTTTGCGATCACTTTGAAATATATTTAAAAAAGTTGCCATTATTTTTTTCATATAATTTATTAGTAGTACCTCGAAAGTTTTGTTCAGCCAAAAATTGAACCGTATAAACAATACGCTCAATAAAGGCATGCCAATATGTTGTTTCATTATTGAATATGTTTTGTGCTTCAGAATCTATAGTTTTATTCTTATTTATTCGATTTCAAGTATCTGTCCATTGCTTCAAGTTCTGGAAATGTAATTTTTTCGTGGTAACTTAAATGTTCTCTTAAATTAAACCTATTATCGTTACTTAATTTTATAGTTTTCGCGGAATTCAAGATTTCGCAATAAAAACAATATACAGAATTCTTTTAGCTAGAATATAACAACCATTCCCGTTTAACTTTTTCATTATTATTTCTTTTTTCCTCTTTAGATATCTGTATATAAATCCAAATTAATTCGCGTCATATTTTATCAATTGCAAAAATAATTCAATCGCGAAAATTGATAAATAAAAAGAAAACAGTTTAATTCTTTAAATATTCCTGAGGTTGCGGCAAAACTTTAAAGTAGTTTATTTAAAACAAGATGGGTAATAATTAAAAATATTTAGTGCTTAAACTTGAAAAAAAAATTAATTATAAACAGTTACGTTTCCACCAAATTGATTACAAAACTTATTTAACTTACCTTAGAAGCTTTTAAGTAATCAATTCGAAGTAACAAGTATACAAAGTAATAAACGATTAAACGAACACAAAATTTATTAGGTAAATAAATATAAATTATCTCTTCTTAACTATTTATCAAACGGTATGATAATACCGGGTGTCCCAGAAGTTTCTGACCCACTTTAACCGCAAATATCTCCGAATTTAGAAGCGATAGGGAGGTGCGGTTTATACATATAGTTTTTTCAGTGTCAATTTGTATTTAGTAAAACATTGCCACGTGTCTAACCATCATATGGCATAAAAAAGGAATGGGCTCCACTAAGCTCAGGCGTACGGTCGGAAGACCGCAGAACACTCGGATGCGTGGTTGTTTTGGAGGTGTAGCTTAAGTGGTCGTAATATGGTTAGATAGGAACCGGATATGAGTAGGCGCCACCGGCTTTAATAAGGAAATACTCAACAAGTGTTGAAAGGAGAGTAAACCCCGTAAAGTCTGAAACAGGATTTACCAAAAAAAAAAGAAATAAAAAATGAAGGAAGAAGTAGGAATGAGTTAACAATTCCCCCGATAAAGTAATTTTTATTGTCGATATCCTGGCAAAAGAATAAAAAATAAATAAATTAACATTCCACCAAAGCCCACGATGGCAATCAGTGAGCCTCAGCTTGTGCCCACGGCAATTATTATATTATAATTTAAATTTCAATTAAAAAAAAAAAACTAAAATTATTGTATGTCCCCTTCCGGCCGCTGTAAGATCTTACTGTTCGTATTCGGAATCGGCTAATTTAACACATAATCCCATTGGGATGTTTAGTAAGATAAAAAAATATTTAATTATTGAACTTGCTTGCCTTACGCTTCACACAGTATACAGTAAATTGGAAAGCTTGTTCGGCCCACAGTAAATAAGTACCGTAACAAACAAAGTAATCAAGAAATTTATAGGAAATAAATTGGCCCGAACAACCTTGAAAAGTAATGTACATAACACATAAAAACTACGAGACAAAATCACAAATTCATATGAAATTAAATGTTTAACATTTGCAGTAGTTCACGTAATACAGATAATCGTTGCACCCGGTATATTGCAATCAAAACAGGAGTTAAATCGTTGGGTGAATGTAGCCACAGAAGCTAGAATCAATTAGGTCGAAATGGAAGCTAACCTGTTTGGGCGCGGTATATAAAGTCACTTTTAATGATATAATCGAAGTTTTACTTGTGATTGAGTGCACAAATATTCAAAACTGAAGTAGTGAATATAAATATACCGTTTTAGATAAAAGGATTTTGTGAAAGTGAACTGGTGGAAGCACCTTAAATATATAAATTTCATTAAGAGGTAACAATTGTTTACAAAATTAATATTATCAGTCCATTTATTTTCGTTGTCGAAATTCACTAAGAACATCCTAGGTGTATTTGAAATTTGTAAACACAATCGTGTAACCAGGTGATAAGAAAAAAAATCTGACCTTTATTGTTGAAACTATTACTTATTTCTTGCAAATTTCGGGTACTATTCCAATGATCTAGCAGCCTTCACGTATATGGTCATAGATGTCAGCAAGGCTCTTATGCCTTCCAGCGATAATCATGTACTTTGGATGTAACGTAACAGTAAAATGTGAGCAGAAAATGGAAAAGGAATGCCGTTAGAAATGTAGGTAGTACAGAGATGCTAAAAGAAGGTAAATATAAGTACGATGTTTAATTAATTATGACCGTTCATACCTCTTACAGGTGACAAACGAGCTGGTAGTGAACATTCAACGTAATTTCGATTGAAGTGTCTATATATGTAAATAATTAGTATTGAATGCTTTTATATTCGAAAACCTGAAAACGATTTTAATTACAATGAGGTTATCGAAACATGTGCCACTTACCGAAGATGTGGACGAATGAATAATTTCAATTATATCCGCCTTTTAAAAGCGTTAGTAATACTTTTACTTAACCAAGTATTACTTTAAATGAGAATTTTCCAAAAAATTATGCTTCAGCATCCAGAACCTGAAACGAAAAATTCTCTAGAAACTCAACATCCACCATCAATGGCGTTCTTAAAAAGGAAGAAAGAAAAATTGGCCAACACCTTAAAAATCAATTTTACAAACTTGAAAAAATTTGTATTTAATCATTGTTGCCAAAAGTTAAAATGTGTAGAAAATATATATTTATTATATGTATATGTATTATTTGACCCTAATAGATCCCAGGTTTCTTTTTAACTGCTTGATATTAAATGATCCGAAATCTTATAGATGTCGCTGAAGGTATTAAATTTGACTAATTTTAACTGAATAAGAGATGTGTATGAAAGTTGCATATGTTAATTTAAATGCAATTAGAGATGCGTAAAAATTTGCGAAATAGTGAATTGGAAGCATTCAACCTAAGAATAAATTGCTGTTTTTAGTAAGTAAATTTGACCAAATGACGAACGTTATCAAAAAGAAACGTTTTCCAATTAAACACGTAACAACATTATATTGGATGTTTTAAAAAAAATGGTCTCCTTTAAATGCAACTATCGTTGATTTTTTTAACGGAACAAATGTATTACTTCTTGGAGTTTCATTAAAAACTAAGTGAATTATTTGGTTTTTCATGATAGGCTTTTATGTAGGCAAAGGTATTTACGGGTGTTAATGTCACAAGTATGCTGTGAAATTTTTATGTCTGTGAACAGCAACAACGAACTGTCAAAGTAGCTATTTCTGATTTGAATAATTTCTATACAGGTGGGTTTGGTTTTTTTGTGAACAATGGTTCAATTTACTTTACGTGAAAAATCAAAAACTGTGTTATTATATGCTAAGTATGAATCGATCATTAGAACCAAAAGAAAATTTCGGGAGGTATTTAGAAAGAATCCATCTTCTAAAAACAGCGTAAAAAAGTGGCACGCTACATTTCTGCAAAAAGGATTACTGGAAAAGGACAAATATCAAACACGTAATACTGATATTTTTTTAAATAGACTTCTACGTGTTCAAGAAACTAGAAGAACATAATAATCCAATATCCCTCCACAAAATAGCATGCACAACTGGATTGTCAAAATCCGAAATTCACAGATGTATGAAGGTATTGAAGATAACTCCTTATAAAATTTAGATACACCAAAAAAATTATGAAAGGGATTTTCAAAAAAGAGTTGTTTTTTTGGAAACTTTACTGGTTTTATATAGAGGGGATCCCAATGTTATTCTTATAATGTCCGATGAGGCTGCGTTTCACATAAACGGCCGATGTAATAAACATATTTGCCGCATATGTGCAGCTGAAAATCCAAGGGTAATACGAAAGAGATTTACCGAAGTTGAACGTTTGGTGTGGTATGTCTAAAGAAAAAATATACGGACTGTTCTTTTTCGAAGAACAGAAAATTACTGGCAATGTCTACACAGACATGTTACAAATTTACTTATACCCACAACTGGAAGAAGATGGCGTCATAAACTCATGTTATTTTCAACTGCGCCGCCACATTATTCACTTGTGTCTAGAAACATTTAGAGATAGATGATTTGGCAAAGCCTGCTCACTCACCAGATTTGACGATTCCAGACTTCTTTATATTTAAATTTAGTTTAAATTTATATTTAAAGACAGACGTTGTGACACTGTGGAACAACTGGGATGTAACATTGTCCGAGTATTTCAGGAAATTATCCAGAGATATTAAGAGATTCTTTTTAGCACTTCTTATTTAAGTTGCAAAAATGTATAGACCAAAATGGGCAACACTTGGAACATCTTAAAGGTGTTTATTAAGTTAGCGAATTTATAATGTTTACTTTAATAAAATTGCGTTTTCATCTTTCAAGTTTGTCTTTATACCTATCTATATTCTATAAATGGTAGTTAACTCACTCAGTTTTTAACTCCAACAAGTAATACATTTTCGGAAAGAGGAAAAGTTAAGCTTTCACATAGAATCAACATATACAGGGTGTTCCAACAAAAAAATCAAACCTTGTTGAATTTAAAAGGGACCATTTTTGTTGTTCTGTAAAAACCGCACCTCCCTATCGCTTCTGAGTCCGGTATAATAAATATAAAACAAATCTATCAAGTAAACTCTTTTTATGTAGGAAGTTGTCATTACTTAGGATTAAATCAACTTAACTGAAATTACATTATTTGTTTCAGTGCAATATAATTTATTGTATTTAATGTTACAATTAAATTGATTGGTGACGTACGTTTTCAGTTGGGAACTATGCATTTGCTCGTAGTATTACGAGATAGTAACAAAGTTTTTGAAGCTAGAAAGTGGGTCAGTCGTTAGCTTATAGCTTATAACTGCATTCCAAGTGGAAATATTTTTAAGAAAGTTTAGAAAGTGATTAAGAATAAAGTCTTGACGAAAGATTTCAGTGAAGCTTCGGACTAGATATTCAATGTTTATGAATTATGAAGTACGTTCGTAAAATGTGACTTTTTCATCTAAGTTGCCGTAATGCAGAAATAAGGATTGGAAGTTTTGTAATGCTAAAATAAAAGATAAAATGTTCAATTTTTGTAATAAAAAAGACAAATTACATATTTTGGAAGCATTCGAAATGTATAAACATAATTGCCTTTAATGAACGAACATATTGATCTTATAAAAACTTACCTTTAACAGACATTTTAAATATAGAATTTAAATCAAGTTTGTTTTTTACCCCTAATGATTTGTTACCATAACTACATGTTATTGTTTTACTATTATATTTTCTCTTAATGATACATGTATTGAAAAATAAATACAGTCAAACTCACTTAAGACGAGCACGGATAAAACGAGATTCTGGATATAACGAGCGTTTCGTAGGTAAATTATTGAAATTGCATTAGTTTACGTACTAATTTTTCTCGCTTATTACGTTCACGTTTCACGGTAAAGACGAGCAAATTTCAAATTTTGTAGTAGTTTTTATATACATACTAAAAGCCGTTTCAAGTAAATATTTGTTAAGAATTTTTGGGATTTCCGTAATTACGTTTCACAGAAAAGACGGACACATTTTAAAAGACTTAAAATAGATTAAAAGGGATTACCTACTGCTTAGAATTCGCTTATGCCTTCCGGCTTACCAATTGTACCCATTGTACCTGTTTTACAAATGAATGCAAGGTAGTTTCTGGTCAGTTGTTTCTTTTGCAGCAAGACGTGAGGTTGAAAAATGGCTTCAATAAAACGCAAAACACTTTCAATTCGCGAGAAAGTTGAGATAATTCGGGAAGTAGAAAATGGTGCAAAAAATTCCGCGACGTGCAAAAAATATGGTTTACCATCATCTACCGTGTCAACGTTGTGGAAAAAATACATTTGCAGCATTTTAAAACAATTAACTGACATGAAAAAATTAAAAAAGTGTACTAGAGATGATATTGATAAAGCGCTAATTGTGTGGTTTAAAAACCAAAGAAGTGCCGATTTACCGATTAATCGGCCCATTTTAAAAGCGCAGGCTGAAAAGTTCGCGGAACAATTAAATTATACAGACTTTAAGTGTAATAATGGGTAGATTGATCGCTTTAAAAATCGCAATAACATTGTGTATGGAAAAATAAATGGTGAAGCGAAATCAGTGGACACTAAGGTTACAGGTGAGTGGTTAAAAAGTGTTTGGCCGGAATTACGACGAAAATTTAAAGATGAAAACATCTACAACGCCGACGAAGCTGGATAATTTTTCAATTTAACGCCATATACCACTTTAAAATTTAAAAATGAAAAATATATTGGTGGAAAAATGTTGAAAAATCGTCTCACTGTTTTAATTTGCGCCAATATGATGGGAAGTGACAAAAAAAAATTGTTGGTAATCGGAAAATCACGAAATCCTCGCTGTTTTAAAAATGTTAAGTGCCTACCAGTTGACTACACCTCTAACAACAAAGCTTGGATGACATCTACAATTTTTGAAGAGGAAATTTTTTTTTTTTTATGATTGTGGACCTGAACAGGCTAAATAAGGCCTATCGTGCTAAAGCACTCAGGAACACTTAGGAGGATGGATAGAGGGATAATGAATTGCCAATAGATGCCTATGAACAGCTACCTTAAATTTTCTCATATCATAAGTGAGAGGAAAACAGGAACTAGGGAGATCATTCCAGAGTTTAGAAGCCGTGTAGAAAAATGTGGATTGCGCCCGTTTGGTACGACAAGTGGAGATTTGTACTGCATACTGATGATGTGAATGAGCGAACCGAGTGTTTCTCGCAAAGATAGCCGGAGATGGTATCAAAGAATGTAATTCACCAGCACAATAGCCGTTGTAATAACGATAATACAAAGAAAGAACTGAAACCATCCTTCTATGCTCAAGGGACTGTATGTGAGAAGTTAAGTACGGGTCATTTATAAGCCTAATCGCTCTTTTTTGAATACGATCAACGATATCGAGAGCGTATTGGGGAGCACTAACCCAAAGGTGAGAATTATATTCCAGATGAGGCCGAATTTGGGCCTTATACAGCAGAAGGAGTTGTCGGGAGGTAAAGTACTGCTTAGATCTGTATAAAAAGCCTATTTTACGAGCAGCTGTTTTGGTAGCTGACAGAAGATGGTCAACCCATGAGAGATTTGAAGATACAGTCATACCCAACAGAGTAATAGAGTCTGAAAACTTAGAAAATGGAATGATAAATTACCACGTAACAATCGAAAGATTTTATTATTGGTTGATAATTGCCCAGCGCATCCTGAATTGCAAAATTTAACCAACATCACTCTTATTTTTTTACCACCAAACACAACGTCTATCCTTCAACCCATGGACCAAGGGATTATTAGGAGTTTTAAAAATTTCTACCGTCGCTTATTAGTGTTACAGTTAATTGATCGAATGGAAAATAAACAGGATCTTAAAATAAGCGTGTTAGATGCAATTCGCCTAATGAGTGATGCGTGGAATAATGTGACCCCCACAACAATTCAGAACTGTTACAAAAAAGCTGGTTTTGTTTCTGCTATAAATGAAAGTTTCGAAGAAGAAGACGGTCTTCCTTTATCTACTTGGTTAGAAAGTAGAGACATCAATAATTTTCAAAATTGCGCGTCCTTAGATGACTACGTAGATATTGATGCCGATGTGATTACTTCGGGTTTAAAAACTGACGAAGAAATTGTACAAGAAATTACAGAACGGGAGCTGAAAGTGATGAAAGTGATGTAGACAGTAATGAGTGTGATAAACCCATGCCTGTTACACTCGCTAAAGCAGGCGACGCATTGGTATTATTGACGCGGTTTTTTGAAGAAAACGGTAGTAGTGAGCAAATATTAAGAAATCTATAAGTAGAGGTAGTCTCGATATAAGGCTTAACGGATATAACGAGCAAAATTAGCAGTCCCAAAGATCTCATTTTAACCGAATTTCACTGTACTTATATGAAACATTGTGGAATTATATTTGAAACATTAGTGTTATTAAATAAAATCCATAATTTTTTTGGTTCTGTTTGCTATAAACCGCTCGAAATTAATGTTTTTGTCTTTGAGCTAGTAATCGCGTGTAACTACAAAATATCTGGTGTGAACAGCACACGATCTTCCAACCTACAAAGTGGAACTTAAAAGAAATTGAATCATTATAATAACCTCTTTTTTAATACGTTTATAATGAAACCACGCAACATTGTGAAAACAAAAATAATAATCTATATCAGATGGACGTTTAAAACTTTATGTCAGATAAATGTTAATAGACATATAGATGTTAGGTTAAAAAAAAATTTCTCCGGTTCTATAAAATGCCGATAACATTGTTAAAGCATATTCGATCTGACTTCTAGACTTATTTGGCTGTTTATTAGAAACTATTTACGCATTTCCAAAAAAAAAAGAAAATGAAGTATATACAGGGTGAGTATTTTTCCATTTTGAGTATTGGCATCTCGGAAACTAGAAGAGATACAGATTCGGTTAAATGGGGAAAGAGTTGCAGTTTTATGTACCAAAATTAACGACACTTTCAGTTGTTGCATACTATATTTCAAAAAAACTAAAATTTTGCACTTTATTTAATTCTAAATAACTGTGTTATTATCGATTTGAGAAAAAAAATGTAGAGGAAAAAATGGTAGTGTTTTTATGTTTTATCTACTGTCGTCGCCACTTTTGATTTACAGTTGACCATGGAAAAAATGAATTAATTATATTATTATGGTGTTTCGCAGTTTTACATCCCTTGCCATAATAAATACAGTTTTTTTTCATTTCAAACTTTAATGAGCGAAAACAAGTTTAGTGATTTTTCTTTTAAATGTTGTAGAATCATTATTAGGAATACAACAAAATGACACGAACAAAAATTTTAGACATTTTTATGCGTAACATGTTGTGTATATTAATTTCCTGCTAGCTTAAGTTGGAACAAACTTAGATTTTTTTAAGTAGCAGTAATAGTTGGCTTTGACTTTTTTAAAAAGAACCAATTTTTCTTTTTATAACTATATAAGGTTTGCTACATTTACTTCTTTGAGTAAACGCGATACTGGAATTTGTCGTATTATTGTGAGTGCCATTGTTTTAGTTGAAATTTGGCAGTTTTGTAACTTCGTAAATTAAATTAAAGATGTTTTCTAATCACGGCAAACTTAATATGTAGCAATGTTTTATAGTGTGTAATAAAAATAGTGTTCTTGCTGCCGAACGGTATCAATAATTGTATGAAAATCGGCGTCAACCATCTCTACCGACGTTCAACAATTTATACAGAAATCTGAGGCACTTTTCGAAACCAAAGAGGGATGAAAACATCATTAACGAGGATATCCAAATAAATGTATTGGCCTACGTTAATCAGAATTCTTCTACTTCAACCCGACAAATTTCAGCTGAAGTTAGTGTGTCCCAAACCACAGTCATGAGAGTTTTGAAGAAACACAAATTTCACCTATCAGTAGGACAGGCACTGCATCCAGGAGACCAGGCTGCAAGAATTGCGTTAGTAATTGGTACATTAATATAATTCAACAGAATCCAGAATGTCAAATCAAATTTTGTGGACTGATGAAACCAAATTTATCAACTGCGGTATGTTCAATAGGCGCAATGAACATTTGTGGATGCAGGAAAATCCTAGGATACTCCGTGAAAGACGGCCTCAAACAAAATTTGGATTCAATGTTTGGTTCGCGAATTCTTGGACCTTTCATTTACCACGAAAATTTGAAAGGCCAGCGTTACCTTGAGTTTCTACAAAATGAATTTGAAGATATGTTCGATATCTTAGATTTGGAAACAAGACGTAATTTACATAGGTTTCAACATGCGGGTGCCCCGCCGCACAACCAACTGCAAGTGATAGAGTACCTAAACCAACTGTTTCCAAATTCTTGGAAAGGTATGAACGGGCCGGTCCTTTGGGCACCAAAATCACCAGATCTTTCACATTTAGATTTTTTTCTTTTTGGTACTCTAAAAGATTTGGTTTATCAGCGAACTTATACGACAAAAGAAGAACTACGTGATTCGCAATTTAGATGATAGGAAAATACGGAATGCTGTAAATTCAATTGTGAAAAGATGCCGCTTGTGTGTTAATAATAATGGTGGTCATTTTGGACATTTGCTGAGATAGATTAATTTTTTGACATGCAATTACTTCAAAGTCGAAATTTAAGCTTAATAATTCCTAGTTTCTTTTCGTTCTTGTTCAATTTGAGACCCTAATTTTTAGGTGAAATGCTATAATAAACTGAGTAATTAACTTAACCGGATAAAAATGTTTTTCCATGGTACATTCTGTTTTTGCTACTCTCAATAGTACAATAATCCTGTATCGTTATAAAGACAAAAATTTGTTCTTTTTAAAAATGTCAAAGCGAACTATTACTGCTACTACAAAAAAATCTAAGTTTGTTCTAACCCAAGCGAGCAGGAAATTAGTAGATAGAACATGTTACGAATTAAAATGTCTAAAATTTTTATTCGTGTTATTTTGTTGTATTCCTAATAATAACGATTCCATAACATTTAAAAGAAAAATCACTAAACTTGTTTTCGCTCATCAAAATGAAAAAAAACTGTATTTATTATGGTAAGGGTGTAAATCTGCCAAAAATCATAATAATTAATTCATTTTTTCCATGGCCAACTGTAAATCAATAATGAAATCGTTATAACTTTGTTATTTTTAAAAATAAATACATCATGTCTGATATCCTTACAAAGCTTAAAAAAATGCGCATCTGATGAAGGCACAGCCTACTATACCTTCCATTTAAAAAAACAAAAGTTTATATCATAACTTTGGAATAACAAGAAATAGAACAAAAGTGGCGACGCCAGTAAATAAACACTACCATTTTTTCCTCTGCATTTGTTTTTCTCAAATTGATAATAACAGAGTTATTTAGAATTAAATAAAATGCAAAATTTTAGTTTTTTTGAAATATGATCTTTTTCCAACAACTGAAAGTGTCATTAATTTAGGTTTATAAAACTACAACTCTTTCCCCATTTAACCGAGATGTCAATGCTTAAAATGAAAAAAAAACACACACTATATAAAAGCAGGTCACATACAGTTTTAGTAAACATAATCTTATCCCAGTACTGTTGCTTTTTCTTTTTAATATTCGGAACTCAATTTAGTACATACTTGTATTTTTATGTTATTCCTTTTCACTGAATAATTAGAGTCTATCTTTCTGGCACAATTTAGCCTGCAATTTTATTGTGAATTTAATTATTGGCCTGATGGGTGGCTGGTGAAAACTAACGAGTTTCTAGTGTTGTAAATTCTGTGATTGAAGAAACGAGGGAAATACAAAATGCCACAATCACATCTTTAGGAACTAGAGGTGATAAACGCTTGTCAATTTATATATACTGGGTATCCAAAGCGTCTCGCGAAGAAAGATTGTAGCTTCGCTGTTGATTTTTCATTAAAATCATTTATACAAAAGTTATATGGTTCCAATACGTGCACAACGATGTATACATTTGTACATATAAAATGCAATGTTGCCAAGTTATTTAACAAAAATGTATTTTTTTTCCTGAATGAAAGTTTAGCAATAAAAATTAATTCTTGGTTTATTATCTAAGTTGAGAGAAATTAGTTCAGGGATATAGTTAAGCTAGGTATAGGCTTTTAAAAGACGTTTTATTGATATATTGAATAGGGGAGAGAAGGCTCCGGGTGAAACTTTAGCATGTTCAACGTACATCAATTCTCTTATTTCAAATGGAACACCCTGTATATTTTGATATGGGCGAATAGTACTCTTAAAGACCTAACTTTTATTTAAATAACATTGATACCGCTAAAATTTATAGTTTTTAAAATATTTCGATTTTTTTAATTTTTCTATAATTATTTTATAACGTAACGATTTAATAGAATGCCATGATTTCAAGTCACAATACCAGATTAGTAATAGTAATAATTAATTTTATTAAATATTTTTAAAAATAAACTAAACAATGTAATATTGAAATAATAAACAAACGATTAACAAGAACAAGAAGTAGGTAAGTCAAACATATGCAAATGTGCACTTAAAAAAATTATAAGTACGGTTCAAACAAGCCTCCTCTTTTCTCAATGCACTGATTCAATCGTTGTCTGTAGGAACGTTGTAAATTATGCAACATTTGTTGGGGTTACATTACGAAACGCTCCCTCATATTTTCTGCAGTAGTCGGCGATGTTATATAAACTTCATTTTTAATGTAGCCCCATAAAGAATAGTCCATGAAAGTCAGATCGGGTGATCTAACTGGCCACCTGATAGGCACATAACGACCTATTCAACGATCAGGAAATTGCTGATTTAAAAACTCCGTCACATCACGAGCCAAATGTGCAGGAGCGCCATCTTGTTGGAACCATATTTCCTCATTATGTTCATGATGTTCTCTTCAATCCATGGTAGCACGTTGGTTCGCAATAAATTTAAATAATTTACTGCATTTAAATTGTTTTCCAAAAAATATGGGCCTAATAATCTGTTGCCAATAATACCAGTCCAAACATTGAGACTCCATCGATGTAATAATGACAATGATGTCTATTTACAAAATAATTGTTATGAAAAGTAGATTCTTCTGTCATCATAAGTGTATTAGAAAATTAGCAATCCCCAACGACAGTAATTTAATCTATTTTCAAACTTATGTTCATCCAACGCCTTGTGGCGTTGGATCTTGTGTGGATGGTATTTATATTCATTAATTATATTGTGTATTGTTGATTTCTGTAAACCATGTTCCACTGCAATTTTTGTAATACTTATTTGAGGGCGTTCTTGTATAGCTTGAAGCACCACTAGTTGAGTTTCCCCGTTGTTTACAGGTTTTGGGCAATAGTTCTTTTTATATGCAATCGATCCTGTTTCCTCAAATCCACTTTTTAAATTTTCAAGAACTCGTTCATCTGAACAACGGGCATCCGGAAATTTTTGTTTATAAATTATAGAAGCAAGTAAACAATTATCTTGGGCCGCTCCTATTATGTAAATCATTTGAATTAATTCGTTCTTCGTATATTTCATTTTAAAATTTAGAGTTAACTTCTCTTAATTCAAGTTTTCTTCTAAATATAATGTAGTGAAAAAGTAGTTTTGAAAGAAATCAAGCTAAAATACACCTAATTGACATATCATGGTACTCTATTAAATCGTTTCGTTAAAAATAATTATAGAAAAATGAAAGAAATGGAAATGTTTTAAAAACTATAAATTTTACCGGTATCAATGTATTTAGGTAAAAGTTAGCTCTTTAGGAGTACTATTCGCCCATATCAAAATATACAGGGTGTTCCATTTGAAATACGAGAATTGATGTGCGTTGAACATGCTAAAGTTTTACACGGAGCCTTCTCTCCCCTATTCAATATATCAATAAAACGTTTACATATTTTCAAAGCCTATACCTAGCTTAATTATATCCCTGAACTAATTTATCTCAACTTAGATAATAAACCAAGAATTAATTTTTATTGCTAATCTTACATTCAGGAAAAAAATACATTTCTGTTAAATAACATGGCAACGTTGCATTTTATGTGTACAAATGTATATATCGTTCAAAAAGCTTATTAATTAGGCAAAAATGTAAGGATATACAGAGTGTTCCATTTAAAATAAAAAAGTTGATATCCCCCTACTTTTACAAATCACCTTGTAGGTGCTAAAATATTTTTAAGTTGTGCACGTATTGGAACCATATAAGTTTTATATAAATGATTTTAATGAAAAATCAACAATCTTCGGTCGTGTGACGATTTGGACACCCGGTATATTTGATTTGATTTAATTTTTTAGCTAGGTTGACGTATGGCTTTCCTTGGCTAATTTATCTTTTTTTGTCTGATCGTTATCATTATGCCAATGTTAAGTTATTTTGAATTGTAACATATTGTTATGTTGGAATTAATTTTTTAGAGACAATATGTAAATTTAGTGAACGCCTGTCGTGTGAGAAATATCGCTTTACTGTTGCTGCTGCTTTACTACGGTACCTTTCAGAAATCAACGCCAAACCTGTAGATGCGCTCTCATAATTACCTTAAAAAGTTTGATTGACTGTATATGGTTGTTTATGTACACTGGTAGAAATGCAAGAAAGAGATGCGTTAGTTTACTGCGGAGATTATTAGTAGGTGGCTGTGATGATTGACGTTTAAAAAATAATTCTTATAATTGTTTATATTCAAAATATACCTACATTATTTACCATATGTCCACGGATGGAGTTACAAAGAAGTATGATAGACAAAAAATGTTTGAACTTGAATTTCATTTTGGGGTTTAAACCTTGCTTGGCTTGAAATAAGTGTATTGTCGGTTGTTTTAAATGAAGGTCCCCTTTGTGGTTCGAGTACAGTAGCTGTTATGTACTAACTACGGTAAAACGTCATTAAGAAAAGTTGTTCAAAATGTAAAATCATCACCCCATGCTAAATTTCAGAAATATCAGCTTACTTTTATGAAACCGTCCCTGCTTATTGTTTGCCAATCCTTAAAACAGCCCTCACTCATGGGCCGATTGTTATTTCTATCACCCTATTCACTCATCTCGAATTTAGACTTTAGCCGTTTACAAAATATTTTATTTTTGAAATTGTATGTACATCCAGGAAAAACAATTTATTCAAACAAAGCACCTCCTAAATTAGCGCACATTTCAATACGAGCTCGTAACTCTTTATAGCTTTTCTAATTTCTTATAGGGGTATAGATCGGGCTGCTTTAACAATTCTGTCTTTCGACAGATCGATATTATTATTTAGTGATTCCGAGTAAACTAATTGGTTTAACCGATCCCACAAATAAAGTTAAATCGGCATTTCGAGGGAAAATTGGCTTATTTCTCTCAATCCATTTTTCGCTAAACTTTTTGTTTAACAAATCGCGAACGATCCAAGGACATTGAGCTGGACATCAATCTTGTTAAAAATACATTGAATTATAATAATTTAAAGGCACATGATCAATTTGTTCATTAAACAAGTTTGTAGCATTTCTAAATAATTTTGATGATTTAAATTCCCGTCAAAAAAATACGGACCAATAATCCATGGTACGTGATAGCATACCACTCATAAACTTTTTTAAAATATTGTCGTCGGTTGGGAATTGTAAAATGACGATTTCTGTCAGCCCAATATCGGCATTGTTGAGATGAAACTACTCCATTGGTAGAAAATCTTGATTCATCCGAAAATACAATTCTCTTGTAGAAATCCTTTTTACTAAAGTTTTATCGATTCACAAACAAAAATACAAACGTTTAGCCTCATCGCCTTCTTCCAAAGTCTTCGAAAATTGGGTTTGAACGGTTTAGTTTTGTTATCTTTTAATATTTTTTTTAATAAATGATTTTTAAATTCCAATTTCTAGAGCTCTATTTCTAAGTGACATACGGGGATTTTCTTCAACTAAATGTAAAGCTAAAACGGATGCTGCATCGGTTTCATTTACATTTTTCTTGTTTTTTTAACATATTGAACAGAACCAGTTTCCAGAATTAGTTTTACTAATTTTCACAAATTTTTACTTTACTTTACAGAGTGAATTTCTCTTTGTAACTCAATCCGTGGACATACTGTATATTCCGTGACGTGACAAAAAAAATAGATAACTTATTTCCCGTACCCAAAACCTATATACCAAATTTCATTAGAATCGTTACACCCTTTTGCTGGTATATAGATAATCGCCCCCCCCCCACCTTTTCTCAGATAAAAAAATAAATAAGCAAAACACTTCCACTACCCAAAAGCTTCAATATACCAAGTTTCATTAAAATTGCTTTGTCCCTTTACTGTTATATCGTTATCCTCTCCCCCGTCCCCACCTACCGCCCTCTTTATATCAGATAAAATAATAGATGACACTTTTAGGCAAAAAAATTGGTAACCTTAACAGGCGTACGAACAACGACTCACCAAAGTTTCATCGCCGTGGGGTGAATAGTATAGCAATACATAAAAGACAAATCCATTTTTATTCACCCTGTTCCAAAGAAAGTTTGTATCCCCGTAAAACGAAATCCAAAAACCCGTAAGTTGGAAAGGTTTTTCAGCAGCACTTATACAATCGTATTCTTTTTTAATTCCATCGATTTGTTGCTGAGAAATTGCATCTTAAAGTTCGAAAGTTAAAAAATCAAGTCAACTTATGACATTACAAAGTGAGAATATCAAAGTGAGTAGAAGATCATGTTTGTGTACTAATTTGAAAAGAAAACAAAGAATGATCTCTGTATGCCGACGAATAACTCCTGGAGTCTGAAAGAATATATGGTCTGGATTTGCATTCAGATTGTATTGCATTATTATTCAAGAAAAAAAAATTAATCCCGAGGGAGTAAAGGTAACAACTTTAGCTCCTAAAATGAAGGAGTAAAATGTACGATTTAGTCCCTACGGTGCACAAAAAAAAAATATTTAGGTGCCCTATAACTAATCTAGTTTTTAGAGCGTTGTTCTGGAAGACTAAATTTGATCAAATAGGTTGCAACCTCGAATGCAACAGTGTGTAAAAGATGTCCTGATGATGAATTACTTTGTTGCTGTGTTGGTCGTATTAATTCACAATAAGCGATATCGATTTAAGGATAACCTTTTTTTGTTGGTTTATGGAATCCTTTTACTTTAATTAAATAAAATTGAAACCTAACTTTCACAATTACTTCTAAGTTGCAGTATAGTTATGAATGATTAGCATTACATAAAATTGCTTGTTTTAAGAGATTGTAGAAAAGAAAAGTATGCGCATGTCGAGCCAGAATCATTAGTTTTAATACACCATTTTCTTACCATTAATGGGATATTGATTATCAAGTTGAAATGTTGGCAAAAAATATATAAGGTAAGACAATAACGTTTAACAATTTTGAGGTTGTAATAAACAGTAAATAAAAGATAGCAAGTAAGTTTTAGTCCACATACTATTTAACGTTCAGACCCAAACTTTAATTTCGTTAGAACATTGCTATTAACGTTTAATCTAAATGGAGTTCATGATTCTGTGGGAAATCGAATCTTATAGCTTTCTTGTTGCATTAGAATTAGACCTTGGTAACAATTTCAAATACTAATGATACGTATTCAATTGGCTTTACTTCTCTAAAACGTTAATAAATTCTAACAATGCAAATTCTTCTTGAAATCTTGCAGATATGCATTTTGTGCATGAATGAATCGCTAGATAAGAAGAAGCATAATTGAATATAAATGTAAGAATTTGTTTTAATTTACTACGAATGCGGGATTTTATTATGGTATCTATATGAACAGAATATCCAACGGATTATATCAATAAAACTTATAATTTATTAAACTTCATATATTTTTATAAATTCGGATTAGGTGTATTTTAGCCATGTTTGATATCGTATTATTTCCTTTGAAATGAATTTATATTATACTTTAGTGTAACCCTCGAGCTTAAGTAGGGATAATATTTTTGTATAATAATATAAAAATGATCGACATGACTGTACGATTATTTATCTCATTTTTAGATATATCACAGTTTTGTTTTTATTACTTAGTGAACAAAAATGGGAAAATGAGTTTCTGATAAATTTGCGAAAAATAATTTCAATACACAAGGTGTTTAGTGTTACGAAATTTTAACTTCTATTAAAACCAGTGCCTATCCTACACAATTAATTAATGTTCAAGAATATTTAAAACTTTCGTTTAATATTAACATTATACAAACGAAATAAAGTATTTTAATGATATGCCATCGGATTTTAGTAATCTGACATTGATTAGGATTATCAAAAAGGGGAACGCAAAAGTGCATCTCTTTTAAGGTATAACCATTTTTATACCTGTTACCACTGAACTGCACTTTGATGTCGTTTCTCTGTTGTCCATATACGGAGTAAATGCTGCAGTCTGGAAGCAGTGATGTCACTCGAGTAGTGAGGGTGCACTATAAGACATAACCTCCGCTCATGCGCCCTGTGTGGCTTTTAATGCCAGCTTCTGGAGTGTATGCAACCGTGGACACGTATCTTAATTGCAGGCTTCTTTTCAGGCGCTATTTTGCCGTGATGCCGTATTTATGGCCCACGCCCTGTAATTAAAGTCTTTTGGCGGTATTAAGAGTCTTTTTTTTCGTAATCCAGCTCTGGAGAACTATCTGATTGATCGTGCCAACAGATTTTTAATTACAACCCAATTTTAAATCCTAAAGTAATATAGAAATAATTTCAAGATAAAGTACTTAACGGTTTTCCACTAACATTAATGTAAAGTAATTATTTTCTGGATTTACCCAGCTATGTAACCGCAATAACATGCAAATATCTCCCCGTAATTAGATAATTATTTGAATATTTTATTTATTTTAATAGTTGTTTCTGCCAAACTTATTCGATTTAACACAAAAACAATGTGCAAGTCTAGCATGTTAATTTGAAAACAGCTTCTGCAAACCGTATTCGAATTAGAACAAAAACAAGGTGCAAGTTAGGATATTGATTTGAAATCAGCTTCTGCCAACCTTATTGTAGTACATAGTGGAATTTGTCTTTGTAATTCTCTATTTGAATAACGCATAATAGAATATAATAATATAATACAGTATTTAAAAAAAACAGATATTTTACAATTAGCCAAAGGTGGCAATACAGTTACGCGATGTAGGCATTCCAAATTGGCTCCTATGAAAGTAGATTTTACAAACACACAAACACACACAAGCACAAACAAAAGCACAAGGACAAGCACAAACACACATACACACAATCACAATCACAATCACAATCTCAATCACAACCACAATCACAATCACATTACAATCACAATCACAATCACAATCACAATCACAACCACAACCACAATCACAATCACAATCACAATCACAATCACAATCACAATCACAATCGCAATCACAATCACAATCACAATCACAATCATAATCATAATCACAGACACAGGCACAGGCACAGACCCAGGCCTACGCACGGGCACAGACACAGGGTCGGACACGGACATAGACACAGACACAGGCACACAGAGACACCGACACCGACACAAACACAAACACAAACACACACACACACACACACACACACACACACACACACACACACACACACACAGACGCACAAACGTACAAACGCACAGACGCACAGCCACACAGGCACACAGACACAGACACACGGACACACAGACACACAGACACTCAGACACACAGATACACAGACACACGGACACACGGACATGCGGACACGCGGACACGCGGGCACGCGGACACACGGACACACGGACACACACGGACACACACGGACACTCGGACGCACGGACGCACGGACGCACAGACACACAGACATAGGCACGCAGACACACAGACACACAGACATACAGACACACAGACACACAGACACACAGACACAGACACACAGACACACAGCACGCACACACACACGCACGCGCGCCCACGCATACTCGCGCACGCACACTAGCCCACGCACGCACACACCCATACACACGCAACCACACACACGCACTCACGCTCCACACATGCACGAGCGTTGACTTAACCTAAAATAGTGCGTTTCTTAAGCTAACCTAATATTTACGTGTATTGACCTAACCTAAAATTTTTGCGTATGCGTGCGTGTGTGTGTCTGTGTGAATGCGTGTGTGTTTGCGTGCTTGCACGTATGCGCGTTTGCGTGTTTGTGTTTGTGTTTGTGTTTGTGTTTGTGTTTGTGTTTGTGTTTGTGTTTGTGTTTGTGTTTGTGTTTGTGTTTGTGTTTGCGTTTGCGTTTGCGTTTGCGTTTGCGTTTGCGTTTTCGTTTGCTATTGCGTTTGCTTTTACGTTTGCTTTTGCGTTTGTGTTTGCGTTTGTGTTTGCGTTTGTGTTTGTGTTTGTATTTGTGTTTGTGTTTTTGTAAAATCAGCTTTTATATGAGCCAATTTGGAATGCCTGAATTGCCAACTTTAGCTAACTGTGAAATTTCTGTTTTTTAAATATAACATCCTGTATATTATACGGTTTTCAAATAGAGAATTAAGAAACAGATTTAACTAGCGACGATAATAAGATTGGCAGAAGCTGGTTTCAAATCAACATCCTAGGCTTGCATCTTGTTTTTGTTTTAATTCGAATAATGTTGGCAGAAGCTGATATGAAATCACCATCCTAGTCTTGCATCTTTTTTTTGTTTTTTGTGTTAAATCGAATAAGGTTGATAAAAGCAATGATCAAAATTGAATGAAAGTTGACTTGTCTATCTTTTATGTACTTTCAAGATCGTTTGCCTTTCAGGTACTTAGTTAATTACGGGGTTTTTCCGTAGAGGTATTTGAATAGTGAATGGATGTTATTTCTGTTACTTAATTAGGGAAATCCATAAAATAACTACTTTATGTTAATGTTATTGGAAAAAAAGACTATTAATACCGCCAAAACCGCCATAACTCCAGGGCATGGACCATAAATCCGGCATCACGGTTGATAATAGCACCTGAAAAGAAGCCTGCAATTAAAATATGTGTCCACGGTTGCATACTCTCCAGGGGCTTGAATTAAAAGCTACACACGGCGCATACGCGGAGTTTGTGTCCTATAGTGCACCCTTACTACTCTAGCGTCCTTATCTATTGATTATTTTTCAGTTTGAGTGCTTTCAGTTCAAACAACATTTTACTGCATGCCTATCCCTTTGCTTTTAGATTTAAATCAATATACAGGGTGATTTCAAATTCAATGCCAACCTTCAACCTCATTTGTGATCGATTGAGCCATATTTACATATATCCAAAAATCAACGGTGTTCGAGATACTTTAAATTTTGTGATATTGTATTAATTTCCTATTTTCGTTCAGTTTCAGCCGATATGGTAGGAATTGATCCTTTTAAACAGCAATTTTAGTGCAGTTTTCAATAGTAGAATATGTATTTCACTCAAAAAAGTATGAGGAATATGTTTATAAGAAGAAAATTGTAGAGATTTAAACTCAGAATGTGAAAGAAGCCAAAATCGATTTCAAACTTTCTATTGCTTATAACTTTTAAACTATATGTTTAGTTTTCCGATAAAACCATTTTTTTTCAAAATTTGTTCAATAGTCTTACCAAAAAAGCTTTGAAACCGCGCTAGCTCTAGAAAATTCTAAATGGAGAATAATAAATCATTCAAGCCTTGATTTAATAGAACTGAGAATTTTATTCAATAATTTTACATTTTGTGTTCAAAATAACTACCACCGTCTCTTATAGAAGCTCCAGATATTTCTTATTCCTTGACAGGTCATTTTTCTTTCAAAGTCATTCTTCATGCTTCTCGCTGCGTCTTGTATCCTTTCAATTAATTGCTTAGGAGTATGAATTTCTGTCGTATAAAACAATTCCTTCAGTTTTCCCCATGTGTGAAAATTTAAAGGCGTTAAATCGGGGCTTCTAGCCGGGCACGCAGTTGGTCCTTACCTACCTATCCACCGGTTTGGAAACCAATCATTCAACAACGCACGAACATTTAGACAATAATGTGCTGGACAACTGTCGTGTTGGAAAATTATGTGTATTAGAACACGCACGGCAAATAACCAAATATGCCAACTAGCTCACCGTGAGGTCGTGGATATTGTTAAAATTTTGTAGCTACGGTAATACGGTAATGATTTGGACGCCATTCTGTCTTAATCCGGGTAAAACGTACACAAACAAAAATGGGTGCACTAGTATAAACCAGGGAAAAATACTGGAACCTACCTTTTTTCTCGCCAGCAACGGTTCCTTAGGTCGAATCTCGAACGCAATTCTCCAAAAAAAAAACAATGAAGCACTTCAACTTTTAAATTTCAATAAACTCCCCCTTGAAAACTGTTACTAAATTAGAACAAAAAATTTTCCCACTTTTGAAATAACTTTAGTTTGCTCTCTAACTGACATAAACTCAAATTATCGCCGAATACGGTTTAAAAAACACTCTTACATCTATTAAAACTTCAAGATTAAAGATTTCTCTTCCACACCTATGAAAGATCTCAAAATAGGCAGAACATGCTCTTTTGTTTAAAACTAAATATTTAATTATACCTTTGAAAGAATTATTCACACACTAATCAAGTACGACAGTGTTTAATACTGAACAAAAGAAATTTAATATCTCAAAATATACGTGAATAAGTCACTAATTAATTTTCAGGGTGTTTAAAAAAGTTAATCCTTTTCGTTCTTATTTAAATATTAAATATTAACTTGCTTAGTTCAAATGGAACACCCTGTATATTTTTCTTTCCATTAATGGAGAATTTAATTATCTTTCAAATTATATTAGGTTTTCCTGTACCTGAAATCAATGGTTTTGCAGTTATTCCCATTTAATTGAAATATTTACATGAATTAACTATTCTAAAAGAAAGGACATCCAGGATATATAAATATTTCGAAAAGGGTAAGGTTTACGTATACACAGTATAACAGCAACTAAGGTTAATTTTACTCGTACAATTCAAATATTCAAGAATATACAGGGTATTCCATTTAAAAAACATAACTTTGATGCCCCAGTATTTTTGGTACACCCTGTATAAATTGAAATAGTTTAAAATGTAGCCATTATGAGGCTATATCATATTGCATTGAAAGAATTTTGAAAATCGGTGGCGTCTAAGCGCTACAGTCCGTGTCGTTTGTCGTGAAATACCCGGTATATATACAAGGTGCCCCAAAGTTCTGGTCTCGGACGATTGCGCAGTTATGGTAAAGATAGAATTTTCAAAATTTAGTGAAAGTTGTATAAACGAACACATTCTGAAAATATTATTGACTATGTAGGGTGTTCCAGATATGTATGGCTATATTAACTTACATTTTTTAAATGGAACACCTTGTATTTTATTACAAATTTGAATTTCCACGTTCAAGATCTTGTCAAAAATATATGCTCTTACTAGGTTATACAGGGTATTTTATAAGATTTTGAACATTTGTTAAAATGAAAAAAAAATACAGAAACAAAATTGTATTGTTAGAAAATAGCTTACAGATCGTTTTATTTTCAAATTTATGATTGAGTTGTTTTTTTTACAGTTTTAATGACATTCTCATTCTTCTGAATGAAATTAATCATACAGACCGTATATCGTTTGAAAGATTAGTGCAATCGCTAACAAATGATAATATAATATATAGGGTGTTCTATTTAAAAGTTTTGAGATATTCTTTAATTGGAGTTTTGGTTCACCCTGTATTACACGAGATACGAAGTACCAATCTAACCTATTTTCAAAAAACCTAGTAACCTCAGAATATTAACCAAATGAAAAAATCTTCACACATTACTACATTTAGTGACTGGCAGGCAGACAGATTAGGGATAATGTTTGTACACTATTGGCCATATTGTATAAAATACCCTGTAAGACCATATACTTTTGAAGAGCTCTTGAACGTGAGAATTCAAATTTGTATTAAAATAAAAGGTGTAAGTTAATATAGTCACACCCTCTATATATATATATATATATATATATATATATATATATATATATATATATATATATATATATATACATGGTGATCAAATTCACTAATGCACTATTGATAACTTTTTTATTTTTGAAGCTACGAGGTCGGTTAAATTAGAGTAGTAGTATTCCTTCCGCTGATTAACGTGGTGGTAAGAGAAAAACAATTGAACATCGCGTTTCCGAGTTGTTTTAAAAAATGTACTTTTCTTAAATAGGACACCCTGCATATTTGTATCCTAATCGATTGCCAACGCTTTTCTTAACATAAAAGGTTATTATAAATTTCAGCTTAAAACCAAAAGTAAAGGAGATATGAGCCTATTTCACTTTTCGCTTATAGGATTCCATAAAACTTAAATAAAAATGAAATATTATACAAAATATGCTATATTTATTATTTAATTTAGTACCAAAGTACGTCCCTTAATTGTGTTTTACGATTTTTATTTCTAAATCATCTAGGCATGCTACGTGAAACAATAAAACCAGTAAATCTTGTCGTTTTTACCTTCCAATCTACATATACATATGTAGGTAGGTTATGCAATCGACTTTCTTTCACTATCGCTAAATCGACTTATTAGCTCATTTTACTTTTTTAGTTGCGCTAGTTGACTAGTAGACTAGTCGATCGCTGATGATGATAGCGTAGCTATTGAAACGCGTTCGGTGTTTTTTACTTGTTTTTTATTTTGTATGGTATTTTGTTTGTTACAGATCCTGCCATAGTTCCAATGTTCCAGATTTTTCAAATATTTTCTAAAATAATACAGAAAATTTAGATCAAATGGTAATGTTTTTGCCAAAATTGTGATGTATGAAGAAACGGAAATACATGTGCTCGCATATTTTAAAGTAAACCGCGAAAATTCCATACGAGATTGCATGAGACATTGTGTATTATGTTTCGGAACTATACGGAATATTTTGAAAAAACATAAATACGTGCCGTATAAATACAAGCATACTCAGAGTCTTTTACCAGGCGACCAAGAAAGAAGAATTATATTTTGCCAATGGTTTGTAATTTTAGCAATAGAGGCATGTATAATAGAAAAAACCATTACTGGAGAAATGTTCCGTGTAATCCACAGAGACGGTTTAGTTTAAATGTATGGTGTGGTCTTTTTGGCTCTAAAATCGTCGGACCAGTGTTTTCCCAAGGCGCTTTAACAAGCGGTCGCTACTTAAATTTTCTCCGAACCATTTTAGAAGAGTTTTTTGATGACCTTAATTTAGCTGATCGCCAAAGAGTGTTTTTTTCAGCAAGGCGCCTCCATACAATACTGAAAACGTCAATAATTTGATAAGTGGATTTTTTCATGATCGCATTATTGCTACCAGGGGACCAGTTTGGTGGCCTCCACGTTCTCCAAATTTTAGACCAATGGATTTTTATTTCTGGGGATTTTTAAAAAACGAAGCCTACCAAAATCGTTACAATAATATCGAAGATCTTCAGTTAGCGATAACTTATATCATATGTAGCATAGATGAACGTACGGTTTTAAAGGCTACAAAAAGAGTATTTAAGTGTGCCCAAAAATGTATTGAGCAAGGAGGAGATATATTCGAACAAGCCTTTCTAATAATTTTAACAAAAAATAAATCAATTGATTCGTTTTGTTTTGTTTTTATTTTATATTTTATGCCCGCCAAGATAAGTTAAATAGGCTCATATCTTCTTTATTTTAAGCTGAAATTCATAATAACCTTTTCTGTTGAGAAAACTACGTTTTTTTAAATAACTGGGAAACGCGATGTTCAATTGTTTTTCTGTTATCACCACGTCAATCAGTGGAAGGAATACTATTACTTCTCTAATTTAACCGACCTCGTAGTTTCAATAATAAAAAAGTTAACAATAGTGCACATTTGAATTTGATCACCGTATATGTATGTGTATATATATATATATATATATATATATATATATATATATATATATATATATATATATATATATATATATATTTGATAATCAATTATTAGTACATACATCAAATTCTTGAGATATAAAATTATTGTTATTTAAATAACATATATTTCTACTTCGAATGAAGTCATCATCAGTGAGTGTGGTTAATTAAACTAAACTAATATATATATATATATATAGTCAAACTTGACAAATTATTAACAAGGTAACTATTATAAATTAAAAGCTGTCTAAAATGTAGTTATAACACATACGTAAATTTTCAGTGTCTTTTTTACTGTTACATACAATTTTATCATTAATTTTAATAAACAACATTTCTAATATTAAACGTTTTTTAAAATTTGGTTCTATTTGTAATATGTTGGCATTATTATATTGAAAAATGTGGTCCGTTTCATTAGAACATAAAACATCAAAATGATTTCTAATGACGTAATGACAATATATATATATATATATATATATATATATATATATATATATATATATATATATATATATAAATTGGGATGACTGATTATGAATTTGAATTAAAATAACGGCATTAAAAAATATGGCGACTTACACAATTTGAGGGGAAAAATTAATTATATTATATTTATTTTTGAGGTAATTTAAATTTTTAATGTTAATAATATAATTGAAGTAATTATTTTACTCTTTATTATTATATTGCACCGGACTAGCTCAGAATCTCATATGGGGATAGAGTTCAAGGAATTTAGTTGAAGATAAAAATTTTGAGTATAAGAAATATCCTATATGTAATTGAATTTAAAGTATACAAAATGTTCTGAATATAATTTGCTATCCAACGCATGCGTTAATGAATTTAAGTAAAAATAAGTAACTGTCAAAGATGTCAGATGATTAAATTTAGAAAATTTAATGTTTAGAACCAGAATGAAAATTTTGAAAAAGAAAAGAAATTAATATCTTTACAGGTGTTTACACAAGTAAATATTTAAAATTCTTAACTAAAAACATGTACCAAATACAAATTGCAGGAAAATAACAATGAATATTCACAATAGGTAGGGTTATAAAATTTGACTCACATATACAGTCCTTCCTGTTGATTGAATGATGTCTTCAGATACTTCAACTGGATGCAGGCTATGTTCACTCGGTTACGGTAGTTACCATCAGCCAATACTGCTAACTCGGATCTCGGTTGTCGAAGACACCAACTTCCAGGCTTGTAGATGTTTTCCCCAAAAACGGCAAACTCCAACCACTTATTTATTAACGGTAACTTTTTATTTAAATGATTTTATAGCTCAATGAGTGATATCGTTTAAAATATATGTTTAAGTATCCAAGATTTTTGTTGACAACACTTTTATTTTAGCTACCGATAATAATTTTTATTTAAAAGGAATTGTCCGAAGAAATAAAACAAACTTTGACCAAATAAAAATGGAATTTAATTTGGTAAACAAGAATTATTTTAAATTGGAAAACACGTAAACAAATCTTCACAAAATCGTAACATCAATTAATCGAACAGAATTATTTTTATTAAACGACAGGTATCGGAGACCGAACTATTTATTTCTATCCGACGATACAAAAACAAGTGCTCTCGAAAATTATTCGTAACGTAAAACTTCTTAATAAATTAGGTTATGTATTCACAAATTTTACAACACTGTTTTAACCTTTTACACTTTTAAACAATTTCAAGAGAGAGAGTCATTTCCTGAGCGCTTGCTTTTATATGTTTCTGGTTGTTACACAAATTTCATTTTTTTTTTTAGCCATATTGCAAATGTAGCTATGGATCTGATTGGAGGATCAAAATTAAAAATTGTACATAAATGGAATTTTGGCCGTAACTTTCTTATGCATAATCGGAATTGAAAATTAAAAACGGAAATGAAAACTACGTGAAATTTTGAATATAAGGACACCTAACAAGCTATAATTCCTAACACTAATAAACAAAGTAACCTACTCTAATTAAAAGAAGCTTTTAACTTTTTATACTTACAAGCTACACTAAAATTACTTGCAAAAATGGAATTCTGAGGACATTTTACATAAGAATACATATCTTTTAAGTTCGAAACATTTAATTTAAAGAAAATTTTAAGCTTTTGTAATATTAGCTTAAATTCACCTCAGATTTAGCATAATTTAGCGGAGAAAAGCGCTGTATCCTTATAAAAACATATTCATATTGAGAAAGAACATCTATTATTTGCTTTAAGAGCAAAATCTACGTCTAATAAAGTGGAAAAAGTATAAAATTATGTAAAAAACCTAAAATTTACAACGTAACCAAACTTAAATCTAAAAATGAAATTTATTTATATCTAAAAATGTTTTTAACACTTAAAATGTTATGTTTAAGGTTTGTACTACTTGTCTTTATTGTTCTCACTAATTATTTGCAATGCATAATGTTATATAGTCTTGCATTGAAAAAGTCTCATCGTCTAACACTCTTTTTGAAATTTTTCACTATAAATTGTACGGCACTATAAATGTCTGTATGCCATAATGTTCTAAATGTTTTTCTTATTGTGAAACTTGTATTATAATTTTTGTCACTAACTCGCTTCCAAAAATATGTGCGAAAAATGTCTATACTGTCCATATTATAACCCTTTTACTAAATTTTTGTATTTCCTGCCTTTAAAAACTAAACATACACTATCCCTAACCTAATCCTAACTATATAGTCCATGTTTAAACACCTGTAAAATGTCTACTTGCCAAAATACCTTTGAAAAATTGAATTTTATTGTAATAATTGCAATACTAAAATGACTTTACGAAAATGGTGATATTTGACATTCTTGACAATTTTGGTAGCAGCAAATTGCTTTTTATGATGAAACCAAACTAAGCAAATGATATTCAGATTAATTTATACCAAATAAATTTATTTTAAACACATCGTGAACCAGATTTATATAAAATTATGTCTCGCACTTGTATCGAGCTAGAAATCACCCCTTTTTATTATCCAAATGTCATGTAAGCTGTCCGATACTTCTATTACCTCTTTCTGAACATCTCAATATATATATATATATATATATATATATATATATATATATATATATATATATATATATATTATATATATATATATATATATATATATATATATATATATATAATATATATATTCTACAACGATTTGCAATAAACTAAATAACTAAAACAGTGCTCTCCAAACTTCATAATCGAATATACCTAAATTTTCAGTAATCTAATACGACAATCAATTTTAAAAGAGACTTTGACAATCTTTCATCAATATATATATTATTATGAAACACATTTTAAGCAGGTACATGTATTTTGCCAAATTTAATTTTAATTTTGTCACTGACGATGATGTCAACCGGTATCGAAGTATATGTTGTTCATTTATAGTGTTCAATTTGATTAACTTTAAACCAACTATTTAAGAAATGTATTTTATTATTTACAGGTACAGTAGGGAGTTTCATTATTCGTGTCTTACGTATATATAAACTTTGTATAAATTTTACTTTTAAATTTCTGTATTAAAGTAGAGGTTGAGAAGATATGATTTTCTGCATGTCTTAGAAAGTATTATTTCTTTATCATTGCAGCTTGATCGAGGCAAAATCCTTCTTTTAAAATATCTGAATGTTTTTAATACATATGCTTCACATATGTAAGTTTAGGATATCTTTTACGTATTCGGGATACATTTCAGCAGATGTTGAGATTTACGGTTATTGATTTCCACTTTACCTTCTCTACTGCATAGTACCAAAGTTTTATTATATTTCAGACTTTAACGGTAGATAAAGTTTGACCGTTTATGGTATACTCTATATGAAGGATTTGCTTTTTTTTATAAACTGTCATAAACAATGTTGAAATTATTGACAAAGCAATACGTGATTTTTAAATTTTACTTTGAATATAAAAACGCTCTTCAATTCTCGAATCGATTCAGTAATGTTGTAAATTTCAAAACGCCAAATATGGAAATATATTTTTCGAACGTTTTAGTTTTGATTTTAGTAATTTGTGGTACTTCGATGTATTTTGTGAATATTTAACCAATTTTAGTTTATTTCTGTAATTCCAAAGTTCTTTGTAAAATTATTCTGCATTATAAACTAACTAAATTTGTTTAATTATTTATATTTTAAAATATTTTCAACGATACACTTTCATAAAGTTTATAAAAATAATCATAAATTGTCCTAAAGCTTTTTTACAAACCAGTATATTTTACTCTAGGCCCCGATTTATAATAAAAGTATAGACATTGTTTCAGAATTATTTAGTAGTTAATATTTATATAAATTGTTTCCGTTCTTGTATATAATCTACATGCTACATGATTCTACATCAATAACTGAACAAGGAATTTCTTCAAAGTCCTTTTACAAGAATTAGAGGTGTTGGAAGAGTTAGTATTTATAGTAAATAAACACATATGTAAATAACGAATTGCTAAAAGCCGTAAATCAATACTCACATAAATAAATCGATGAAAATATTAATTATCTATGCATTGATTTAAAAAGTATAATTTACTCTAGTGCGGAATAAGTTTGGCAAAATAGAATAACACGCATACATATCTCAGAAAATTTGAATATTAATTGTTATTCGCAACAGTCTTCCCCAGTATAAAACGCCTTAAACAAATGAACCCAGTAAGGATATATTAGCGGCTTACAACAATATCGGTTCTGGGTTAATTTCTTTAAGGTGTTTTACACTAGCAACGATTTTTGCAAATTAGGTTACAATGAATTTGTGACGTTCGTTAACAAAGCAAATTTCTGGTAGTTCGTGTGTAAGCAATGAGACCTTCAGGATCGGGTTCAAACCACCTTTGTACTTTGTGGATATAATCTTATTCGAACAAAATCGGATTACATAGGTTTTGTTCAATATTGTTAATATAAAAATAAAAGGAATTCTCTATACTAATAAAAATAAACTTAAAAAATCTCAGGTATTTAAGAAAATTAATAATTAATGAAAACTAAAACAATTCTGGTGGACCCTCGGGACGGGACGCCACTGTCAATTTTCTAGATCGCCCTCTTCTCTGGAGGATGCTCTAAAATATCGATTAGTAATTGGACGATTTTTGTTATCAGTGAAATTGTGAAAAGTGTTAATTAGGCTACTAATGATCCTTCTGGTATATTCAGGTTTTAGTGAAGTGCTATATGGTTATATTAGGTGAGTATATTCGACGGTAATATAACAAGACCTCGATAAATAGTCGACTATTTTTATTCCATCTAAATTTTGAGTGTATTTTAAAATCAATTTGTCGAGACGTAATTTTGGCATTAATAATCTAATTAAAGCCCGAGAGCTTTAGCTCGAGGGCTTTAATCTTTGCTTATTAATGCCCAAATTATGTTGAGACAAATTGTAAAATACACGAGAAATTTAGTAGCTAATTTATCGAAGTCGTGTTATATTTAATAAGATTATTTCCTGGGCTAAGAACATTTCTATGTGTATATGGAAAAGACACAGAGAAAGGATGTTATATGAACTAATAAAATAATATGTAAATACTTATTTATTAAACTACAACTAATACTAACAATCAATGTTATATTATTCCTCTATTTATAATTAAAAATACAGTTATTGCATGTTAAAAAATTGAACTTTTCGGGTGGATTCTTTGTTGTTGAATACCGTCCTGTCGATGACAATTGAGCATGCTGATAAACATAGTCGACTATTTAGCACCAAGATGAATAATCGCTTTATTTTATTTTGATTGGTCATATCAAAGAAGTTATCAAGCACGCGATTGATAAAAAATTCAAATTTGATAGGCAAGGGAAATAATCAATAATATTCAATTTTGGTAATAAATGTGGGTGTTCATCAACCATGTGTTTCTACAAATTTGAATCTGTAAAACTAGGGGAAGTAGTAAACAATCAGAAGTGTCTAGGGGGTTGAAACTGTGTATTCGGGGTCGAAACCTCCGTTTATTTGTTGTAGGGATGTTGAGATGTTTAGGGTTGATTGATTGACTCAGGTGAGGCTATTTGTTGCGGGCCTGAACCTCCGATGAAATAGCCACTTCTGGACTTGTATTTTAAACCTCCAATTTGCTATCCCGAGCTCGGTGCTATAGCAGCCAAGCACGTTTGGATATCTATGTACCTACTACTAAGGTACTTGGAAGTATGAGAGGGGATTGACAGTGTCTGGTAACTGGTTTTGGATCAGGACTGGTGGTAACTTGGGTGGTAAGAGTGGAATAAAGGGGTTGAAAGTGTTTTAACGTTGGTGGCTAGTCAGGTAGACTTTTATGAAAATCAGTGTTGAGTAAAGTATCTGGTCATGTGGGTAAGTTGTAACAAATTGTTTAGGTATGTTTAAAATTTACGTTCATATTGGCAACTTAAGTGCATTTCGTGTAGCGTTAGTTGCATACCTTATTGGCGTATAATGTCCATATAGTCCTTTAATAAATTATTTCAAGTATTATACTTCTGCACTTCCTTCCGCGTTCGAGTCATTTTCGGTCATTGCGCACGGTTACTTTGAGCGTCCTTTATTCACTGCTTGAACTAGTGTTTAAGTAGAAGCCATTTTCGCTTTGTTTAAATTTTTTTATTAAGAGTACCACATTTATATTGCGAGTTATTAAATTTATTAGTAATTTGTAACACAGGTTATAATAATTATAGGGAATGTCTAATGTTTTTTGTATCAGGTCAGGTATAATTACAATGTTAGTGTATACTAAGAGATACAGTGAAAGCAAAGTAATGTAAAGTAATCTCATATAATGGCTGAGGTGCGGTTATATATAGGGAGAAGGCTGGAGTGGGTAAACGGAATAACAACTGATATCATTGTTAAACGATGATAATATAGTTGGGGAAACAATTTGGAAATCATTTTCGGTCATTACGCAGGATTACTTTGAGCGTCCTTTATTCATTGCTTGAACTAAGTAGAAGTCATTTTCTCTTTGTTTAAATTTTTTATTAAGAGTGCCACATTTATGTGGTGAGTTATTAAATTTATTATACGGAAATTTGAGACATTTACATTTCAGGCAATTTTACTTATACTCTTACCACTTACTTTTACTTTGGGTTTAATTTTATTTTAACGTTAATTTTTCAAGATGATGCAATAGCTTTTGCTAATGAGTAGTGGGATTTCAATTACCAAATTTTACTTTGAACCGTGCAAAATCAATTCAGTTTGGAGGTTTATACAGAAATTGTTATATATTTGGAATTACCAGCATATCAATCTGATGTTTACTTCAACTTCCATCCAAATTACGCAATAAATTTAAAGTAATGAATCGACAGCATTTCCTTATCTGCTGAAGTTCCAGTGACACCCAAAATGTAAAAGAAATTACTTCAGGTATTTCATATTGTTAATTAATTCACAGTTTAGTTAAGAGATCATCCTTATAATCAAATTAAGTATCGTAATAAAACTCATTGTTATTATTTTTTTTTGTAACTTTCCTATTTTTAAGGTTCCTTAAAAACAAATTGGCGTCCGAGATTACATTATTTATTTTCAGGTTTGAAGCAACACTTTTTTTTGTAAAGCAAAAATATCTAAGCAATTCTATTTTTGTTAATAAGCAAACAAATATTATTGAACTTGGACCTATTAATCTACCGATGAGCAAAGTGGCATAAAATCTTCTTGGTTTCGTTTATTTTCCATAGCTAATTATAGCTTTGGGCTAAAAGTATTAATCATTAAGTGGGTGAATTATTTATACGACACCCGTTTAGATTACAAATGAATAAGTCAGGATGATTACAGTAAGGAAAAAGGAATGTCCGGTCAGGGACTAATTTGTAACACAGGTTATAATAATTATAGGGAATGTCTAATTTATTTTCTATTAGGTCAGGTATAATTACCATGTTAGTAAATACTAAGAGGTAAAGTGAAAGCAAAATAATGTAAAGTAATCTCATATAATGGCTGAGGTGCGGTTATATATAGGAAGAAGGCTGGAGTGGGGAAACGGAATAACAACTGATATCATTTTTAAACGACGATAATACAGTTGGAGACATTTCTAGGAATGGAAAATTTGTAAGGATTCAAGCAGGATCATTATAAATTAATGACACTTTTGTCAATTTGACTTTATGACGTACCGTCGTAACATTTTCTCCTAATCATTTGTCCTTTGTAATTATTTGCGGTAGCTCTAGTAAGTCTCCTCATGATTCTTAGATAGAAGAAAAGAAAATCGTACAAAAGTTATGTAAAGCATGGTTGTTAAAACAAAACCAATACAGTTATGTCAATTAAATTAAATTATAGAATTAAATATAAAGCATTAAGGTTACAGTAATTATTTAAAAATAGACAAAACAACTCGCCTAAAACTACTATCAACTACTATCCTTCAGACGCAGAACATTGCGAGAAAAATCTATATAATCACATGAACGACTTTCTGCAACATTAAGGTCATACGAATACCTAAAATTCTCTACCATATCACCGCAAGCTTTTGACAAAATTATTCCAGAGACATGTGAAGCCATTTATAAATGTTTGCATAAGGAATATATAAAGGTATATAATATTATAACCTGTTTAATTAAATAATTTACTAATAGTTTTATTTACTTGTGGTTTTTCACAGTATGGATTATCTTAGTAGAATGAAACTCAAGAAATCAAACGTACATTAACGTTGTTATAAGTGTAAAGATAGGAACTTCCATCGTACCACGTTCTGGAATAGACATATCGTTTTCTACTGGTTGCAATTGTCTACACTGGGATGAATGTGAGTATTGTGAGAAGCATGTCAGAGCTGTGTGCTTGTTTATTGCGTATAGGTTGTTGGAGTAGTAGATGGCTAGTATTAAGTGTGGTTGAATTTCGGTTTGCACTTGGAGTCTTAATAGGGGCTAAAACTGAAAAATGTCTAGAATAACCAGTATAATACCGTTTAGTAATTGTTGAGATTTCTCATTTCTACTTCAAACATTGTGTCATTTATAATCTTCTACCAAATCGCTTCGCCGCTTCTCCTGCGTTTTTCCTGAGAGATCGTTGCGATCGTCAGTCGTTAATGTCCCTTGTTCACTTTTTTTAACAGATTTTGTTGCTGCTTTTGTAGAATTTTCGCTTGTAGTAGGTGTAAAATCATCTATAGCATTTTTATCTTTTGCATTATATTTTATTTTTGAATCACTCTGTATACTATATTTTTTGACCACCGAAAAGTTGAAAGAAATAGCGCGGCTATTTGAACACTACTTATAGTGGATCTGATTCCTTCAGTTACAGTCACAGTACGGTTCTCTTGGCAATAGTGAACGCCGAATATAGATCTATGTTAGTTTGTAGCTTTTTGTACAAATCGAAGAATTTCTGATGGATGAGCACTAAATAATACTAAGTTGTTGGCAAAAATTCCCATGGAAAACATTAAAAATCCCAATTACAGAAAACATGGAAAATAGAGCTAGATGCTCCGTACATGTGTTTGCTGCCGATGACGCATTTCCCTTAAGAGCTGATATGCCAATATCGTTTGGACGAAATGGTTTGGATACTCGCGATAAAAAACTGTTTAACTGTGGTTTGTTTCGTGCAAGACTTGTTGTGGAGAACACGTTGTGTAGATTGGCCTCAAAATTATGAGTTTATCATACTACGTAGACAACATCGGTGAAGTAGTAATGCCCACATGCGTCTTACATAATCACACCGGCAGTAAATTCCTATGCTTTGATACAGAAAATACCAACAGTTAGTTCTACGGGCTGCAATGCTGTATGTTGTAATATGGGAGCTGTACATCGAGGAAGTCAAGGTAATATGAACCTTGACTGATAAACAGTAAGGCAAGAACTTCAAAAGTATGTTTGTAAACGAAGTCAAAGCGTTGTGGCAAGATACTTACGTTTGTGACTAATCTAATTATGTAACCAATTCTTTATAAATGGGACTAAGAGAGAGTATTATTGACATAAGAATAAAATAACCTTTGCAAGTATAAATTAACAGTATTTATTTACCTGAGAACAATTTTCTGTTTCGATCGCTCTGTAGTCACTATTTGAGAATGACTCGCTGGAGTACCTTCATCACCAGGAAAATCGATAAGATTGTAATACCACAACGTTGGTTTATAAATAATTGTCTGTGGATGCTCCCGACTTTATACTTCTCTTTTCTTACGTTGCTATGCAAAATTTATCTTAATAGGTCCTCTTTTGTAGCGTTTGGAGTTTTAAGTTTTGCAGAAAGTTTAGCATATGATGCTGTTCGGTTACTTTATTGTGAAAATATTTACTTTTCATGAGCCAAGGGCAAGATTGAGATTTATATAGTTCAGTAAACTCTTCCACAATTACAGTGTACTTGTGAGACGCCATTTTTTTAAACTACACTACTCGTAGTATGCGACTTATCCCTTTCCGATAGACGGACAAGCTGAGACCTGTCGCTTAAACTAATACACTCGCAGGTTAGTTTGCAATTTTTTTCAGGTCTCTTGCTCAGGTAAGGATGACTGCAGGTTTTGTCACATACGAATTCGTGCTAATCTGAATAGGCAACTTGAGCATGTATATCTGTAAGGGATACCGTTGCGTGGTGTGGCCGGCTTAAGAGGCTTCCTTATACGTTATTAGACGTCTTGATTATCGCTTAGGAGACTTACACCTGTAAATATCATCGACAAAAGTGAAGGAAACTGTTTTAAATCCCGTTGAAGTTGAACCTTAATTACGTACAAATCCGTGACACTACCGAAGCGTCCAAGAGTACTATCCGAAGAAACTTAGGTCTTGTAGACGTTAAACAAGAATTAAATTCTGAATTTGTTGGTCACGTTATATGGATTGACAAAGCAACGTTTACAAGAAATGTTGTGATTAATAGGGACAATATGCATCAATGGGGAGAAGAAAATTCACACGCGATACCTCAAACAAAGGATCAACAGAGATTTACTATTCATTTATGGGTTGGTATTATTGTTGGCAACAGGCTAATAGGTCCACATTCTTTCTTAACAGATAACATCAAATATATTTCTTCTTGAAATGCCATTTAAAACTAGAGAAAAATTGTGGTATCAAATGTACGGAGTATCAATTCATTGGTGTATCGAAATTCGCGCACGGTAAAATTTGAATTTCCTAATAAATGGATAGTTCCATATTTTGGCGCCCTAGAAATGCTAAACTTAATTGTATACGTTTCTGTTTTTGTAAATAATGCAGTTCTAAAAATTCAGCGGTACGGTATGTTTCGAAATTTAGAGCACCATACAGTAGTGTCATATTTGCTATTCTTAATTTGGGAATATTTCAAAAACTGAAAAGTATAAAAAAATATGAAGAACTTTTTGCTTAGTTTATGATGCAGAATTAGGAAGAAGAAGAAAAGAGCAAATGTGTTTGTTTTTTAGTTTCCTGTTTGAATAAATTCCTTTTTTATAATTTTGACATATGTATAAAAGGACACATTTTAAAACTGAATGATTTTACGAAAGGTCTTACTTTTCCTAACTACTTGGGGAAATATTTCCTAACTGACAGTTATTTTATAAGTTACGAAGAAAATGAAACACCGTGATATATAAAGATCAAAATTTAATAACTTGATACACGACTCTTACATAAACTTGAAATTACCCATTTGACAAATGGAAAATGAATAAGATAAACTTTCAAATATTTTCTTTTGAAATAAAAGTTGTGCTCAGCTTAGTACTCGTCAGTGCATTTTCAAAAATGCAACGCGTATATTTTTTAATATCAACGTTATGTTGCAAATTAATATTTTTATCTTTAAATCCATCGAAATAAGCAAGCATAACTTCTCCATTGTAATGCTTAACTTTGTTATTCTTGCATATATTAAAAAAAATCATTACCATATTTATAAATTCTTTTAGATTTTTCAACAATTAAAGAATTAAAAACATTTTGGGCCACCTGTTACACTTCATATGTCACATCTGGCTATTTCCAAGAGTATAACACACTCATGCGCGGTGTCAGCTTCCTACGATTATTGGAAGTAAGAACGTTAGGACAGATGTACTTGGTTTGTATTTTGTTATTGTTGTCTTCCAATAAGGGTAGGAAGCCAGTAATTCACGATGTGGTGTAATTTTCTTGGCAATAATCGCTGGTACTGATGCAATCTA